>MNCI01000918.1:169606-222420 GCA_015680685.1 Gnetum montanum
GAGAGAATTTAATCGCGATGAGTAGCCGATTCCTTGGTTAGCCGTACACATTCGTCAATGCTCGTAACCAAGTCGTACTCATGCCGCGTTACTAGGAAAGCAATAAATAACATTAAATAAACCTATCCATGTACTGCAAGGTTTATCCACAAAGTTCGTCTTTATTGCCGTACACAACTTGCGTTCAGGTACAAAGCTGCTCGAATAAAGAGCCGTTCACTTGGGGGACTCCTACTGCGGGCACATGGAGAATATTCTATCTCTGGGGTGATCAATCCGTCAGAGCTTCGCTACTTCTAACTCTATATTGAAATGAGGGGAGTGCCGCCTCTTATTTATAGATTTGGCGACGGACCGCGATATTGCGTACATGATATCGCAAGGGAAGACACGATATCGCGGCTTGTGCAAATCGCGTCTCATCACGTATGCCTAAACTTAGCAAGCATTAGTTGAGAGGAAAAAATGAAAATTGAACTTATAAAAAAGTACATAGCTAAAAAATTACTAAAAATCAAAATTATAAGTAAGCAATCACATGAAACGTGGTTCATAAGAAAAAGTATAGAAAAGAAAATGAATGTATGTTATAAGCATAACATACATGTGTTATGTACATATGTTTTTACACCACCACCTATCTCCAATTTTTCTTTCATTGTCTTGTTTTTGCATCAAGTTTTTTAGTTTTAGAAATACAAACCATTTCTTACCTTGTTTCATTGTTTCCAAGTCATTTTTAGTCAAATTTCTTTCATTTTGAGCCTATTTCTTTTGTTTTTGAACATGTACCAAGCTCGCATGTCAAGCTGCATGTGATTCTTCTACTTATAAATAAATTGTGATCTTTAGTGTATCTCATTTTGGTTTGTAGAGGGCTCTTTGCGCATTAGTTTAAAGCCAAGTAAAAGCTGATTTTAGGCATCTTTGTAGGAAAGAAAGATAATAAGAAGATTTTGAAAGCCCTACAAGCATAGTAAGAAAGCTTATTTTACTTTCCTTCTCATGTAGATTTTCTATTCTTTCCTTCTACTTTTTGGTTTTTAATTTTTTTTGACAATTTTAATTATTATGCTAAGACTTTGTCAAATTTTCGTCAATTTGGACTTGTTTTTATATATAAATCTATATTTTTATTTCATCCAAATCATTTTCCTGTCTTTTGATGAATTTTTGCAATACATGAAAACTTGCCTAACTTTTTTCTTAGATATTTTATGATTATTTTGGATCACCTCTTGATAAACATAGGATTTTGTAAGAATTTTTGTGAAATTTTTCCTATGGTAGATTTTTTGTCTATTTTGGAAATTTTTTGGATTTTAAAAATAAAATAATAATGTGTTATCTCTTTAGTGTACCTTGAATAAAATATTGTTATTTTTTTTCTAAGGATGATGCTTTATATATTCCTCCAATGACCTTTGCAGGATTTAACTATCTAAAACACTTAGTGCATAATAGCTAAAAGGTGTTCTTGGCAATGATGCCAATGATGAGTAATAAGTAGTCCCCTATGCCTGACCATATGAAACACAAGTATGTTTGCGTGATTTGGTCGAATTCTATGGATCCCTTCTACCTAAGTGGCTTTTATCCTAAATAGTCAAAAATGAGGTTAGTGGTTGTTGTCTTCCTAATTATTACTTGTGTTAATTTTTTTTATATGACTAAGTGTATCGAGGTGTAAGATATTTGTATTTATAATTTTACTATGTTTATCTTTAAAAGTATTAAAAGCTAAAGTAATTGAAATATTAAACTTTTAACTAATTAGTGGAACTAAAGGNGAAGTAATTGAAATATTAAACTTTTAACTAATTAGTGGAACTAAAGGTAAGCTAAACTAATCTAAACGTAGAGTATCTATTCCTACTTCTCATATACATCCTAAACTTATACTAATGTTGAGTATTTACTACTGGGCATACTAAGTATTTACTACTAGGATTACCAAGTGTTAGTATATTATGCTGGAAGTTATCATACTCACATTACTACAAAATAAAATATTAAATTCTTAAGTGTAGAATAGTAAAGTGATTATAAGTAAATTGAATGCTAGCCCAAGTGCTACAATGGAGAGAAGAAATCTTGATTTTATCTTCATCATGCAAAAGTGTCTAGGTACATCTTACAGTCAAATAAAAATATGTACAATCAATTTAATCCATGTTGTGGCCACTCAGAGGAAAATTTCGCTATGTCCTATGAAAGAAAATCGTAAGAGCTTTACTAGAGGAATAACCAAAGGTGTCATAAATGTAGTTGGTGTGTGCATTTACATAGGCTTAAGGAGAATTAGAGTCAACACATATGCCATGGGGATGCATTGACATATTTGCGTCAATATACATGTATCGATGCGACCAACTTATCTATACTTCATCATACCCTCATGACTAATAGAAAACTTGTCCTTGAATGAATAACAGAAATGAGATCGAATTATTTACAAAACTTCAGGAGTATGAAACTAATAGACTCACTATAACAAATAGATAACTTTGAGGGCCATGCTTACATTTTATTTGTGTGGTTATAAAAAGTTGTACAAGATACAACAAATTTGGATAATTTGACAAAATTTTTAGGCATAGGCTCAATGAAGTGAAACACGACGAGATCTTTATATCATGGGTGGAGGTGGAGGCTCATGTGATGCAAAGGACTCTTCATCATGTCCGTGCTCTACTAGAGGCCTTAGTTGTCTTCCTATTGCCAAAAATTGAAAGGTGTCTAGAAGTACCTTCATTTTCTCCTCCTTACCACATGGGTCATGGATGGTCCATGCGACTTCACCTAGATGGACTAGTGTTAGTATATCCCATGGGTAAGGCAATGTTGGAAACAACTCCTTCATTTTAACAAATCAATCTGCAAACTATTTACGTTCGATGTTGAACATATAGACAAAGTTTTTCAGCTCTTAGTAATTACTCATTTTCCTAGTGAGGTTTTTAGGAATTGATTTTTGATATGTAAACTTGCTCTTAAGAATTTCAAGCTTTATGTTGGCTACTTTCAACTTTTGTTTTGTCTTTTTATGGAGCTTGAACTCTACCTCATAAAGGAGGTAGGAGCTGGCCACCTACTTTTTCAACCCTGATCTTGGCCTTTTCACTATTAACATTATCAAGTTTGTGTAATAGAGATTGGCTAACTCCATGTACTTTGTCATCTCTTCAATCTACAATATCTTTAGGTGAATTTTAACTTGATTGTAAGCATGGAGGCCATCAAAAATAGGTTGACGTACATCACCTCTTTGTTGGAGTTGTTGAAGGGCCTCATTCATCTTTGCCTTTGCCATATGATTTCTTTCTCATTTACCTCCTTGAGCATTTTGACCTGATCTCCCTAATGATTCTTAACTCTTTTATATTTCAAGGCTTCATTCTTTCATTTTCAATAGTCTTATGATATCTAGCAAACAGAGAGAATGTTCGATTAAACCAAGTCAAACTCGTACAAATTTTGTCGTTGATAGCTAATTCAATTATTTTGCATGATGTTAGATTTGATTTGAAACCGTAGCTCTTTAAACTAATTAAAACTTCATGAGCTTGTATGATCAAGAGAGCAGAATATTTTGGGATTGCCTAGCCAGCTTTAAAACCCTTTAGCCCAAAAATAAATTTGATCACAAACACTTTAATCTTTGTAGCATCCTTGCTGAAACTTCTTCTAAAATTTACCTCCACTTAGGGCTCATTTTTCACACACAAATATGGTTGTGATAAATCTTAGCTTAATCTCATTACATGAGGCTATTGTTGCAACAATAGTTATTAAGCTTTATTCATAATACAACTCTCATCGAAAACTTGACTTAAGTCTTGGAAACTCAAAATCTCAATTAGGCCTAAGCTTTTTATTTCTTTAATTATAATTCTAGAACTATTTTGAGATTAAATCCCCTTTCTTATGTAAATATCAAGCTATACTAAAATTAGGAATCATCAGCAATTCGAATAATTTATCTTTACATGAGTATTGAGATACCAACTAGATTTTGTTGATTCCAAAATAGAAGCTGAAAATTTTATCTTATTTTTGTTTTAATCATTGTAACAGGGATATGAATATAATCCTAAGATAGAAAAATGGGCTCTGTTGAGTTCATAAGTTTCATTCAAAACTTGAATGAAAATCTCTTATTCTTAAATTAGGCTCTATATAAGGGTTACCTACTTTATCTATAACAAAGCAATTTTCTTTAGCCAATTATCCATTTTTTATTGAGTAGAGATCAAAGACTTAATCCTTGCTCCATTAATGGCCAAAATATGACAACATTTCTTACCCTCTTTTTTCTCCAAAGGATCACTATACTAAAACTCTTAAAATAGTAAGATTTCATTTATTCTAATGAGTTAGTGCTGAATGATATTATGAACAACGATACTTGAAGATGTTGTGAACCAAGCCTTAAAAGAAAATCTTTTTTGGTGAAAAGTTCAATCAAGCTTAAGGCTTGAAAGAATAAAAATTCCATGCAACCTACACATCATGAAAAATACATACATATGTCTAGCTATCTAGAAACTAGTTAAGTAGCAAAAAGAAAATGGTCACCATCACCTTTCATGTAACCTTTCTTTCAGAAGCTCTATCATACTTGATTTTGATTATAACTTTGGCCATCTTCTCATCTTCTTGATTTGAAGTCTTCTCCCTAGCAATGGTCATTCTGCTGCTTTCCCTGGCTGATTCCTTTTTAAATTGGTTTGAGAATATCCCTTTTCCTTTCCTTTAGACTAGTGTTGTGATTATAAATTTGGTTGGGACCTTGATTGTTCTCTTGGCTAGGCTGATCAATAGCCTATGAGACAAAAATTTCTTCCCATGAATCTAAATTATTTAGATTTTTCTCATTACCATCTAGCCTCATGATGTTCAAACATTGATTGTAATCAACCCAAGCCTAAGCATGAATGAAGCAACCATTTATCATAAGAGAAAATTCGTCGACCAACCATGTTAGATAGGTACAATTATATAGAGCCCCATGATTTGAAGCTTTATAATATGCCCTCATGATATTCTATAGAAAACATCCAAATAGATAAGGGATGAAAGGCCTTCTCCTTACCATTTAAAAAAATGCTCTTAACTTAGGAGTTTTTAGCTAATAGAAAGACTATTTACACTTCGTTATATAACCAAAGTTCTCAAGAATTTCAACCATCATAATAACCAGTTTAGATGCTTATTAAATTCACACTAAGCTTATTTATTAACTTCCAAAACAAACCACTATTTACATATTTATAATCTCTGATTTACCTTAGTTTCATCAAGTATTGGATGGTTGCCCAAAGCAGTGCTTGAGATGGATGCCATTAAATGGGAACTTCAGCTCAATTCCATTCATCATGAACAACTTATAGGTATTATCTAATACTTGTTGCTTGATATCAAATAGGCCTATCCATTTGGTAGAAAATTTGTTATGATTGTTTATTCTTCTTGTGTTCAAAAGCAACACTAGGTCACCTACTCTAAATCCCTTTTTTTAGATCTTTTCTATCAAACCATCTTTTGATTCATGATGCATTTATTAACAAACTATCTCTTGCTTTGTCAATCTTAGATTCTCTCTTGATAAGTGATGAGCGGCAAGGTACCCCTACGCCCAACGATATGAATCACAAGTGTTCACATGCAATCTGGTCGAATTCTGTAGACTATAGTTACTAAGTACACTAGAGCTAAACAGTGTGTGCATGTTGTTCATTCGTTGTCTTCCCAGTCCCACTTGTGGAGTGCAATGGTATGGTTAAGTGTGATTGAGGTATATGATTTTTATTATTTTGTGTTTTTCTGGAATTACTCACCTAGAACAAGAATAAAAGTAGGAGTGATTAAAAGTAAAAGTGATTAATTACTGAGAAAACTAAAGTCTAATCTAGCCTAACATAAGTAACCATTCCCACTTCTCGAACACATCCTGAACTTCATGCAAACATTGTTGGGTTGTCAAATGCTAATCATTTCTGAGCTACCAAATGTCACACATATGCTTGAAGGGGTCGTGCTTGTGTAATTTAACGATTTGCTTAATTGATCAAAATGAATTACTGTGCTAACAACATGAACGTAAAGTGCATAAAATAAAATAACATAAAATAAAATATAAATGCTTGAGAAAGGAAATCTCAAGGGCTACAAGGAATGGATCAAAGAGCTTGTCTTTATTGCCAACACAATGGTGTGCTTAGGTACATCAATGCTTGAATAAAGATTTTTTCACACTTAGACCTCCTGTTGCGAGCACTTGGAAAATATTCTAACTTTCAAATGGACAAACTGGAAGAGCTTTGCTACTGACTACTAAAAATGTACTCCCAATTGTATGCCTGGGTGTGGTATTTATAGACCTAGGAGTAACCTTGTGAGATTGAATGTATGATATCACATCTTGGGCCTCAATATTCTGTACCCAATATTGTGGCCACCTTGATATCGGAGTGATGAAAAACAAGATTTATCAATAAGAAAAAACATTAAACTTTTATCGGTGTCTACCTTTTCATTGTACTTCTATACAAATTTTGATGTTGATGTTATGATCTTATTGGTAATTCTTATAGTTATTCCATAAACTAGATTATAGGATGTAGTGCTAGTAGACTTCTTAATTCATATGCAATCTATCCATAAAGCAGATCATAGGTAATTATGCTAGTTTCCTAAACCCAATTCCATTGATCTTTTTATGTGAGAAATAAGCTTCTTATTTGTAGATTCAACTAGCTCGTTTCCTTAAGGATAATAATTTGAGAAGGAGAAAAGGAAACTAAATTTCTCAAAATCCCATCTTATGAATTCCATAGATTAAAATGCAGGACTATTATTTGATATTAATACATTAGGCATACCAAAATGACTTAGGATATGATCTTCAAGAAACCTTATTACATCTAAAGTTGAACTTTTCTTTAGACCTTTTGCTTCTGTCCACTTGGTAAAATAATTTGTAGTTGTAAGCATGAACCTATGTTTAGCTTTTCATGGAGTAATTACTCCAATAAAATCTAAACCCCATTATTTAAATGATCTTTTGGTAGTATTGGTTTTAAAGGAGCACTAGCTTTCTTGATCTTTGACCCATGGTTTTGACATTTGAAACAACATTGAACCTTCAAGCTAAAATCTTGATACATGCTAGGCCAATAAAATCCATAACATAATAGGTTTTCCATTGTAGATTTTTGTTAATCATAAAACAATTTTGCATGATCATGAAATTGGTCTACTACAAACTCAATCTAATCATTTCAACACACTCCAATAGAATTCCTCTAAAATATTTTTTATATAAGATTCCATCTTTCACCACAAAATTATTTGTCTTTTTTAAAAAAATCTCTTCTTTGACTCATAGTCAAATTATCTAGGATTTTTCTTGAAGCAAAAAGTTATAAAATTTTATCATACCAATTTCTATTATTGGAATTTAATACACAAATTTTAGCTTCTTTGGCCATTAATTTGGCTAATCCCATTCCTTTAATTATTTTCCATAATTCTAATAAAAATTTGAATCATTGATGCTTAGCAATCCAATTTTATCTTTTCAGCCCAATTTTATTTTGAGCTAAAAATTGCTTAACAGTATGCTCTATTATCATGATATGGATTAAAGCACTCTTTAAATAATATTCAAAATGCATTAGAGTCTTAATTACAACATATGCTTGTCGTTCTAAATCTGAATAGTTTAACTCAAAATCTTTAGGTTGGTGATGAACCATGATTTGTCAGGCTTTGATATCAGACCTGCGATATCGGATCGATGATACCGGGTACACAATATTGCAGCCTGGCTAACGATATCAGATACACGATATCGTGGTTCCTATGTAAGCCTATAAATACCACATTTGGGCACACAGGAAAGGAAAGTTTAGTGTTAGAGTAGAGTCCTTTTTGTTCATTTTTAGTTCATCTTAATCCTTTCCCCAATGCATGCTTGCAGTGTGATGATTGTAATTGTATGGAACCTTTATTCGAGTGTGACGTACTTGGACATGCGCATGACCGACAATAAAGATCGAGATTACTTCATCATTGCAACGGTTACTTAGTTTTAATTACTTAACTATTATTTATTGTTTTCTTAATTAATATTTATTTACCTTCCTCTACTATCCCTGTTATTAAATGCGGAATGAGTACGACTTAATCATGAGTATTTAAGTGTGACTACTTGGTATCCCAGTAGTGTATTTAGGAGTGCTTAAGTAACATGCGTTTGGTAATCCCAGAAGTAGTACATGAAGTCCAAGATGTGTACGGATGATTAAGGATGGATGCTCATCGCACTTAGGCTAGCTTAGATTCTCTTCTCTCACTCCCATTAGCTTAAAACAAAGTTATTTTCCATTGCCTCTAGGAGTAGCACTAGTTTAGGACCACATCATACACCTCACTCTGGACTAAACCATACGTGATAAGCAAATACTAGTCCAGATGGGAAGATAGCAAACTGTGATTAACGTGTAACTATCTAAATACCACAACTAGCCCATCTACGGAGTTCGACTGGATCGTGCGTGAACGCTTGTATTTGTATGGTTGAGTTTAGGGGTACCTAGCCACTCATCAGTTGGTAACTAAAGTATTTGATTGGTTCATCTTGAAGATTTTTCTTTTTAGTTATAACTATAGCAATAAAATCACTAGAAGGAAAAGCATATAGTAAAAAATCCTTCTTTAATTTAGGTTTAGATAAACATAGAACTTCCTAGATAGATTTTTTAATTTGCACTAATGCTTTATTTGATTTAGGTGTCTTTTTGACTTGCACATCCCTCTTAAGCATGTATATTAAAGGTTTGGTAATCTTAGTAAATCCTAATATAAAGTTCTTGATGAAATTTATTTTTCCAAAGAAGGATCTTAGGTACTTTTTGTTGGTTGGGTCTTCAATATTTTGAATGGCTTGGATTCTTGTGTTATCTATTGGTATACCTTTTTAGCAAAATATATGTCATAATAAGCTTCTAGACTTGATGAGTGGCGAGGTACCCCTACACTAAACCATACGAATACGAGTGTTACATGTGCAATTCGGTCAAACTCCGTAGACTAAGTGCCTACACACCTCATGGAACACTTAAGGTTAATNAGGTCTAAACTCTGAAACAAGGAGAGCTGCCTCTTATTTATAGATTTGGCGGTGCACTGTGATATCGTGTACGCGATATCGCAAGTGAAGACGCGATATCGCAGGGGATTCGATATTGCGGCCCATGCGATATCGTGTCCCATCATAGCCCCATGATTGAATAAAAACTCATCCTCGAGTTTCTTACAAAATATTGGGAAGGTATGGGATTATTGACTTGAATGGAACTAATGGTGAATGGGATGACATGTGAACGGATCATCATTACAAGACAAGACAAAACTGGTGTTCACGACAACAAGAGTGAACACCTTATACATTTGACATCAGGCCTTATTTGGCAGTTGAGGAGAAGAGAAAAGAGAAAAGAGAGAAGAAGTCTACTGCTGCCAACGCGAATGTTGCGCCTTTCGTTGTCTATCTGTAAGTGCGCCATCCATCTCGTTCCTTGCATAGATGCTTTAGCATCGATCCATTCCAAGTGTTCCCTCCAGATCCAATCCGTTGTTGTATGATTGCCATCTGCACACACAACAACAGTGTTATATTAGCAAGGGTAAATGAATCATAATGCAGTTAATACCTTGCTTCGGTGAAAAGTCCATTGGCTGAGTTGTGGTATGGCTGATACAAGTCTGGAGATATATTCATGCTGACTACCGAAGGTGCAGGGGTTAGGAGAAAATCGAAAAATTTGGGTCTAGACCCCCATGACTAAGAGTGAACCTTCGGTAGTGGTAGAATGGAGAAAGAAAAAGAACAAGGAAGATGGAGAAAAAGAGCCAACTATAATGACGATGAAATGGATTCAAGATGGAAATGAACAAAATAGAGTGGATTGCAAAAATGTTAAGGGAAAGAATTTAACTGGTGTACTAAATAGGAATGCCAGTGGGTCCTCCCCAAAGCAGGCTCATGCCATTAATGCCCTAACAAACCCACATTCAAAGAGTCCATAGGCTCT
The DNA here is from genome assembly GCA_015680685.1 of Gnetum montanum. Taxonomy (NCBI): domain Eukaryota; kingdom Viridiplantae; phylum Streptophyta; class Gnetopsida; order Gnetales; family Gnetaceae; genus Gnetum; species Gnetum montanum. The sequence goes on from MNCI01000918.1 coordinate 179,707, forward strand.
AGGAATGTCATTTGGGACAAGATTTAAAGTCTTAACCATAAGAATTTACCAAAAAGAAAACAATGCGTCAACCAAAATATTCACTAATGATACAACCGGCAACGAGGTGAACAATGGAGAGAAGGATGGAGAGAAGAGAATGGAATGGAATCTCAAGAACAAGGTGGTGTATAGCCCCTTGTGTAGTTACTGATTAATGTGACTTAGTATATCCCATTCCAAGTCCAGCCTCAAACAAACCACATCCAGTGACTTCGCATTAATGCATTCGGCCAATCCATCCTCTTGAAGTAACAAGAATGTATCCCCTAAAGAGCCACCACCATTCCGACCAAACAAAGGAGGAGAGAATGGAAAGCGAGAAGGGCCTTAGTTAGAGAAAACATTTTTATTTTAGTTCCATAACCAGTGCTTGTAGCCCAAATGATTATTTCGTCTAAGGGGTGTGCTTTGAATTCTCACTATTTTTTTTATTTTTTATGTTTATACGTGAGAACCACACCATGAAAAGACTTTGTTATTTTTATTAACTCAGCTTCCCGATAATGGAGCAATGTTGGAATGGGAAGGAAAACTCAAGAAGAAAACATTCAAGCACCCAAGAGAATGGCCAACACAAATGCATGAAGTTCCCTTGAAGCCACACCCTTTTCAATCCTTGAGTCCTTCCTTAGTTTGGGAAATGCCCAGTCACTGATTCGTTGATAGTTCTTATTTAAAAAGGGACTATACATTTCCAAGCCAAGAGAGACCATAGAAATTTGTGGATGTATGGATGAAGTGAACTCATTGCCTGTCATATCAAAAGAACCATACCTTAGTATCAACATCATAACTTAAAGGTAAAAACCAAACAATAGCAACCAATAGAAAAACAGTTCATACCATAATTAAGAACACTTATTGGGTGAAAAACTTACAAGATGGATAACACACACAAGAAATGGAAAAGTATGGATGATGTTGTAAAACAAAAACAAGAACAGTTAAAGAAATTTGTAAAACAAAAATGTGTAAACAAAAACGTGTAAAAGAAAAATGCGTAAAACAAAAACTTAAAAGAATTGAGGGCCGCAAATGATTAGCATAGGTGGCCATCTTCCCCATGACTGAATGGAAAGGGAGAGATCCTAAATAATGAACACCTATTTGAATTTCTTAAAAGTGTCCAACTTCTCTCGATTGATGTTTTCAAGTTAAGGGATGGAAGTCGGCGACGCTCATACTGTAATGTATCTATGCTTTCGTTGTGGGTGCAAGTTGTTCCCGCAGTTCGTTCCATGCATGTTGGTGGGCTGCTCTCTTGATTAGCTATCAACCACTCGGTGTTCTCTTATTGTGTGGTTGCTACATACAAGCACCTTTGTATCTAAGTTTCTTGGGCATGCTAGCTGCATGCAAGAGATGCTGTGCATTCCTCCATGTCATCAGCCTCTGAGTCACTGTATGTGATGCATGGAACTTTCTTCTTCTCGATCTTTCCATAAATGTTTACCTTAGATATTTCCAAGGAAAGATTGCAGATTCCTAGGCATGCGTCTATTGTACTTAGCCATGGCCTTCCCATTATAATTGAGAAGTCCCCTTTGTTATTCTTAACTTCTATCACCAGGAAATCTGTTGAGTGTGACCAACCACACATAGTGGTAACGATGTCCTCCACCAATCCCAAGGTAATGGTGATGGACTAGTCAACTAGCTCTAGTTGAATATTGCTCTTCTTAAGTGGAGGCAGGTTCCAGGCTTTATACATTTCTCGTGAGATTAGGTTGACTCTGGAACCTGAGTGAAGAAGAGCCTTATGAGGTTCATTCCTAGCGACTTGGAGGTAGATTAAGGAACTTCCAGGGTCAGAGAGTTTCCTGGGAAGGTGGCCTACCTTGATCCAGTTGGTAACGGTATGTGTTAACATAACTGTATGTGTTGAGCTCTGTTGTTAGTTTGAAGGGAGCTTCGAAGCCTTAATTGTTGGAAGAGCGTACACAGACTCAACCGCTTGTGGTTGTGAGAGCTTGTTTGGGCTTTTAGTTCTGAAGAAAGGTCTTCTCTTCTTGTGGTTGTCAGAACCAGTAGTGGGTTGAAGGTTTACAGCTCTCGTAGCATTACGTTGCTGCGATTGAGTGGGGAGTTCCCCTTGCATTATTGGAGCGGGAGGTAGTGGAACTATCGACGTAAGAGTGGCAGATGGATTCGGAGGATGGTATGCATGTGGTATGTCTTCCGTAGGATAAGGAGTCCTAAAATACTCCCAAACTTGGTAGTGACGTTGCAGGGTTGCGTGACCCATAGAGTCACTTGGAGAAACTGGCTGCGGCACGTAGTAGCCATATGGGTCTGGTTGCCGGTAAGGGTATTGTTGCCTAGGCGGTGGCATCCCCCATGACTGTCGGTGTTGCTCGATAGGTTGTGGTGGAGTTCCACTTGGATAATATGTTAACAGTTGGTGGAACTGCCTTGGGTTACCTTGGGGATAAGGTAACCGAAGAGGTGCTTTCCGTTTGTTAAGTCTTGGGTTGAGTGCATACACCCCGGACTCTTGCAGACATGAGATTATTGGGCAACATCCCTTAGGATGGTCATATTGGTAGATCTCACATCCACCATCATTGTTCGTGTTAGAATCCACAACCTCATCGGTGATAGTCATTTTTCCCTTACCCTTGTCATGTGCATGGCTTTTTCTTATCATGGTCACTACTTCGCTCCTTAGACTCTTCTACAATTTTGAGAACAGTTTCAAATCTACTATCTAAGGAGCCCCACATTTGATCTATCTTAGTCGACACTTCGGTTGTTAGCGTTTGAAGCGGCAAGGTTTTTCTATTCACCAACTCTTCAAGTGGTGACTCATCCTCTTCCTCATAGAATCGTACTCCCTTCTTTCGGAGGGAAGGATCACGGTTATATTCTTCTGCGGTTTCTCTTTTTTGTAGCTCCCCTTCTTCTTTAGCTACTTGCTCCAACAATCAATGAATTTCATGGGACCTAAGTTCAGATAATCTCCCTTGGGCATATGTCCCAAGGGTTCTCCTAGTTTCGTGTCTTAGCCCATCTACGAGGTGGCGAAGTTGATCCCGTTGTGCGTAACCATGGCCCGGGCAAAGATGTAGCAATGCATAATATCGGCCCATGGTAGCATCCAAGGGTTCGTGAGTACCCTGCTTCCATCCTTGGATTTGTTTACGCAAGTTGGACACTCTGGAGTACGTTTGGTATTTATCGTTAAACAATTCTAGCATTGTACTCCACCTCCTAATGGTTTTAGGTTCTACGGACTGGTACCAACTCTTTGGTTCTTTTATGAGTGTCCTAGGGAACAACTTTAACTTTTGCCACTTGTTCTCAATATTCTGCAAGGTGCAGGCATCGTGGAATGCCTATAAGTGATTTTGCAGATCAGCATTGTATCCCCCCTCAAATCATGGGATGTTAGTCATGTCTAGTCTCTTGATCCAGCTATCTTTCTGGTGCCTTGTAGGTATTCTCACAGCCTCCATAATATCTAACATACTTCAGGTGGCAAGTAGGAGTTCATCATGATCATCTCTCTCATGATGTCTATGATGTCTACGTGGTTCCCTACTTTCCCTTCTTTCATGCCTTGATTCTCTCAAATGCCCTTGTCCTCTTTCTCGACTCTCTCGTTGAGGTCTATCATTTTTCTTACCCTTATCCTCACGATTTGGCTCTTTATGATTGCGTCTCGATGTTGAAGGAGAGGGTGAATGATGTGATGAAGGGGAAGAAGAAGGAGAGCCATCGTCATGATGATGGCTCCTAACTTCTCTTTGGTGGTCCCTGCCCCGATCGTGATGATGATCAAAATGCTCACCTTTGTCATGTGTTCGTGTTCCCTCATTCAACACTTGGTGTTCATGGTGATCAGAACCAGGATAGTGTATTGTGGAGCGTAGGTTTTGATACACCACCTCCTCACTATCGTTAGAAGTGGGAACATCATTTTGTGGAGAACCTATTGAGATAGGTTCACCACCACTAATTTCTCTTATGACAGGCAAAGCATTGCAGGGTCCTTTGCCCTTCAACGATGTGTGATAACTCTCCTGTCGCAAGTCCCTTAGATGTTGCGCTACTATGGGATGGTAATGCCTTATGTCATAATCTTTTGCAACGTATTCAGCATATAATTCCATCATGCCTATTTGTGCAAGAGCACGAAGAAGCATGTTAGGGACTGCCTGATCTGGAGGTAACACTATGTTACCTTGCAAGTCTATCCAACGCAGTTGTTCATCCTGATGGAGGATAAAGGTAAATCAGGTATATACTCATCGTGATGAGTATATACCACCCGATACTGTTGAGGAACTGGCAATTTTTGGTTATGTGTTTGGTGCCGCCGACTGTCTCTAGTGTGATCCCTAGGTGGTGAAGTGCTTTTATGAGAAGAAGAAGACATTGTGTCTTATTCGGTGTGCCGATTAACCGTTATATAATTTTTCTCTTGATTAACCCTAAGGGTTTGTTTAAGCTTCCCAACAATGTAAATGATTTCCTATGTTCTACTTAGCGCACAAATAACTTAGTCCCTGGCAACGACGCCAATGATGAGTGGCGAGGTACCCCTACACTCAACCATATGAATACGAGCGTTACACGTGCAATCCGGTCGAACTCCGTAGACTAAGTGCCTACACGCCTCATGGAACACTTAAGGTTAATCATTCGTTGTCTTCCCAGACTTACTTGTATTTGTCACGGTTGTATGGTTAAGTAAGTCTGAGGCATATGATTTTTATATCTTTTCGGTTTTATCTCCTATGCTAATGAGGTGAAGGGTGAAGAGACTAATTAACTAACTAAGCCCTAATTAACCTAGCATCAGTATTCATTCCCACTTACCATTCACACCCTGAACTAATGCAACCTTCTGGGATTAGCAAACACTATTCGTTGTTGGGATTACCAAGCGTAACGCACGTGCTCGGAGCGGTCGTACTGAATGCAATTAACTAGGAGAGAAGGGTTGAGAGAGATTTAATGAACTAATAAAACAGTTAAACATTAACAATAAATAACAATAAATAAAGTCCTATTTAGCTTAGTCCATGCACTGCAAGGTTTATCCAAGAAGTTTGTCTTTATTTCCGTACACAAACTTGTGTTTAGGTACAATATTTGCTCGAATAAAGATCCGTTCACTTTGCAGCTCCTATTGCGGGCACATGGAAATTATTCTATCTCTGGAGAGGTAAAACTGCCAGAGTTTCACTATGGTTTAGGCCTAAAATCTGAAACAAGGGAGAGCCACCTCTTATTTATAGATTTGGTGGTGCACTACGATATCGCGTGCGCGATATCGCGGTGGAGACAATATCGCGGCCCATGCGATATTGCATCCCATCAAGACTTTACTTCAAAAATGCTATTCCTAGGATTCAAAGAAATACCATAATCTTGATATCTATTGAAAATCTACTAAAGGTGATTAATATGATATTTTTTCTTTGAGTAAATAGTAATATCATGTAGATAAATTATAATAATTTTTCTTATTAAATCTTTAAAAGCTATATCCATAGCTCTTTGGAATGTGGCTCCAACATTGGACAATCCAAATGGCATCCTTTTATAAGCAAAAGTTCCCCACTTATTAATGAAGGATGTCTTATACCTATTATTTTTATCAATAATAATCTGATTATATCTCATAAAACCATCCAAAAAAGAGTACACTTGACATCCAAATACTTAAATTAGCATTTCATTTATTTTGGGAAGCATATATCTATCCTTTCCTGAAGCTTCATTTAAATTTTAGAAATCGACAAATAACCTAATTTTACCACTCCTTTTCCTTACAGGTACAAGATTGGCTAGCCAAATTGAATATTGGGCTACATATATAATTCTAGGCTGTAATAGCTTATTGATTTCAACTTCTATGGTTGGTTTTAAAGATGGATTAAACTTGCTTTACATTTTTCTTATCTCCATATAATCCTTGATTAATGGGATCTTGTGAGTCATCACATTAGGTCTAAATGCTCTACGATCATCGTAAGGCCATGTAAAATTACCCAAATTATCCTTTAAGAAGGATAACAATTTCCATCTAAAACCGAGATCATTTCCTTTGGTAATATTTAATATTCTTGGCTTTTCTTTGAATCCTAGGTTTATCATTTCATAAGCTTGATCATTTGGATTTTGAATGTCTATTTTTTTAAGCAACATTTTGTTAAACTCATGCTGATAATCAACTATCTTTTTTGAAATAAAATTTCATTTAAGTTGTGATTTAACTTTTTATTGAAACATAACTTTATTCTCGAATTCTTCGTTATTCTTTAAGAACCTAAGTAATTGACCAGTATCTCTAAATACCTAGAAGTGTTTTACATTATTTGGGATTAAAGGCTCATTTTCAATATTAATTAAAACTCTTTTATATTTTTTAATCTTTGACAGATTCAATGTTGAGGCCACTATCACTAGCTTATTTGCTAAAAAGTTATTTTCTCTACATATATGCTTTATTTCATATTACGAAAACTAGACTAACAAGTTATAAACAAGTTGTTTATATGGCCTCAAAAATTAACTCTTTACTACACATTCACCCATCACCTATTTGTAAATATTCTTTGAATCTTCTTTAATTATAATTCTTTTAATACCTTTCTCCAAAGCCATTCTAATTTCGATATAGAGGGCTTCATACTCAATCTTATTATTCATACATGGGAATGATAGATGTGTAGCTTTGAAAGTTTTGTGAGAATTATCTTTTGTTAATACTATTCCAACTCAGGCCCCTTTTGAGTTACAAGACCCATCAAAATATAGTTTCCACTTTTCATTGCTTTGAATTTCTTCTCTTTTTGGGACTTGAACTTCTCCAAGTGAACATGCTCCTATTCAAATATCCTTGGTCTTAATGATTTTGTTCTTTCCATCAAAAGTAATATTCTTGATCATCAAGGGCTTACTGTAGATGTATATTTGATTAGGGTCTCCCTTCCATGGTAGCCACATGTATGAATAATCTATTGATATATAGCTAGAAAAATTGTTACTCTAACTCCTACTTAGCAAGAGATTATATGAATCTGGTAATTGTTCCCTAGTTTTTACTCTACTCTTATTTTGTTGAACATTTTCCTTGTAGGATTATTCTAGTGATAGTTCTAATTATTCACAAATAGATAGTAGTAGTAGAGTTGATGTAGCTCTTGAATCAACCAAACAATTATGCAAATATTTATCATTCAATTTTAATATTAGAAGAAAATAAGGAGCTTCTTTATATGGAGTACAAGGATAGTTACATTTTACTATTTTCTCTTCGTTAGCTTAGTTCATATTTTCCAACGTTCTTCTTTGCTTTAACCAGTTTTAAAACCTTCCTTTGTTAACTTTCCATTTGTAGTATTTGGTATATACTAATGTTTTCTTTGACATGTTTTAGATTTTCCATTAAGTCATATTCACCATTGCCATACAAGCTCGACTTCCTAAACCATTTGCTAAATGATTAATTTTGGGGATTTTAATTAATCTAGATAATTTTCTCTTTTCTCTTTTCTTTTTCATTTGGTTTGAAAGCTCTGCTTTTAGTAGTAGGATTAGGGACAATATTTGGAGCCCTAGACATAGTTAATTTTTCTTTTGATCTTAAGTTATATTTAGATCCATCATTATTGTTGCGTTACTTATCTAAAGATAAATCTTCTTCTAAACTTGCTAAGGAGGAAATGTCACTTGATTACTCTTTGAAGATGATTGACCATTAGATTCAATGTCAAGAAAATGTGAGGTAGTTGTGTTATTATCATCTTTAAAATCTATTAATTGGGTATCTTGATGTCTATGTTTCTTATGCTTCTTTTCTTCTTTGATTTTAACTTTAGCTAATGTTTTTTCTAACTTGAGTACTTTGTTAGATAATTCCTTCGTTAGCTTTCCTTTTTTTAGAATCTTCATTTTTTGATCTTAGTCTTTATTAATAGTAGAGTGTAATTCTTTAAAATGAGCTACATTTTGCATAGAAACTAGTGTAATTTTCTCACCTTTTGATGCTTGAACAATGTCTTCATTAGCAAAGTTTAATTTTTTTCTAACTAGATAGCCTCGTTAAACAAATCATTCAAAGTTAGCAAATTTGGGGTCTTTCTTAGCCAGATTGAAATGTTGGCATTGATAGTGATGAGCGGTGAGGTATCCCTACGCTCAACCATAGGAATACGAGTGTCCATGCATGATCCGGTTGAATTCCAAGGACTAAGTGCTTATGCACCTTTGTGGAACAAGGACGGGCTAGTCAATCATTGTCTTTCCAAGCTTACTTGTATAGCACGATTGTATGGTTAAGTAAACTTGAGGTACATGATTTTTATAGTTTTTTATGTTTTTATGTCCTGATGCAACAAAGGAAGGAAAGAGAGATAACTAAGTAACTAATTTAATTTAACTACTCAACTATGCTTTAACTAGTCCTAACACCAGCATTCATTCTCACTTGCCGTACACATCCTTAACTAGTGCAACACTACTGGGATTACCAAATGCTAATCGTTACTGGGTTACCAAGCATAACATGCATGTTCGAAGTGGTCATACTAAGTGTGCTTACTTAGGAGAGTTGTAGGGTGAGAGAGAGAACATTAATTAACCAAGGAAAGCATTAAGTAACAATAATTAACATTAATTAATCTATTCTCAATGCTGTAAGATTTATTACAAAGTTTGTGTTTATTACCATACACAAGGTGTGCTCAGGTACATAATGCTCGAATAAAGATCCGTTCACTTTATGACTCCTATTGTAGGCACATAGAAATAATTCTAAGTTTGAGAGGAAGAAAAGGCAAGAGTTTGGATAAGGGTCTAACTAATCTATTGCCAAAATAAGTGCACCTGCCTCTTATTTATAGGCAATGAGGCAGGTCTCGATATCCCTTAGAACGCTCTGATATCGCGGACCTAATATTGTGGTCTTAATATCGCTGTTCATCATGCCCCCACAACTAAATGAAAACTCATCCTCGAGTTCCTTACAAAATATTGGGAAGGTATGGGATTATTGACTGAATGACAACTGACAGTGGAACGGGGTGACAGACTCAAAGTGCCTGGTGAACGGATCAACAACACATTACAACATTGGTGTTCATATCCATGGTGGTGAACACTATACATAAATGACATCTAGACTCTTATTTGACAGCTTAGAGTAAGAGAAAAGAAGATGAGATGTGTTGCTACCGATGCCGAGATTATGCCATCCATTGTTTATCCATAGCCACATGAGCAAACTTGTTCCTTTCATAAACACTGTAGCTCCAGTCCGTCCGAAGTTCTCCCTCCTATCCTAGTTCATTATTCGTATGATTGTCATCTGCACACACAACATAATCACAAATTAGCAAGGATAGATAAACTACAATGCAGTTGCTACCTTACCTTGATATAAAGCGCATTGGCTAAGTCGTGGTTATGGAAGATACTAGGTTAGAGGTTTATTGCTGGTGACTACCTGAGGTGTAGGGGTGAAATAAGTAGTAGAATGGAAAAATTTGTGACAGGGCCCCCACGACTAAGAGCCAACCTCTGGTAGCAATAAGATGGAAAAAATAGAAGGAACAAGAAAGATGGGAAAAATAACAACGATGATGCCAATAAAATGGATGTCATGGATGGGGATGATATGAGAAATTGCTGGTTGCAAGAAATGTTTAAGGAAAAGAATTTAACAATTGCACCATAAAGGAATGTCAGTGGGTCCTCCCCAAAGCAATCTTATGCCTTTTATGCCTTGATAAACCCACAAACCAAAGAGTCTGTAGGCTCTAGGAATGACACATGGAATAAGGGTTAAAAGCTGACCCACAAGAATTTCTGAAGGAAAAATAATGCATCAACCACAATATAGACTAATCATAAAACCAACAATGAGGTGGAAAATGGGAAGAAAGATGGAGTGGAGAAGATGGAATGGAATCCCAAGAGCATGGTTGTGTAAAGTTCCTTGTGTATTTTATGGTTCTGGTGACTGAGTAGAACTCATTCCAAATCTAGACTCAAACCAACTACATCCAGTGACCTTGCATCAATACACTTGACCAGTCCATCCTCTTGAAGCAATAAGAATGCTTCCCCAAAGAGTCACCACGATTCCAAGGAGAGGAAGATGGAGAAGTAAGAAGCGAGAAAGGGCCTTAGTTAGAGGGAACCTTCAGACATGGGTAACATGTCTTTCCAGTGCCATAACTAGTGCTTGTAGCCTATATTTCTTTATTATGTCTAAGGGGTGTGCTTTGAATTCCCACGTTTTTTTTGCATGAGAACCACACCATGCAAAGACTTATTATTATTTTTCAATTAGCTTCCTGATAGTAGGTCAATGTTGGAATGGTAGAATACCCATGAAAAGCATCCAAGTTCCCAAGAGAATAGCCAGCACAAGTGTGTCAAATCCCCTTGAAGTCACACCCTTTTCAACCATTGAGTCCTTCCTTGGTTTGAAGAATACAAAGCCACCAATTCATTAACAAGTTTATTTAGGAAAAGGGACAGTACAGTTCCAAGCCAAGGGATACCATAGAGTTGAATGAATGAATGGATAGTGTAGACTCATTGCCTGTTTTATCAAAAGAACCATATCTTAGTATCAACATTGAAAATCAAGGGTAGAAACCAAACATTAGCAACCAACATCATTATAATACAATCCACCATCATGAGCAGTTATTGTAAGATGAATAAAAGTAAATGAAACAAAGAAATAGTAAAATTATGAATGATGGTGTAAAATAAAAATAAGTAAATGTCAAAAATGCGCAAAACAAAAATGTGTAAAACAAAAATACAAAAGGAACTGAGGGCTTTGAATGGTTAGCATTGGTGGCCGTCTCCCCCATGACTTAGGTGGTAGGAGGCAATCTGAAATAGGGAGCAAGGTTGTCCACCAACAGAGGTAGAATTGGTACTGCCTATCCTAGGCTCATGGAAAGGTTTGGTTTGTTGGACTTTGACCAATAGCTTCTTGTCCAGGCTTTCAAGTTTGTAAATCATCATGGCCCCTAAAGGAAAAGTTGCATGAATGACATAAGGTCATTCCCACAGCGTTTGAAATTTGTTTCGTTGTGGCAAATGTGTGGGATTCTAGTAGAGAAACCAATCTCTTGGTTGATATTTAAGTTTTCTAATCCTTAGGTTATGATGTTGTTTATTGAAGGCCTTGTGCAATTCGTTAGATAATAGGGTGGCTAATCAGTTCTCATCTAGCAAGTTAAGGATCATTAACCATTCTTTTTGTGTTAGATCAAGGTCAAGATTGAGATCACATGCCATAGATAGTGTACAGAGTTCTGCTTGAATGGGAAGCATTGGAAGTTTCCCATACACTAACTCATAGGGAGAGTAGCCTATAGGGAGTTTCCATGTGGAGCGGTATGCCCAAAGAGCATCGTTTTGTTTGGTGCTCCAATCTCGCCTATACTTGCTAATAGTTCTTGTCAATCTCGCCTATACTTGCTAATAGTTTCCATGTTTGGCTTGACCATTCGCTTGAGGGTGGTATGGTGTAGTTAGTTTGTGTTCAACCCCTAAGCGTTGCATTAGCTTTCAAAAAGTTACACCTATAAAATGTGTGCCATTGTTAGAAATAAGTGCATGAGGCATGCCAAACCTGTTTATGATTTTTTGTTGAATAAATTGTTCAGCTATAGATGATGTACAATCTTTAACAGCGGCTGCTTTTGCCCATTTTGTAAAGTAGTCAATGACAACACCGATGTAGGCTTTTCCATTGGACATTGGTGTAATAGGCCCCATAAAATCAATTCCCCATATGTTGAAGGGTTCTAGAGGTTGAATCCATTGTTGCGGACCCTCCATTCTAACAGTCATTCCCCCATCACGTTGATAGTGCTCACAAGATTGGACAAAATGATGGGCACCCTGAAACAATGTAGGCCAATAATATCTTGCAAGTAGGATTTTAATGGCTGTTCATCTCTTGACATAATGACCCCCACAAGGACCCTCATGAGTGTCTTGGAGAACTCGTAGTTGATTTATATTAGGAACGCACCATCAAACCAAGCCATCGGAACATACTTTATAAAGTTGCCCGTTGATTTTCATAAAATACTTGGTTTGGTGGAGAAACCGTTGTTTCTTTTTAGCATCTAACTCTTATGGTGTTTATTGTGTAAGGAGATAGGTGAGAATACTACTATACCAATTTGTCTCCATGGTCAATTGATTAGTTACTACACCTACAAAGAGGAGTTCATCAGGGAAATGATCAGAAATTGGATACTCATCCTCTTTGTTGTCCCATCGCAACTGAGATAAATGAGCAGAAACTACATTCTCGGTGCCTTTACGATCAATCATCATAAGATTGAACTTCTGTAAGATTACAAGCCATCGTATAATGAGAGGACTTACCATTGGTTTATTCAATAGGAACCGGATTGTACTATGATCTGTATGTACAAATACCTTATAACCCAATACATAGTGCCTAAATTTTTCTAGTGCAAACATTACAACCATTAACTCTTTCTCTGTTGTAGTGTAGTTAAGTTGTGCACTAGCAATACTCCTACTTGCATAGTGGAGGTAATAAGGACATTTTTGGCCATCTAACTATGTAAGTATGGCTCCTAAAGCATAGTTGGACACGTCAGTTATTATATGGAATGGTTTGGACTAGTGAAGAGCTTGTAGAATGGGTGTTTCCACGAGCTTCTATTTTAAAGTTTGGAAAGCTAATTTGCATTCCCTGGTCCATTCGAAAGGTACGTCCTTTTTTGTTAGTTCAACCAATGGTTTTGGAACCTTTGAAAAGTTCTCAATAAAGCATTTGTAATAGCCAGTGTATCCAAGGAATGATCGAGTATCTTTTACAGTTTCAAGTTGCCGAGTAATTCCTTGGATAACTTTGATCTTTTTAGGGTCTACCTCTATCCCTGTTTGTGAGATCTTATGTTCTAGTACAACACCTTCTTAGACCATTAAATGGATTTTTTGCCAGTTGAGCCTTATAGTTGGTTTCTATACATCATTTTAGTACTTTCTCTAACTGGTCCAAGGCTTGATTAAAGTTCGCTCCATAGGTGGAGAAGTCATCCATGAAGACCTCCATACCATTTCCTATCTATTGCTGGAATATTCTTAGAACTAATCGTTGAAACATTGTAGAGGCATTGCACAAGCCAAATGGCATTTGTTTGTATGAAAATGTTCCCTAAGGACTGGTGAATGTAGTTTTGGCTTGGTCTTTTGGGGCTATTTGTATTTGGTTGTACCCACTGTACCCATCCAGAAAACTATAGTAGCGATGCCCTACAATGGTGTCTAAGACTTGGTCAACGAATGGAAATGGAATGTGGTCTTTGAATGTTGCCATATTTAGTAGCCTAAAATGTATGCACACCTTCCATTTACCTCCCTTTTTGGGCACAATAACTAAGGGGCTAACCCATTAACTATTAGCAATGGGGTATATGAACCAAAATTTTAGAAGCTGTTCGATTTCTTCGTTAACCATTTGCTTAAGCTTTAGGTTAAGTCGCCTCCATGGTTGTTTTTGAGGCTTTATGGAGGGGTTGGTGTAAATTCTATGTTGGCATATCCTAGGATCTATTCCTATTAATTCATGATATGACCAAGCAAAGGCTTTTGACCATTTATTTATTACCTTCAACAGTCTCTCTTTTTGTTGAGGAGCGAGGTTAGCGTTAATAATTACCGGTTTTCCATTCTTGAGAAATGCGTATTCCATACCGGTAGGCAATGGTTTTAACTTAAGGGGCTCTTGCTTAAACTTATCAGGGATTTCCAACTTCTCATAGTTGATATTTTCAAGGTCAAGACTTGGAAGTTGGTGATGGACTTGCTCTAATGTGTCTATGATATTGATGTACGTGAAAGTCAAACCTTCAGTTGGTTCCATGCATATAGTTGAACTACTCTCTTGATCAGTTGTCAACCATTGGGTGCCTTCTTGTCTTGTGGCTGCTGCATACAGGCATCTTTGTATATGAGTCACTTGTGCACACTTATTGCATGCAGGTAATGTGAAACATTGTACAAACCATGACTTCTACATGCAATTACACCCTGTGTCACTATANAATTGTACAAACCATGACTTCTACATGCAATTACACCCTGTGTCACTATATGCGATGCATGGAACTTTCTTCTTTTCGATTTTTCCAAATGTATTTTTCTTCGATATTTCCAGGGAAAGATCATGGATTCCTAGGCAGCATCAATTATGCTTAGCCATGCTCTTCCCATTATGACTGGGAAGTCCCCCTTACTGTTGTTCACTTGAATTACTAGGAAATTGGCTGGATATGACCATCCACAAACAGTGGTAGCGATGTCCTCCACTAGTCCTAATGGGACAGTGATGGGCTGGTCAGCCAGCTCTAAACGAATGTTACTCTTTTTTAGTGGAGGCAAGTTCTAGGCTTTGTACATTTCTTGAGAGATTATGTTGACACTATAAACTAAATCCAAAAGATATTTGCACGACTCATTCCCAATGATCTGTAGATATATAAGAGGACTGCCAAGATCAGAGAATTTCCTAGGAAGATGGCAAGATTGTATTCAATCGATGACGACATGAGTTAACATGACTGTATGCATTAGGTGTGGTGTTTAGTTTGAAGGGAGTTTCAAAGTTTTGATTGGTAATGAGGCATCTAAGTGATTAGCCACTTGTGGTTGCAAGGACTTAGTCGAATTGTTGGTTCTAAAAAAAGGTCTTTTCTTCATGTGGTTGTTAGAACCAATAGTAGATTGAGAGTTAACAACCCTCGTAGCATTATGTTGTTGTGTCTAGGTAGGGAGCTCACCTTGCATAGCTGGAGTAGGTGGTAATGGAGATATGGGTGGAAGAGGTGCAGTTGGATGAGAAGGATGGTATGTTTGTGGAACATCACTCCTAGGAGAAGGAGTTCTATAATACTCACGGGCTTGGTAGTGAGGTTGAGGAGTGACGTGACTAGTAGAGTGACATGGAGAGATTGGCTGCTATACATATTATCCATATGGGTCAGGTT
Source organism: Gnetum montanum (assembly GCA_015680685.1). Classification (NCBI taxonomy): domain Eukaryota; kingdom Viridiplantae; phylum Streptophyta; class Gnetopsida; order Gnetales; family Gnetaceae; genus Gnetum; species Gnetum montanum. Next base: position 194,760 of record MNCI01000918.1, read on the forward strand.
GACGGTAAGGATACTATTGCCGTGGTGGTGGTATTCCCTATGATTGTGGGTGCTGCCACTGTTGATACTACTCAGTTGGTTGTGGTGGAGTTCCACTTGGATAATACGTTAAGGGTTGGTCGAACTGTCTTGGGTTACCTTGAGGATAAGGTAACCTTCGGGGTGTTTGCCTTTTGTTTAATCATGGGTTGAGTGCATACATCCCAAACTGTTGCAGATGTGAGATTACAGGGCAACATCCCTTAGGATGGTCATATTGGTATATCTCACATCCACTATCATTATCTGTATCTAAATCCACAACCTCTTTGATGACGGAAACTTTTCCCTTACCTTTGTTACATGCATATTTAATTTCTCTCTTTTTTCTCTTTTCACGATCACTACCTTGCTCTCTAGACTCCTCTACTATTTTGAGAATGGTTTGAAATCTATTATCTAGGGAGTCCCACATTTGGTCTACCTTTATTAATACTTCTGATGCCAACTTTTGAATAGGCAAAGTTTTCCTATTCACCATCTCTTTGAGTGGTGACTCTTCTTCATCCTTACAAAATCTTACTCCCTTCTTTTGGAGGGAAGGATCTATATTATATTCCTCCACACTCTCTCTTTTCCTTAGCTCACCTTTCTCTTTAGCAACTTGCTCCAATAATCTCTGTACTTGATGGGCCCTAGGCTCGGATAGTCTTCCTTGGGCATAAGTCGTAAGGGTTCTTTACGTTGCATGCCAAAGCCCATTTATGAGATGGCGTAGTTTATCCCTCTATGAATAACCATGGCTAGGACAATGATGTAACAGCACATAATATTGGCCCATGGAAACAACTAAGGGTTCATGTCCTTCTTGTTTCCACCCTTGGATTTGCTTTCATAGGTTGGACACTCGGGAGTACGTTTGGTACTTATCGTTGAACAATTCTAACATGGTACTCCACCTACGAATGGGTTTCGATTCTAAGGACCAGTACCAGCTCTTCGCTTCTTTGACTAGTGCTCATGGGAAAAACCTTAGTTTTTGCCATTCATTTTCTATGTTTTGTAAGGCACATGCATCATGAAATGCTTGTAGATGATTTTGAGGATCAACGTTATATCCCCCTTCAAATTGTGGGATATTTTTCATGTCTAATCTCTTGATCCTACTATCTTTTTGATGCCCTGTTAGAACTCTAACAGCCTCAGTTATGTTTAGCATACTTCAAGTAGTGAGTAGGGGTTCATCATGATTGTCCCGTCTGTGGCGTCTATGATGCCTATGTTGTTCCCTACTTTCCCTTATTTTGTGTTGTGATTCTCTAGAATTCCCTCATCCACTTTCCTAACTGTTTCATCTATGACTCCCACCTTGCCTACCTTTATCCTCATCGTCTTTTCCTTTATGACTGTGTTCAGATCTTGAAGGAGAGGGTGAAGGAGATGATGAAGGTGAAGAAGGAGGAGAACCATCACCATGGTGGTGCTTGCTACCTTCTCTTTGGTGGTTGTGGGCTCAATCACGGTTACGATCAGAAGGTCCATCTTTATTATGCATTTGTGTTCCCTTTTCAGACCCTTTGTGTCTGTTGTTATCAGAACTTGGATTATGGATGGTTGAGTGAAGGTTCTGATACACAACTCCTTGGCCAAAGTCAACGGGGGGAACATCGTTTCATCGGAAACCTCCTGAGGCAGGTTCACCAACCTCATTTTGACTTGGGACATGTGGGATATCCTAAGACCACTTGTCCTTCATAGACTTGTGATATCTCTCCTGTTGTAAGTCCCTTTGACACTGTGCCTCTGTGGGTCGATACTCTCTTGAGTTGTGTTCATGCACAACGTATTCTGCTTGTAAGTGTTGCATGCTAATTCGTGTGAGAACACAAAGAAGCATGCTTGGGACTGAACAATCGGGAGGTAACACAATGTTACCTTCTAAATCTTGCCAACGTAGTTGTTTATCCTGGTGGAGGATAAAGGTGAATTCTAGTATATACTCATTGGGATGAACATATACCACACGAAACTGTTGAGGGACTGGCAAATTATCATCATGTGTACTACGCCTCTGATTGTTTCCTATATCAGGCCTAGGTGGTGAAGGACTTTCGTAAGAAGAAGGAGACATGATTGTCTATTTAGTGTGCAATATTCTTCTTTTTAATAATTGTAAGATAACCAACCCTAAGGGTTTGTTCCAACGATGAGAAAGATTTCCTAAGTTCTAGTTAGCGCACAAACAACAAGTCCCTAGCAACGGAGCCAATGATGAGTGGTGAGGTATCCCTATGCTCAACCATACGAATATGAGCATCCATGCACGATCTAGTCGAATGCCAAGGACTAAGTGCTTATGTGCCTTTGTGGAACAGGGACGGGTTAGTCAATCGTTGTCTTCCCAAGATTACTTGTATAGCACGATTACATGGTTTTTATAGTTTTTTATGTTTTTATGTCCTGGTGCTAGAAAGGGAGGAGAGAGAGATAACTAAGTAACTAATTTAATTTAACTACTCAACTATGCTTTAAGTAGTCTTAACACTGGCATTCGTTCTCACATGCCATACACATTCTAAACCAGTGCAACACTAACACTAATCGTTACTGGGTTACCAAGCATTACACGCATGCTCGAAGTGGTCGTATTGAGTGTGCTTACTTAGGAGAGTTGTAGGGTGAGAGAGAGAACATTAATTAACTAAAGAAAGCATTAAGTAATAGTAATTAACATTAATTAATCCAGTCTAAATGCTGCAAGGTTTATCACAAAGTTTGTCTTTATTGCCGTACACAAAGTGTGCTCAGGTACACAATGCTCGAATAAAGATCTGTTCACTTTATGACTCCTATTATGGGCACATAGAAATAATTCTAACTCTGAGAGGGAGAAAAGCCAAGAGTTTGGGTAAGGGTCTAACTAATCTATTACCAAACCAAGTGCACCCACCTTTTATTTATAGGCAATGAGGTAGGTCCCGATATCGGATGCCTAATATTGCTTGGAATGCTTCGATATCGCGGACTTGATATTGTGGTCCTGATATCATGGTTCATCAGATAGCATTTAAATACATGTCTCTAAGCACTTCATCCAAGGTTCTATATTGCCTTTTAAACAATCCACAAATTTGTTAGAATTTAATATTAAATTTCTTAACTAAGTCTTTAGACCTTTACTTGGCTTGAACTAACCTATAATATAGCTTTTCTTGGTTAAGTTGGATATCGAATTAAGCTAGGAATAAATTTTTCATGTCATTCTAGCTATTGATGATATTGTTTGGTAAGTTAGAATACCAAATTTGAGCTATGTCTCTCAAGTTGGCAAGTTAGAATGCCAAATTTGAGCTATGTCTCTCAAGTTTGCTACAAATAGCCTACAAGCTTGATCTTGATGTTGGAGATTTGTATGTGCTAAAGCTAATTCAAAAAATAAAGATATTCTTTAGCTTAATAAGCTTTTCAAGGGATATAAGGCTCTGGTAAATATTTATAAATTTCCTGATGAATATTATTGTAATTTAGGAATCTTAATGGTGTGGCTCCTTGCTAAGGATTTATTGGTGGTGGATTTGCTATTTTGAAACTCCTTCTAACTGTTGAGCTCTTAGGATTCCCTTGTTTTATCTTAAAGACTCATAAGACAAATAGAAAATGTGATCTTTGAGATCTTTTAGTTTTTAGTTGACTACTTGTCCCTGATTCAAAAAGCCTTTCTTCCTCTTCCTCTGATGAATGAATAGTCTTATACTTAGAGTATTCCTAGGGACTTCCATATTCTTTATGTTTTTCAGGTTGTTCATTCATGAACAGAGTAGCAGCTAAATGGGTGCCCTCTTTCTAGTTGAAGAAGAACTATTTGTGATAACTTTGGACTAAAAATGTTTCTTCATTCCTACCCTAGTAACAAGAAACTAATGGTGTAGAAAGTTTTATTTGACATTAATGTTATCTCCTCCTTGTAATGATAATCACAAAGATGATATGTTCTTTCAAATCTTGAGTTTAGGTGTTTACCTATTTTTGGAAACATCAAGGTTTGGATACCTCCAAATAAACTTAGTGATTGTAGAGAACAATGTGTTTTGGGCTAACATTCAGTATAAGTTTCATAATATTTTGATTTGGAAGCTTAACTGCAATTTGTACTTCTAGGAAAAGATTAAACCCTTTTTACTCTATTTTGTAAGTGAATAAATTTCCAAGTATATTAGAGCTACTTAGTCTATGCAGAGTTGATCACATGCTAACTACACTATGCTCTTTCATCTAATTCTTAAGTGCAATTTGACAAATCTATTACCAATTTTTCCTAGAGAAATTTCCATAAGAAAACCTAGAAACATGGAAAAATTCAATGGATTTTAAGAAGTATAATAGTTTAACTACATATAATCTTAAACATTGAGAGAAGCTACTATCAACGTGAGTAAACACTTTGGAAAATAAAGCTATTGAAATCAATTAATAATACCAAAAATTGCTAAACCCTTGGCTCAACAAGTAATTAAACAATTTCGAGAAATGAGCTATAAGACATACTATATTCTTAACTACTAGCAAAGTAATATGATAAAGGAGGAAAATAAAAATAACTCATTGAATAGAAGTAAATGAGCTAAATCAATTTTGCGCTTAGAATGTCATTGTATAGAGATCTTCCATGAGTTAGTTCCTCCTAGCTTTTTCTTCCAAAGATCTTGCTGAACAAATCTACTCTGGGCTTTATATAGTAGCCTCTAGTAGTTACAATCATTATAAGAGTTAAGAATACAATTGCCTCACATTCTCTTTGTATAATTTTAGGCCGTTGGATAACTATTCTATTTTTTAATAAATTTTCTTCATTTTTGGATCTAAAACCACTCAACTGATAACTACCATTCAGATTCATTGTATCTAGTTCATGTGTCATTGAGCTTCTTTAAGATTTCTTTGCCACTTATTTCTCCCATAACTAATTCAATTATAGAATTTTATTATTTGTATTGAAGAATATCTTATGTTGGCTTTAATTTGCTTCAATTCAAGCTTCTTTTTGGCAATTTCATTCATGATTCCAGTAACCACCATCATCATATCCAAGTAACTTTGTTTGTGTTGAGGTAGCGATTTTCTTTTAGGTTCAACTAAACCTATAATTCTCATACCATTCATCCTATCTACATAAATATGACTTGTTTTTATGGAGTTACTACTTTGTGCTTCAATGGTAGCCTTGCGCTACTCTTAGCTTTGTTTCAGTTGTTAGCTCTATTTTTCTTTGGCCTTGTGACTTGAAATCCAACATTTGTTCTTTATCTTGCTTTTAGACAAACTATTCAACTTGGTTCTTACCACATGTCACAAGCTTTGATTTCTTTGAGCTACTTGATTAAAAACTTATCTTGACGTTAGCTTGTAGAATCATTTTTGAGCTTGCTTATAGAGTTAAGTTTTGATTCTATGAGCTATTGACATGGCATAGTGTTTCTTGAGCTTCCTTGTAGAATCGAAATTTGGTTTTGCAAATTGTGTTAAATCTATTAGCTTTTTACTTATAATATACTAAGCTAGATAAAAATTTAAAGGAAATGTGCATTAAATTAAAATTGTATCCCTATGTGGGCCCAAGATGAGATTTGATGTGGCTTGTAGAATTGTTTCAAAGCTTATTTGTAGAATGGTTTTTGTGCTATATGGACTTGCTCTACAAGGGTGCTGATGTGGAGGAGTAGCTTTGTAGTTAGCTTGCAGAGCCAATTAATAGAACCACTTTTTGATTCTACAAGCTTTTCTTTTGTCTTGAGCTTACATGACTTGTAGAACCGTTTCAAAGTTTTCTTGTGGAACCAATTTTTTATTCTATGAACTTGCACTAAACATTAAAGATAATGTGGTAAGGCTTCCTAATTTTAGAGTTGATTCTTCTAGTTTGATGCACTTGTTGACTTTATGAAGCTAATGTAGCTTATGAAATTACTCTAATTTGTAGAATAGTTCTTCAAGCTTCCTTTAGTATTGTAATCCTACTTGTATTGACATGGAAAAATATTATCAAGGATAGCTCTTGAAATTTTCTTGTAGAACCATTTTGGAGCTTATTCGTAGAACCATTTTTGTGCTCTAAAAAATTATTCTACAAGGGAGCTAGCATGGATGAATAACTTGTTTGTAGAACCAATTTTTGATTCTATATGTTGTGTCCTACTCTTTGGAACTTACTGAGCTAGATTAAAACTATAGTGCACATGTGTGTAATTCTTGGTGGATTTGAACTAAGCCCTATTTAAGCTGATGTGACTTGCGAAACTATTTTGGCATTTGTACAACTAATTTCTAGTTGTACAAACTTGCATTATATAGAAGCTGACATAGCAAAGTTTCCTTGAGGTCCATTTTACAAGCTCGTTAATTTCTCAAAGCTGATGTGATTAATAAAATCAAATTTAAGTTCCTTTGTAGAGATGAATTTTGGCATCATAAACTGGTTTTATGAGTTGATGTGGAAATGAGGGTTGAATGTCCTTTAAAAGCTTTCAATGCATCTTTTGGAAATAATGTATCTATTCATAAAACCAATTTGTAAAGCCACTTTTTTATTCTGCAAACTTGCTCTATGTAAATGCTGACATGTTAAAGCTCCTCCAAAGCTTTCCTTTCTAGATCAATTTTAGCTTTGTGAATTTGATAAAATTTTAGGAATTAACATGGTAGAGTCAATTTTAAGCTTCTTCATAGGGATCAATCTCATCTTTATAGACTGGTTCTACATGATGACATGGTAGATCCATTTCTGTGCTCACTTGTAGTACCAAGCTTTAGTTGTACAAGCAATGCTTTCTCCAAAGTTGATGTGGTAGAGCTACTTCTGCACTTGCTTGTAGAATTGGATTTTGGTTATATGAGCCATGTAATTGAGCTTCCACATCACAATACATGAGATCTCCTTAATCACTAATTTGTAAGTGCATAATGTCTATTAAGAGCTTTTACGTACTTTTTTATTTGTAGAGCCTTTTCATGGAACTACTTTTTAGCTCTATGAATGTTTTGCCATGCAATGAAATTAACATGGTAGAATTAAAAAAGGTGTTTCTTGTAGAGCCATTTTCTACCTATACAAATCATACCTTTTTTCAAGCTCTTTCTTTGAATTATGATGTAGTAATTGATGTGGTAGAACCAATTTTTTCCTTGCCTATAGAAGCAAATTTTGGTTCTGCAAATCATATAATTGAACTCCTACATATGATTATTGGCTTGTTGAGGTGAAAATGATTTCAGAGCTTGTTTATAGAGCTGTTTTGTAGAACCATTCCTCAACCTTACGAAGAGCCCATCTAAATAGAGCTTACTTGGCAGAATTATTTTCTGCAGTTTTCATAGAACCAAATTTTAGTTTTACTAACCCACTTTACATGATAGCTTACGTGTCACATGGGATTCATACCAAAGCTAATTTTAATCTTTCTTATGCTTTGCTCCTATGAAGCTAAGTCAGGTAGAATCATCTTGTAGAGCCAATTTTTTGTTTTACAAGCCTCCTCTATGAGTTGATGTGGAAAGTGTACTTAAGAAAGTCCTTTCTTTAAAATAATTATTAAAACCCTTTATAAACATAATCCTTAAATTCATTGCTCTACTCTTTTCATCAAAATGATTTTGAAGAAATAAATTTGCCTCAGATCAAGCCCGTTTTCTTGAAAAGATAAGATTTCCCATATTGGGATGAAACCAATCTTTAAGCTTCGTGGATCCATTTTCAATAGTCTCATCTTATCTCACAAATAGAGAGGGAATATGCTTGAACCATGTCACACGTACAGATTTTGTCAGAAATAGCTAATTCAATTCTTCTATGCTATGTTAGATTTGATTTGAAACACTAGCTCTTCAAACTAACTAAAACTTCATGAGCTTATATGATCAACAGTGTAGAATACTTTTGGATTACCTAGTTAGCATTAAAACCCTTTATTCCAAAAAGAAATTTGATCACAAAGACTTTAATTTTTTCAGTTTCTCTTTTGAAATTTCTCTTGTAATTTTCCTTTGCTTAGGGCTTGTTTTTCACATGCAAATATGATCATGACAAATCTTAGCTCAATCTAATCATGTGAGGTAACTATTGCAACAATAGTTCTAAAACTTTATTCATAATACAACTTTAATTGAAAACCTGTCTTAAGTCTTCGAAACTCATTATATCAATTAGCCCTAAACTTTTTGTTCCTTTAATTGTAAGTCTTGAACTATTTTAAGATTCAAAGCCCCTTTCTTATGTAAATATTGAGCTATAATGAAATTGAAAACATTAGTAGTTTGAATAATTTATCTTTTTTTTGAGTCTTAAGGTAGAATTTTTCTTTTTGATTTGAAAATAGAAGCTTAAAATTTCATCTTGTTTTCATTTTAATATGTGTAATAAGGATATGGATATAATTCTAAGATAGAAAACTAGGCTCTGTATAGGTCATAAGTCTCATTCAATACTTGAATGAAAATCTTTGATTCTTAAATTGGGCTCCATATAAGGTTTACTTTATTTATAACAAAGCAATCTTCTTTAGCCAATTACCCATTTTTTGTTAAGTAGAGATCAAAGACTTAATCCTTACTCCATTAATGGTCAAAATGTTACAATAGTTTCCTTAAGCATTCATTAGTTGCCATCATTTCAAGAGTTGTCTCTAGTACTGCAGGTGATGATGTAGGTAACAATTCTTCTTCCTAAAGCTTAGAATGTGCTTTATCCTTCATCATCTCCTTTCATGATGGGGTAGGAACCTTGGGGACCATAACATTAGTATAGCAGGCTATGCCTCCCCTATTGTAGAGTTTTCTATTGAGGTAATGAAAGGGAAGTGTCTTTTTACCCTTTTCATTTTTGTTGAAACATTTCTTGATTTTGAGGAGGATGAGCTAATGAATGTTGACTTGGAATTTTCCATTTAGAGCTGAAGATGCCCTATCAGAGATGGTATTCATATTACTTGACCTCATTGTAGGTTTGAGGTGATAGGCCACAATCTTGAAATAGGCACACTTTGATACTTTGCCTTAGTTAGGGCACCATATTTCTTACAATCGACTCCATGGCACTACTGAACCCATTGTTTCTTTGTTTTAAGGTCCACTTACATTGAGATTTTTGTGAGTTTTCCCCTAGTATTTTGTAATCTAAGGACCTTTGATATTACCTTAAGTAAATAGAAGATGATAATATCTTTGATTTTCATAGTTGCATCTCCTTATTAGTTACTCCAAAAGAGGTAAGTCTTGCCCATGTACCATTTTCTACAGGTGGAGATAATGGATCATAGAGGAAACCCTTGTAGCTGTGTTGTAATCTCTTTCAGTGCTAACTTTAGTAAAAGCTTGAAGTTTAGCTCCTAAAGGATGGAGCTCTGAAAATTCTTTTCTTCGAACATTCTCTAGGTAGGCCTTTGTAAGTGTGATCTCTAGATTAGGTCATGGTCTAAGGACCTCATGCTACCTAAATTGTATTATTTTAGTTATGGGAATCTGATGAATAGATTCCACCTTGACCTCTTCACGTAAGGGCTAGGTAGCATGGGTTTAGCAACTTGTTCTTGAAATTTTTGTTGTTATCCCCTTCCTCCTTGTGGTCATTTCTCCTAGGGCTATGATGACTCTCTTGCTGTGGTCCTCACTTGGGTGCCATTTGTGATCACAAATGTAATCCCAAATTAGTTATTGGAATTATAAACTTATTTAGTCTTAGTACCCTTCCACTATTTGATTAGGCTAAGTTTGAGGTTAAGTTCTTGGTTGAGTGATCATAGGCATATGGGAATATTTTATTATTATTTTAATTTTAGTTTAATTGAGGTTAGTTGTTGGTATTAACTCTTGGAGTCATTATTTTAATATCATTTTAATACCTTATCTATGGGGTGTTAGCAAAATTTCACAAAATTTTTCTTTTGAACCCTAGTATTTGATGTCCCCACGATGTAAAGTGTACCTCCAGAAGCTCAAGAATCAAAGTAAAAATGGATAACTATTGATGAAGTTATGGCTCTTGGAAAGCTCTAGGCTTGAAAAAATTACAAAAAATCCTCTTGTGTTTGAAGAAAAATGTAAAAAATAAGCTAAGTGTCATGCATATATATAGTATTTTTGTGCTATGTTGATGTATCAAGTTGTGATGAGTGGCAAGGTACCCCTACGCTTAACCATACAAATCACTAAGTGTTCATGCGTGATTCGATCGAATTTTGTGGACTCTATGTCTTCTAGTACACTAGTCTCTAGGAAATGAACTTGCCCTAATAGTCATTCGTTGCCTTCCTAACTACACTTGTGATGTACAAAGCTATGGTTAGGTGTAATTGAGGCATATGGTTTTTATTATTTTATGTTTTATATTCTTAGTGCTTTAAAATAGAGAAAGGAAGTGATTTAATGGCTAATTTAATCTAACTAGTTAATTAATGTCTAACTAATCCTAACATAAGTATCTGATCCCACTTTCCATACATGCCTTGAACCCACGTATCCACTATTGGGATTACCAAGCGCTACGCTACTAGGCAAACGAAGCAATAGCATTGCTAGGATTACTAAGCAAATACGTGTTTACGCTTGAAGCAATTTTACTTATGTGCTTAATCTATTTTGCTTAATTAATTAATCAATTGAAGTATAATTTAGCTTAATTAATTGCATAATTAATGAAATTAGTAAATACAAAAATAAATCATTAATCAATTCTAAGTGTTGCAAGGTTTGATCAAAAGGCTTGTCTTTATTACCATTTCACACTGGTGTGCTCATGTCCATCAATGCTCGAATAAAGATCCGCACACTTTCTAACTCCTACTACAAGCAGTTAGAGAAATATTCTAACTTTCAAATGATAAAATTGCAAGAGCTCTACTACAATTATCACTGGACCTTCCATAAACACAGCTGGTGAGTGCATATTTATAGACTTTATTGTGGAGCTATGTTGATGGGGCCCCATAGATACAGTAAACGCTATGTCAATGTGGCCCCGTCAACGAGGCAACACCATGTAGAAGGGGGACCATCGATGATGCCACATCAACGGGGGCCCATTGGCATAACACTTTGATGCTTCATCATACTCCCATGACTAAATGAAAACTCTTTCTTGAGTTCCTTTACAAAATTAGGAAGGTATGGGATTATTGATTGACTCTTAACATAACAAATTGATATAAAAAAACTAGGTGCCTAAGTGTACAAATCAACACATTACAAAAATTGGTGGTGTTTATGACACAAAATTGAACACCATGACATGACTACTCAATACTGGATAGCACATCCTTTCATAGCATGAAGGTGGTTGAGAAGATCAAACAGTCCTAAGTGGTGGAGGCTCTTGAGGTTTTGAAGGACCTTCACCAGCTTCAGGCATGTGTGGTGGCTGAGGTAGCTATGACTATCTTGCTATAGTTGCAACCTCTAGTGGGAGGTAAAAGGCATTCAATAATGCCTTCATCTTCTCCTCCTTGCTTTGGGGATTATTCATAGTCCTCGTGGCATTGCCAATGTGGGCTGGAATGGGTATATCCCATGGATAGGACATTACTAAGAATAGCTCCTTTATGTTGACAAACCAAGCAACGAATTATTTGTGTTCAACATCGAACACGTTTACTCCATTCTGTAGCTCCTGGTAGTCATTCATCCTTTTGGCCAAGTTCTCAACAAAAAATCTTTGATTAGTGTATTTGCCCTTGAGAACTTTGAGTTTAGCATTTTCCACTGTAAGCTTTTGCTTGGTTTCCTTGTGGTGCTTGAGCTTGATCTCGTACAACAAGTACAAGCTAGCCACTTGCTTCTCCAGTTTTGACCATAGTCGTCTAGTAGTTAACATAGGTAGATTCATGTACCAAAGATTGGCAAGCTTCATGTATTCTGTCATTTCCTCTATCTACTTTATTGTACTAATCAATCCCATCAATGATGGGCTGCCATAATTCACATCCTTGTTGGAGTTGCTGGAGGGTCTCGTTCACCTTTGCCTTCACCACTTGAATATGTTTCTCATTTACTTCTTTCTATAGGCTGACCTAGTCTCTATAGTGATACTTGACTCTTTCAAATTTGAGAGCCTCTAATTTCTAGGCAGCTACCTCTATTATAGTCTTTTGGTGAAGGGCACGGGCCTCCTCCATGGAGAGGTTTATGTTCTTAGTTGTCAATCTCATTAGCTCTGTGTTTGCTTTGGCTAGTTGCTCTTATTGTTGATGGATAAAGTTGGTTAGCTATTGTTTATGTGCATCAACATTTTATAGGCAATGGTTCTTTATGGTTAGTTGCACATTATCCTAGTGGGTTAGATCCAAGGCCTTGTAAATTTTATGTTGGGTGACCTCTACCAAGGATCGGTAGAACACCACTATTTCCATCGCATCCTTAACCCCTTTCAGTCTAGTGTGAAGCTGTTCAAAAGGTTCATCTGTTGTCAATGTTAGGTTGAGAAATGTAGGGTCAACAATCTAGGCTCTCGATTTAGCAACATTAGTAGCTAGGCATTCATTGAACTCCTTGGCTATTTTGAGTTGCCCTTCCAAAATTATTTTCTTGGCCCTTGCCTCTAGCAGCTCCGATTGGGTTGCAGTAATACTGTCCAAGAGATAAAAGACATTTGGAAGCAGTTGTTTAGTTCCCACTAGTCAATCCAATAGTTCTTCATGCTATGTTATGCTTAATTTGCCACTTATGATCCCTACGGACATCTAGACATCCTTAAGTGTAGTGATGTATGTGTAGACACCGCAAGTACATTGAGTGTTTTAGCAATTTTGTTAGCAACCACCTTTGCTATTGTTTCTTACCCTTGGTGCTATATCACTAGTACTATTGTCCCCTCGCCCTCCTCCAAGCACACCAAGAAAGTCACAGTGTTCCCAGAAATCTTTGGGAGTGGTTGCTGTTCAAAGAGAGATACTATTACTTCTCTAGCGCTAGGATTTGACCTTGTAGAAAATTGTGTTCTTGGGTAGAGAAAATGGATCCACCTCCTTCTATCAAGCTGAATGTTTGGGCCACCTCATTTAGGTGACTCATTAATGGTTAGTACATTAATGAATCCCCATCGCTCATGCCTGCTTATTGGTCTTACTTACTCAAGAGCCATTCTCGGTACTCATGTAACCATTGGGATGTTACAGTGATGTCCAAATTAATTGTGTGAGTGGCAGGTGGAGGTGGTGGTTGTTGCTTCTCTTGTTGAATAGTTGTTTCCAGCATCTTATCCTTCATCATCTTTTCCCAATTAGCAGTTGGAGCATGTTTGATAACATCATTTATATCGTGGACTATCCCTCCTCTTCAATAGAGTTTTCTGATGAGGCATGAGAAGGGGAGTGCCTTCCTTCGATGTTCATTCTCTTTAAACAACTTCTCTATCTCTAGATAGATCATTTGTGGAAGGTTTACCGGGAATCTCCCACTCAGAGCTGCACATGCACAAGTAGAAAAAGTAGTGATCTTGTTGGGCCTCACCGTGGGGTTTAGGTGAAAGTTTGCAATCTTGTAGTAAATTCTTTTTGTCGGTGTGAGTGCACCATACTCCTTGTGGGCAACACCATAGCACCACTAAACCCATTTCTTTTTTATGTTGGGGTCTACCTACATCGGAATCTCAGCAAGATTTGCCCTAGTTTTAAGCAATCCAAGTGTCTCAGCAATGGCCTGCACCGAGTAGGACACCGAAATGTCCTTGACTTTGATTATTAAATTGGCTTGCTTGTTGCTCCAAAATAAGAATGTCTCTCCCATATACCACTCCTCTTTGAAAGTGATAATTGGCCACATGGGAGTGGTCTTTAGTTGGTCTTGTACCTCCTTAGGTTCTAGCTCTAGGAAAGAGCCAAAGTTTAACTCCTAGAGCACCATCTATTGGTACTCTCTATATTTGATTTGAGTTAGGTCAGCCTCCATCAAGGTCACCTCAAGGTTTTCTTACTGAGTTGGTGCCTTGTCTTGGTGGGAATGTTCTATTGTTGCTGTTGGTTTTGGAATTTGACAAATGGATTCCACTTTATCCTCTTCCCTAAGAGGACCCATGGCATGGGTTGCAATTGGTTCTTCATGTGCTTGTTTTTGGCTCCTTCTTATTCTTGTTCATTTCACCCTTGGATGAGATAGCCCTCCTTCCTATGTGTGTTTGCCTTTCAGTGCCATTTGTGGTCACAACACATCCATGTATTAGTAGATATAATGTGTAACTTTGAATATTTGAATACCTTATCTCGTTAGTTAGTTACACTTTGGCTATGGTTGGACCATGGTAGATTAATTATTTTTTCTTATTTTATTAATTAATTTTTATTGTAAGTGTCACCGGATCTCATTGGAAGGGTTTAACTTTTGTAATTTGGTGTTTAAATGTTGATTTTTTAGTTAAAACTTTGTGGGAGTTAGAAAAATGGTGAAAACTTTTTGATCAAAAATGGCACATTTGTGGCTCCCATGACTAAGAGCTTACCTTTGGAAGCTACATGATCAAAGAATGGAGTGATTCAGATAAATGGTTAGGAAGTTATGGGCTTTGGAAGGTTTTGGGCTCTGAAAATTTGAAAAACTCCCTTGGCGTTTATGAGCAAATGTGAAAATTTCCAAGGAAGGTCATGCATCTTTATAGTATTTTTTTGCTATGTCAGTGAGGCCACATATATGGGGCATTGTATACACATGGGCTCTATTGACAGGGCCCCATTTATAGGGTCCATCAATGAAATTTTCAATTTTGAATATTTTGAAAAATACAAGGAAATTTTAAGTGAATTTGGCATCCGTGGAGTTCAAGAAAAGCCAAGACTATGATGAAATCATTGAAGAGGGTCTTTGAAAGTGCAAAAATTCAAAAATTTGATGGAGAATGTATGAATTGAAGAAAATATGTAAAGGAGAACATGGTTGGATGTAGGAAAGATTCTAATTGTAAGAATGTCTAAGGATAAGGTGCTTAATGAACCTGACCAAGAGATATGCAAGTGGATCCTTTCCATAGCAGATACATGCCTTGTTTGCCCTTGCGTAACCTCAATCTAAGGAGTTTGTGGGCCCCATAGGCGATTAATGGTTGATGG
This sequence comes from Gnetum montanum, assembly GCA_015680685.1. Taxonomy (NCBI): domain Eukaryota; kingdom Viridiplantae; phylum Streptophyta; class Gnetopsida; order Gnetales; family Gnetaceae; genus Gnetum; species Gnetum montanum. Next base: position 209,819 of record MNCI01000918.1, read on the forward strand.
AAGTTAAGGATCAAAACCCAAAAGATTCTTCCAAAGAATTCAAGTACGCCAAACAAATACACCAAATTAAGAACATGGACACCAATAGTGAGGTGAATTATGGGTAGCATAGATAGGTGATGGAAAAGGTGGAATGGAATTCCAGATTGAGGTCATAATAAGTACGTTGTGGATTTGTGTTTAAATGACCTCAAAGATCCATCCTTAGTCTAGACCAAAATCAACCACTGTTAGTGACTTCACATCACCACTCCAAGATCGATCTACCCCCTCAAGACACAAGAGTACTCCCACAGAACAACCACCATTCCATAAAGAGAAGAAAAGAGAAGCAGGAACTGAGAGAGGGCCTTAGTTAGAGAGGACCTTCACACATGGATAACATGTCTTTTTAGTCCCATAACTAGTGCTTTTAGCCTATTTTTTCTAAGGGGTGTTCTTTGAAGTTCCATAATATTTTTTTATTTTATTTTGTTTTTGGATGGAAACCACATCATGCAAAGACTTATTTAACTTCCTATTGTTGGTCGACATGGAATGGTAAGAAGCCTATGAAAATACTCATGCACCCAAGCAAGTAGAAGAGTACAAAGTGTATTGAGTCCCCTTGAAGTCACATCCTATGCAACCTTTGAATCCTTCCCAATTCTAGAAACTACCAAGGTCATAAATGTATGAAAAGTTTATTTAATGAAAGGGAGCTCATAATTCTAAAACAAGGAAAACCATAGAGTTTGTGGATGGGCAGATGTTGTGGACTCATGTCTTGTTCCATGAAAAAAAAATCATGTCTTAGCCATCAGTACAAAAATTCCAAAATAGAAACAAGACATTATCAAACAAAACATTAAGCACAAACCACCATTAGTAACAACTATAGCACCACTGTGTCCTATTGGCATAAAGGATGTTTATTAACAAAAATTAGAAAACCACACTAACATGAAGTAAAATATATTAGAAAGTGTAAAATATTCAAGAAAAATTTAAATGTACTAATGATGGTGTAAAACAAAAAATGGTGTAAAATAGGAAAAAGTTGTAAAATCAAAAAGGGTGTAAAATAAAACATTTACAAAGAAAAAAATGTATAAAATAAAAAAAATATATAGAAAAATTGAAGAGCCACATATATGATTAGCATGGATGGTCATCTTCCCCACGATTGAGTTGGAAGCAGGAGATTAGAGAAATTGAGCATGGTTGTCCATCCATTGGGGTATGTGTTGTACTAGCTTGCTTGGGATCATGGAAAGGCTTTATTTGTTGGATGTTGACCAACTACTTTTTGTTTGGGCTTTCAGGTTTGTATATGATCATTGCCCCATAAGAAGAGGTTTCATAAATTATATGATCATGGAATTTGGTTTTTTGTGGTATGTGTGTGGGGTTCCAATAGAGAACCTTATCTCATGGCTAGAATTTCTCTTTCCATATTCTTAGGTCATGTCATTTTTTGTTGAATGTCTTATGCACTTCATTCAAGGATAGGGCTACTAATTGATTTTCGTCTAGCACATTTAGGTTGATCTATCTTTCTTTTCATGCTAGACTTAGGTCAAGATCCAGGTCACAGGCTATTGAGAGTGTACAGAGCTTGGATTGAATTGGGAACGTTGGAAGTTTTCTATACACCAACTCATAGGGAGAGTAGTCAATAGGAGGTTTCCATGTTAAGTGGTAGGCCTAAAGGGTATCATTGAGTTTTGTGCTCTAGTGTCTCCTATATTTGCTAATAGTTCTTATTAGAATCTTTGTGATCTCCCTGTTAGTCACCTCTGCTTGATCGTTGGCTTGGGGGGTGATAGGGTGTTGTTAATTTATGTTCGACCCCTAAGCATTGCATGAGTTTTCGAAAAGTAGCACTTGTCAAATGGATCTCATTGTTAAAAATCAATGCGCATGGTACCTCAAATCAGTAGCAATAGTGGATGATGTATAATTAATAATGGCTATTGCATTTACCCATTTTTTACAGTGGTCAATGGCAACAATTATATATGCCTTCTTGTTGGACATGGGTGTGATATAACCCATAAAATCTATGCCCCATATGTCAAAGAGTTCTAGTGGTTGAATCCAATTTTGAGGATCCTCCATATGTGCGGTCATCCCACCATCTTGTTGACAATGCTCATAGGATTAAACAAATTGGTGGACATCCTTGAAGATTGCAGGCCAATAGTATTTGGCCATAAGGGTTTTTATGATCGTGCGTCTCCCAGTATAGTGGCCCTCACAAGGACCCTCATGAGTGTCCTAGAGAATGTGCAATTGATTTGCATTAGGTAGACACTAATGAACTAGGCCATTGGTGCATACCTTGTAAAGGTATTCGTTGATTTTCATGAAGTGCTTAGGCTAATGAAGAAATTATTGTTTCTTCCTATGGTCTAGCTCTTGTGGCTTCTTCTAAGTGAGAAGATAAGTGAAGATGTCATCATACCATTTTGGTTTTGTAGGTATTTGCTCATTTATTGTAGTAGCAAAGAGGAGTTCATTAGAAAATAGATTAGATAGTGGGCTTTCCTCCTCTTTATTATCCAATCGCAATTGAGACAAGTGGTCAGCAACCACATTCTGAGTTCCCTTTTGATCTACCATTGTGAGATTGAATTCCTTCAAGATCACTAGCCACTGTATGACATAAGGGATTACCATTGGGTTGTTCATGAGGAAGCGAATGACAGTATGGTCCATGTGCACAAATACTTTATATCCAAGCACATAGTGTCTAAATTTCTCTAGAGCAAACACCACTACCATTAATTCTTTTTCTAGGGTGGTGTAGTTTAGTTGTGCACCCACAATGCTTTGACTTGCATAGTGGATGTAATATGGACATTTCTTATCATCCAATTGTGTAAGCATGGCTCCCAAGGCATAGTTAGATGCATCCATCATGATAAGAAATGGTTTGAACAAGTCATGTGCTCAGAATTGGAGTCTCTACGAGCTTGTGCTTTAGGCTTTGGAATGCAATTTTGCATTCCTTAGTCTAGATGAAAGGAGCATATTTCTTTGTTAGCTTGACCAACAATTTTGCAATCTTAGAGAAATTCTCTATAAATTACCAGTAGTAGCCAGTGTGTCCAAAGAATGACCAAACATCTTTAATGGTTTCTAGTTGGCGAGTGATTTTTTGGATGATCCTTATCTTTTTTGGGTCTACCTCAATCCCTTCTTGTGAAATTCTATGCCCCAATACAATGCCTTTTTTAACCTTGAGATGGATCTTTTGCCAATTGAGGCACAGATTTGTTTTCACACATCTTTTTAGTATTTGCTCAAGGTAGTCCAAGGCTTGCTTGAATGTAGCACCATAAGTGGAGAAGTCATCCATGAAGACTTCTATATAGCTACTTATTTGTTGTTGAAAGATGCTTAAGAACAGATGTTGGAAAGTGGAAGGAGCATTGCACAAACCAAAAGGAATCTTGTGATATACAAAGGTCCCCCAGGGACTTGTGATTATTGTTTTGGCTTGATCTTCTGGTGCAATCTAGATTTGGTTATAGCCACTATAACCATCTAGAAAAATATAATAGCAATGCTTGGATATGGTGTCCAACACCTGATCAATGAATGATAACAAAAAATGATTTTTGAATGTTGCCATGTTTAACAACTTGAAGTTGATACAAATCCACCATTTTCCATCTCTCTTTGGCACTATCATGAATAGACTAACCCACTTACTATCCGCAATGGGGTAGATGAGCCTTACCTTAGGGAGTTGCTTTGTCTTCTCTTTGACAATTTGCTTCAATTTTTGGTTCAATTGCCATTATGGTTGCTTGCTTGGCTTCATGGACAGATTAGTGTAAATGCCATGTTGGCATATCCGTGGATCAATCTTAGTGAGTTTAGGATGTGACCAAGCAAAGGCTATTCGCCATCTATTGATCACTTTCAACAATTTTTCTTTTTGCTTAGGAGCAATTTTGGCATTAAGTATGACTAACTTGCTATTTTTTAAGAATCCATATTCTAGGCCGATAGTTAGAGTTTTCAACTTTTTGGGCTCTTATTTGAAATTTTTAGGGGTATCGAACTCTCCCCAATTGGTATAAGCATTTTCATCATTAGAGAGTTGGTGATGAAATAGCTCTAGTTCATCCATGCCTATGACATAAGTGTATGTCAGGCTCTCAGTAGTTTCTATGCACATTGCACTGCTCTCTAAATTAGCAGTCAACCACTAGGTGCCCTCTTGTTTTATGGCTACTTCATACAAACAGTTTTGAATATCTACTTCATGTGCACATTGCCTGCATGCAGAAATAGGTGCTTGTTTCATAGACCAAAGTTTCTGCATGCAATTGCACCTTATATCATTATATGTGATGCATAGAACACATCTCTTCTTAATGTTTCCAAATGCATTTTCCTTTGATATATCTAGGGAAAGATCTCTAATGTTCATTTTTGCATCAACAGTGCTCAGCCATGCCCTTCCCATAATGATTGGGAAGTCCCGCTTACAATTCTTAATTTTGATTACTAGGAAATTAGTAGGATAAGACCACCCATAAGCAATGGTCATAATTTCTTCGACCAGTTCCAATGGAATAATAATGGACTTGTCTACCAATTCCAATATGATATTGCTCTTCTTAAGAGGTAGTAGGTTCCACATAGTATACATTTCATGAGAAATCAAGTTCACACTAGAACTTGAATTAAGAAGAGCTTTACATGATTCATTTCCAATAATTTGTAAATAAATAAAAGGACTCTTAGGATAAACTAATTTCCTAGAAAGTTTTCTAGCCTAGATCCAATTAGATACAACATGAGTGAACATAACACTATGGATTTTGGATGGCATTTGGTTTGAAGGGGACCCAATGGAATTGTTTGCAAAGGATGAGGTAGGAGCATGATGACTAGCTACATGATTTTGTGAGGGCTTAGTACGGCTATTGATTTGGAAGAATGATCTTTTACGAGCATGAGGTTCCAAACCCATCGATTGATGAACTAGTTTTATGAGCATGAGGTTCTGAACCCCTCAATTGATGAACTGGTTGTAGATTGATGGCCATGGTAGCGTTGTGTTGTTGTGATTGGGCTAGAAGTTAATCCTTCATGGATGGAGCATGTGGTAGCTATGTTGAGGGTGGAGGAATAATTGTAAGAATAGGAGGAGGATAAGGATAAAATGTGGTATCCCTCCTAGAATGTGGAGAATGAGCTTTGTAGCATTTGGGAGGGTAGTAGTGATGTTGGAAAGGAGAAATGTGATTAGAAGAGTCACGTGGAGATAGGGGTTGTTGAACGTAATACACATATGGATTATGTTTCCTATAAGGGTACTACTACCTTGGTGGTGGCATCCCTCATGACTGTGGTTGGTTTCACTGTTGATATTACTTGTATGGTTGCCGTGGAGTTCCAGTTGGATAATATTTTTGTTGCTAATAAAACTATCTAGGATTGCCTTGTGGATAAGGTAATCTTTTGGGTGTTTGCCTTTTTTCTAGTTGTGAATTTAGAGCATACCCCCCAGACTCTTATAAGTGTGAAATGACGGGGCAACATCCCTTAGGATGTTCATATTGGTAGATGTCACATCCATCATCATCATTTGATTTAGTTTCTACAATGCCCTCTACTATAGCTATATTTCCCTTACCCATTTGATAGGCATGTTCAACTTCTTTTTGCCTCCTACGGTCATAATCACTACTATGCTCTTTTGATTCTTTGGTAATTTTTAGAGCAATTTGGAATTTTTCATCCAACAAATCCCACATTTTATCTACCTTGGCCAAAATTTCAAACATAGATTTTTGAATTGGCAAGGTCTTTTTGTTCACCACCTCATCAAGAGATGACTCTTCCTCACTATCACAAAATCAAACTTCCCTCTTTTTGATGGAAGATTCTTGTTGTATTCCTTAGCACTTTCGTGTTTCCTCAACTCTCCTTCTTCTTTTGCTACCTACCCAATTAGCCTTTGGATCTAACAGGCTTTGAGTTTTGATAGTCTCCCTTGGGCATAGACCCCAAGAGTTCTTCTCTGATATAAGTCCATCTATGATATTACAAAGTTGTTCATGCTAAGAATAACCATGGTTAGGGCATTGGTGTATTAGAGAATAGTATTTGTACATGGTGGCATCCATGGGTTCATGGTTTCCTTGCTTTCATCCTTGGATCTACCTTTTTAGATTAGACACTATGGAGTATGTTTGATACTTATCATTAAATAACTCTAGCATTGTACTTGACTTGTAGATGGATTCTGGCTCCAAGGATTGATACCAGCTTTCTAGTTTCTTGATGTGTGTCCTGGGTAATAGCTTTAATTTTTGCCAATCATTTTCAATATTTTGTAAGGTATAGGCATCATGAAAAGCTTGAAGATGTGTTTGTGAATCAGAGTTATACCGCCCCTCAAATTTGGAAATATTATTCATATCAAGTTGTCTGATTTGACTATCCTTCACATGCCTAGTTAGAATTTTTATGGCCTTTGCAATATTTAGCATGCTTTGAGTTGCTAGCAAAGGCTCATCATCATCATTATTTTGATGATGTCCTTTGCTACCCCTTCGTTCATAGTAGGCCCAGTGATCATCATTGTTGTCCTGCTATTCCTCTTCATCATGATTGTTCTTTGTACAACATTTATTAGAACCAGAAGAGGAAGAAAAAGATGTAGATGAAGAGGACAAAGAGGGAGGAGGGCTTCCACCACCATGATGTCTGCCAACTCCTCTTCAATTGTCATGGCCACATTCGTTAGTTTTATTATCCTCTTGGTGCTTATTTGAGCCCCTGCCTTGACTGCCATGTGTACTTGAACTTAAATTGTTGATAGTGAACTATAGATTCAGGGTCGCATCCCCATCATCAAGAATAAGGGGTGGAGAATATTCATGTTGAAAACCCCTAGAGGAAGGATCCTCATTGTCATTTTGATTAAGCAGGAATAAGGGATTGGCGAATTGTTTCCCTTTCATAAATTCATGGTGCTTCTCATGGTGTCAATATCTCCTATGTTGTGTTGTAGTGGGGCAGTAGTCCCAATAGTCATAATCATGCACAACGTACTCCTCTTGAAGATCCTAGATGCCCAACCTCCTAAGAGTTTGAAGTAGCATCCCAAGCATAGATCGATCAAAAGGCATTACAATGTTGCCTTCCATATTTTTCCATCATAGTTGTTCATCTTGATGCAGGATGAAGGTGAATTTAGGCACATACTCATCTAGATGAGTATACACCACCTTACATTCTTGAGGGACTAGTGGTTTAGTATCATCGTGCCTATGAGAAGAGGACATTATACAATACAAATAAGATATCAGTGTGCATATGTGAGTATATTTATCCTGAGAATGATTTTGACCTTAGGGTTCATCCAATGATGTTAATGATGTTTACTAAACGTAGATAGCACATGTTTCAACAAAAAGAATCCCCAACAATGGTGCCAATGATGAGTGACGAGGTACCCCTACGCTCAACCATACAACTCACTAATCATTCATGTGTGATTCGGTCAAATTCCATGGACTGTGTGTCTTTTGGTACACTAGCCTCAAGGAAATGAACTTGCCTTGATAGTCATTCATTTTCTTCCTAATTACACTTGTGATGTACAAAGCTATGATTAAGTGTAATTGAGGTATATGATTTTTATTATTTTATGTTTTATGTTCTTGGTGCTTTAAAATAGAGAAATGAAGTGATAGAATAACTAATTTAATCTAAATAATTAATTAATCTCTAACTAATCCTAACATAAGTATTTAGTCCCACTTTCCATACAAGTCCTGAACCCATGTATCGACTACTGGGATCACCAAGTGCTATGCTATTAGGCAAACCAAGCAATAGTGCTGCTGGGATTACCAAGCAAATATGTGTTTACACTTAAAGCAATCATACTTATGTGTTTAATCTATTTATCTTATTTAATTAATTAACTAAAGTATAATTTAGCTTAATTAATCACATAATTAATGAAAATAGTAAATGTAAAAATAAATCATTAATTTATACTCAGTGCTACAAGGTTTGATCAAAAGGCTCATCTTTATTGCCATTTCACATTGGTGTGCTTAGGTCGATTAGTGCTCAAATAAAGATATATACACTTTTTGACTCCTACTATGGACACTCAGGGAAATATTCTAACTTTCAAATGAGAAAAATGTAAGAGCTCTATTACAACTATCACTTGACCTCCCTTATAGATAGTTGGTGAGCAAACATTTATAGAGTTTATTGTGGAGCTACATCTATGGGGCCCCATAGATGTAGCAAATGCTATGTCGATGCAACCCTATCAATGGGGCAACACCATTTAGATAGGGCCACGTTGATGAGGACCTATTAATGAGGCCACATCAATGGGGGCCCATCGACATGACACTTTGATACTTGATCAAGTTTCATTGATGAGCATGCTTCAATGCAGTTGTTTATAGCCAATTTTCAATTGGCAATATTAAGGAATTTCGAGAGATTTTTGGATCAAAACAAGAACCAAATGAAAGCTAAAAATCTAGGAAACCAAAGCTACAAAATTACGTGAGGTTTAAGTTGAGGAATCAAAGTAAATTGAGCAAATGGAATCAGAAAATAGGAAAATTTTCAAGAAAAATGATAATAAATCTAGATGATGTAGACTATCAAGGTTAATATAACCAAATTGAGGACCATGAATATGGAGTTTATACTAAAGGAAGCCAAAATTTATGTAAGTGGATCCTTCCCAAAGAAGGCTTATGCCTAGAGATACCCTTACATAACCCCATCACAAGATGTTCATAGGCTAAGGTTAAACACTAGACCTGCATAAGGGACTATCTTAGGATTATGTAATATGAAAGATAAGACTAAAAACTAACCATGATACATGGTAATGAGGTGAGAAAATGCAATGACAAATATGGTAGAAAGAGAGAGAGATTAGGAGAGGAAAATCCATATCATAGCTGCAGGATATCATTTGTAAAATGCATGATTAGGATGATTTAATGCTAGTTTGTTTTGATTCTACACCAAGTTCATACCATTTTTAGTGGCCTTGCATTGATGTATTCCTCATTGCCTACCATCATGAGTCTACAATAATCATAGAAAACATTTATCAGTCCAAGAAAAGAAGAAAAGAGAAGAATAAAGTAGTTATAGCTTATTTAGGAAGAAATTTGGGCTCTAGTAGTTAAGGATAATTTAGGAAAAAATTTGGGCCTTAGTTGAGAGGGGTGCCTTTAGTCATGGGTAGCATGTCTTTTTAAGCCATAACTAGTGCTTGTAACCCAAAGAATATTCAAAGGGGTGTGTTTTTAATTCTTGTTGTTTTGTTTTGTTTTTGGGAACCACACATTAGAAGAACATACTTCCTTTTATGATCAATACTAGGAGTAATGGTGATGGGACGCGATATCGCATGGGCCACGATATCGCATCCCTCGCAATATCGCGTACGCGATATCGCAGTGCACCGTCATATCTATAAATAAGAGGTGGTTCTCCCTTGTTTTTGATCCGAGGCTTAGATTGTAGTGAAACTCTGGCAGTTTGATCTCTCTAGAGATAGAATATTTTCCATGTGCCCGTAGTAGGAGTCCTAAAGTGAACGGATCTTTATTCGAGCAGACATTGTACCTGAACACAAGTTTGTGTATGGCAATAAAGACGAGCTTCTTGGATAAACCTTGCAGTGCATGGAATAGGCTAATTAGGATTTATTTATTGTTTTCCATTTAAATGCTTTATTAGGAATTAAATCTTTCTCAACCCTTCTCTCCTAGTTAAGTGCCACAGTACGATCGCTTTGAGCACGTGCGTTATGCGTGGTGATCCTAGCAATGATTAGCGTTTGGTAACCACGGTTGCATTGGTTCAGGGTGTGAACGGTAAGTGGGAACGGATGCTGACGCTAGGTTAATTTAGACTTAGTTAGTTAGTTAGTTAAAGTTAGTAATTAGTCTCTTCATCCTTCAACTCATTAGCATAGGAGATAAAAACATAAAAACTATAAAAATCATATACCTTGGACTTACTTAACCATACACCGTGACAAATACAAGTAAGTCTGGGAAGACAACAAATAATTAACCTTAAGTGTTCCATGAGGCATGTAGGCACTTAGTCTGCGGAGTTCGACTGGATCGCGTGTGTTACGATTGTATTCGTATGGTTGAGTGTAGGGGTACCTTGCCACTCATCTCTTTCTCAGCTGCCAAATGAGGCCTGATGTCAATGTAATAAGGTGTTCACTCTTGTTGTCATGAACACCAGTTTTGTTGTGTTTTGTAATGATGATCCGTTCACATGTCATCCCAGTAGTTCTATTTGAGTCAATAATCTCATACCTTCCTGATATTATTGTAAGGAACTTGAGGATGAGTTTTCATTTAGTCATGGGGGTATGATGGGACGTGATATCGCAGCTGTCGCGATATCACATCCCTTGCGATATCTCATACGCGATATCACGTCGTCCCCCACGATATCACCGTGCAGCATCATATCTATAAATAAGAGGTGGCTCTCCCTTGTTTTTGATCCGAGGCTTAGACCGTAGTGAAACTCTGGCAGTTTGATCTCTCCAGAGATAGAATATTTTCCATGTGCCTGTAGTAGGAGTCCTAAAGTGAATGGATCTTTATTCGAGCAGACATTGTACCTGAACACAAGTTTGTGTATGGCAATAAAGATGAGCTTCTTGGACAAACCTTGTAGTGCATGGAATAGGCTAATTAGGATTTATTTATTGTTTTCCATTTAAATGCTTTATTAGGAATTAAATCTTTCTCAACCCTTCTCTCCTAGTTAAGTGCCTCAGTACAACCACTTTACGATTAGCGTTTGGTAACCATGGTTGCATTGGTTTAGGGTGTGAACGGTAAGTGGGAATGGATGCTGACACTAGGTTAATTTAGACTTAGTTAGTTAGTTAGTTAAAGTTAGTAATTAGTCTCTTCACTTTTCAACTCATTAGCATAGGAGATAAAAACATAAAAACTATAAAAATCATATACCTTGGACTTACTTAACCATACACCGTGAAAAATACAAGTAAGTTTGGGAAGACAACGAATAATTAACCTTAAGTGTTCCATGAGGCGTGTAGGCAGTTAGTTTGCTGAGTTCGACCAGATCGCGTGTGTTACGCTCGTATTCGTATGGTTGAGTGTAGGGGTACCTCGCCACTCATCAAATGGTATACTTCATGTGGAGTCATTGAACTTAGAAGGGATCTTAAGAAGAGAATTTAAAAAATACCCTAGAGGCCACCCTTTTCCATTCCCACTTGGTATTTTCCCAGTTCATTGGCAACAAGATCACATGTTACTTTTAGTTTCCATGTGAAAGAACCATCATATTGCCATGATATAGATCTCCTTGTAAGATAGATGGAATGGATGAATGTTGTGAGATCATTGTTGATACCACTTAAAAACTGATAACTCATCAGTAGAAAGCATGATCTAAAGACAAAGTTGGCCTGTATAAGGGCTTTAATCTTGATAGTTACATTCAAAAGTTATTAGAGTTCACAATAGCATTGGAATAGAATTAGAGATTATATTTAAAATCAAATAAAAGAAAGAATAAAAGTTAAAATAAAAATTAAAAAATAATAAAAAATAAAATATATAAAATAAATGTTATAGTACAAAGAAAATAAAAAACATATAAAGAATAATGTAAAATTAAAAAAAGAAAAGCTTGTCATTTCCAACAAGATATTATGGTAGATTGATATGTCCCCTGTGACTAGGTTGAATGGAGAAGATTTGGAAAATAGAGTGAGCTTATTTTTGGTTTGAGGTATTATTGTTATTGCTAGCTACTTATAAGTTTGTGAAGGATTTTAATCATTGGATGTTGACCAGCATGTGCTTTTTGGGGCTTTTTAGATGGTAAATTATCATAGCCTTTAAAGAAAAATTGAGGGTATAATGTATGGTCCTTCCCATTTGTTGACCCTTTAGTATGTCCAAAACTTAAGGAAAATGGAGAACAAAGGATGTTTGTGTGATTGTTGTGTTTGTATAACAAGAACATGGATAAGGACTCAAGGATGCTTGGACAAGTACTTAAGGAAGCATGGATATCATGGTCAAGGACTTCATAAAGAAATTAGGAGCAAGGACAAGAATGGAGATTACATCTCCTCAAAGGCCTCTCCCCAGGATTGAAGTCTGTTATAGAGAGATGTTTCAATCTTGAAGAAGACATCTTCACTAGCTATTAGATAGCCATTGCACAAATTCCAAGGTGATTTTGAAAACTTCAAGGCTATAAGAAGAATTCATTCTTTTGGGCATTGTGCATATTTTGAGCAAGCATTATCACTATTAATTCAATCAATGTATATTGTACTTATGTACTTTTGTTGTCAAATTATTTGTGATGAGTGGCGAGGTGCCCCTACACTCCACCATACGAATACGAGCGTGCACGCACGATCCGGTCGAACTCCGTAGACTAAATGCCTTAACTCCACAAGAAACACTTGGGGTTAATCGTTCGTTGTCTTCCCAGGCTTGCTTGTATGTGTCACGGTGTATGGTTAAGCAAGTCTGAGGTATGTGATTTTTTTGGTATTTTCGGCTTATCTTCTATGC
>MNCI01000918.1:229080-257650 GCA_015680685.1 Gnetum montanum
CATACGCAATATCGCAGGAGAAGACGCGATATCGCGTACGCGATATCGCATGGGATGTGATATCGTGGCCCAGTGTAAGTCGCGTCTCATCAATTTGCTTGTAGTGTTGTAAATCGTGCTTCAAAGTACAAGACTTGTAATTAGTTGCATTCTTTCCTTCTAATTTTGTTTCTCTTTCATGTTACCTTTCTAGGGTTGATGTGCTTCTCATAAGAAGGCATCATCATTGAGCTTTTTGGGAGCCTACAAGATTAAATGTTTGTGCAGTGTCAAAACACTCTACAGTGGAGCTCAAGTTTTAAAGGTTGTGGGATCCTTGAAACCACATTATAAGCTTGTCAGGGCCTTGGGGGATTGAGTGGATTTGTAGTGACAACTCACTCTAGAGGTGAGCTTAGAGCTTGTACAGGGTGTGGCATCCTTCAAACCACATTTTGAGAGAAACAAAGTTCATTGGTGTGCAAGAGATCTACCCTTTGAGTGTGGAATACCTAAGTTGGGGAACCATGTGATATTGAGTATGGTTTTTATGGATGTTCATGTTTGTTTTGGGGAACTTATTCATCCCTCCCTTCTAAGTTCAATGATTCTCAAGTGGTATCAGAGCCTGGTACTCATGTGCTCTACATCATTTCCAAGAGTAAATAATGGAGGAAACTTCTTACACAAAGCCACCCATGTTCGATGGATTCAAATTTTCCTGTTGGAAGGCAAGGATGTAAGGCTTCTTTGAATTGATGGAGTTTGAAGTCTAGGAATCCATCCTTGAAGGCTACACACCACTTGTCGATAGCACAATAGGGGCCATCAAGCCCGAGAAGAAATGGATGCAAGAAGAAAGAGATAAGTTCATGTTTGATTCAAAAGAAAAATTTTTTTTATATTGTGCTTTGAATAAATCTGAATTTAATAGAGTAGCTAGTTGTAAAATAACCAAAAAAATTTGGAAAACATTAGAGGCTACATATGAAGGAATATTAATAGTTAAACAATCGAAATTGTTAGTTTTGCAAAGTGAGTACAGTAAGCTTAAGATGAGAGAAGGAGAGAAAATAAAAGATTATTTCTCTAGGGAAAATGATCTAGTTGTGGCCATTAGAGGTATTGATAAAGATTTTCCCAAAGGAAATGTCATTATTAAAATGATTAGAACTCTCCAATTGGAATTTAAACTGAAGGTCACAACGATGGAGGAAATTAGAGATTTCTTAGTTGTTAAATTCAAAGAGCTTTAAAGTGCTCTCGTTGCTTATGAAATGAATCTCATAAGTGAAGGGGCAATTAAGGAAAAACCAATTACTTTAAAATCTACCTTAAAGGAAAAGGAACCTACTCATGAAGATGTGAGTAGCAAAGAGGAAGTAGCTCTTCTTTTTGGTAGAATCCAATAGTTTCTTGCAAGAAAAGGTAGAAGCTTTAATCAATCGATCCCCAATAAATTGAACATCAAAGGTAAGGAAAAAGATAAGAATTTTTCAAATTCAAATCTTGATGCTTCTTCAATATAATGTTGGGTATGTGGAGGAAGAGGCCATGTGGCCTCCAAATGTCCTAGTAATGGTAGGTTGCAATATAAAGAAAGGATTGATATGAAGACTAAAAAGACCAACTTCTACACCAATTGGGATGATGGTCAGGAAAGTGAGGAGGAAGTGGATGCCTCTACAAGAAACTCTTAGCTCCCATGCATGGCTCTTATAGATGAAAATTCACTACATGTTGTTGTACCAAGTTGTAAGTATGATGAAAGATATAGTGAATTATCAGAAGAAATTCTTGTCCTACATTACTTAGAAAGGTAAAAAATTCTTAAATACAAAGCTTAATGCAATTCACAGTGAATTAAAAGGTAAAATATTTAACATAAATGCTAAGATTAAACAACTAACCCCTTCTAATAAGAATTACAGTGGTCTTCAAGAAGGAGAGACTCATGAATAACAGCTTATAAATGAAGATTTAGAAAAAGTATCACAAAAGGATACAAGATCAAGATCAAGCACAATTAGGTTTAATAACCCCAATAATGAGGAGAAAGCTTTATGTATTTTTAAAAATTGTGGTAGTAAATAAAACCTTGATTATTCTCATGTTGACCAAAAGTTCCTAGTAAGGTTGTTTTGCAAGACGTAATCGCTGGAACCAATAATGAGTCAGAAATTGGAAAACACCTTGAAATGATGGATAATATAGATAGTGATCAAAACTATTTCCATCATAAAGAATATAAACAAGCCTAACAATCAAGCAAAAGGACTGATGAAAAAGAAGCAAAAGGTAAGGAGGTACTTCATGATACAGGACCTAATCTCAAACTTCATTAGTCTTTATCCTCTCTGCATCAAGAAAGGTAAGTTATGGTAAGACTCTATTTCCTTGCTTACTAGTTATTGTGTTAGTTTGAATAACAAAAGGACTAATTTTTTTTGTAAACAATAGCTCTAGGTTTAAGAAATGTTAAATAAGCACATAGTTGGAATATTTGTGACTATTTGGTTATGTTATCCTTTGTGAATGTATGAGCATAAAGCAATTGATATTATGGGTGAATGTAAGATTGTACTATTTTTACAATATCTATTGAAAAATTACTATTTGAATTCTTAACTAGAATATTTTGATTTTAAATGGCATAAAATCCCTACATGTAACGCATGCACTAGTAGCATTGTGTTGAACTTCCTTTATGTCTTGGAATTATGCCTCCCTCTAAAATCTCAAAGCTCATTTCTTTTGAAGTTTTTTTTAAGCATTTGAATTGAGAAAATCCATGAATCTTCTAATAGTTGCTATTAAAAGGAGATTTTAGTGTCCAAACTTGATCTTAATGTTGCATTGCAAGGATAACACTTTGATAAAAGAATCATAACGTCTACATTTTTGAAAAGATAATTCAAAAAGGTCTAAAGAAAGCACTAGAATCTACACAAATGTAGGAGGAGACTATACCTCATCAACAATTATCTTTCAAAAAGCCATTGGTGAAGGGTGAGGCTTTTGGGACTTGACAAAAAAGACACTCAAGCAACAAGGTTTTCCACTCCAACACCCATACCTAAAAATGAGCAAGAAAATGACTCTTTTTTTGTATGGTAAAGTATCTAAGGTAAAAGTATTCTTTGATTGAGACATCTTTTGAACATTCTACCTTATGATGTATTTCTTGGTGCTAGTGTTTAGAATTGGCATGGCTGTATACAAATTGCTTAATAACCATCTGGTTAAGAATATGTTTAGTTGTTCTTGAAGAAGTTGTATTGCTCTACTCATTCTTGTTGGATGATTGTAGAGCCTTGAGATATTTGCTACCGATGGCTTATTGGTTTAAACGATAGGTTACATGATTCTAAAACACTCAAACTTTGGACTTTAGTCTCTCAGTTTCAACTCTCATGGATATTAATTAGGTTTGGCCCAATTATGACTCATTAGTTTTAACTTTGTAGATAGATCAAGGGTAGCTATTAATTGGTTCATCATCATCATTCCTATACAATCAATGCCAAGTGATATGTACTTAGCATGATGTTTAGATCCTCATGTGTTCTTTATGGAAGTTTACAACTCTATCTTCACTCCTTTTTGATGATGTTCAAAAAGGAGGAGGGTTAGTTTTAGTAGTTAGTTTGTAGTAATGTGGTATTATTGATGACTATCATGTGACATGAGTATGATGTTTGTGGAACAGGCTGCATTGCTAAACTAGTGTTATAAGAAATATTGAAAATTATAAATTGATGCATTATGGAGACTACTAACCCATTTTCTTAAGTTTTGAACATCGCCAAAAAGGGGGAGATTGTTGACCTTTTGGTATGTCAAAACCTGAAGGAAAATGGAGAACAAAGGATGTTTTTGTGATTGTTGTGTTTGTAGGACAAGAACATGGATAAAGACTCAAGGAAGCTTGGACAAGAACCTAAGGGAGTATGTATATCATGGTCAAGGACTTCATAAAGAAATTGGGAGCAAGCACAAGAATGGAGATTACAATGAAATGAAGATGTTCCAAGAATTGGGATGAAGTAAGATCAACAAAAGGAAACTTTGGGAATCAAAGTGCAAAAGTGCAAAAGAGACGTCTCCTCAAAATCGAAGTTTTTTGTAGAGAGACATCTCAATCTCAAAGAAGAAGTCTTCACTAGCTATTAGATAGTCGTTGCATGAATCTAAGTCAATTCAATTATTGTATATTGTACTTGTGTACTTTAGTTGTCAAATCATTTACTTGGAGTGTTGTAAATTGTGCTTCAAAGTACAAAGACCTATAAATTAGTTACATTCTTTGCTTGTGATTTTGTTTCTCTTTCTTGTTGCCCCACTGGGATTGATGTATTTCTTGTGATAAGGCATTGTCATTGAGCTTGTTGGGATCCTCTAGAATTAAGTGTTTGTGCAGTGTCAAAACACTATGGAGTAGAGCTTAAGTTGTAAAGGTTATGGGATTGTTAAAACCAAATTATAAGCTTGTTAGGACCTTGTGGGATTGAGTGGATTCATAGTGGCAACTCACTCTAGAGTGGATCTTAGAGCTTGTATAGGGTGTGGTACCATTCAAACCACATTTTGAGAGAAACAAAGTCTAGAGTTCTACAAGAGATATGCCCTCCAAGTGTGGAGTACCCAAGTTGGGGAACCACGTAATTTTGGATGTTGTTTTGGTGGATATTCATTTTTGCTCTGGGGAACTTATTCATCCCCCCTTCTAAGTTCAATGATCCTCACCCATAGTTTTTGGAACTTGGTTTGTTGCAGCTGATGCATAGCATTTGAATAGAGAACCTTATCTCTTGGTTTGAATCCAACTTTTCGTATTCAAGCATTATGGAATTATTTGTTATATGCCTTATACACTTCCTTCATTATAAGGGCTATCCTATGATTTTTATCTAGCACATTGAGTGTCTCTTTTTGTGCCAAGTTAAGGTCTAAGTCAAGCTCAAATGCAATTATTAGTGTATGGAGTTCAATTTAAATTGGAAGTTTGGGTAACTTTCCATACACTAACTCATAAGAAAAGTAGCGTACATGAAGTTTTCATGTTGACTGATATTCCTAGAGAGCATTGTTGAGTTTGGTACTTTAGTCTATTCTATATCTACTAATGGTCCATGCTAGGATTTAAGTAATCTCCTTATTATTTACTTTAGCTTGACCATTGGTTTAAGGATGGTAGGGTATTGTAGGTTTATGTTGCACCCCGAAGTGTTGCATTAACTTATGAAAGGTAGCACTTGTAAAATGGGTTTTGTTATAAAAAATTAGTGCTCTAGGCACACCAAACTTGTTTACCACTTGTTGCTAGAAAAATGGAGCTACAGTGAAAGAGGTACAATTAATTACAATTGCAACTTCAACCCATTTAGTATAATGATGAACAACAATAATGATGTAATATTTCCCATTAGACATGAAAGTGATGGATCCCATGAAGTTAATTCCTCAAAGGTTGAAAGGCTCTAATGATTGGATCCACTATTGGTACCCTTCTATTTGCTTATATTTTATAAACATAAACTTATATCATGAATCTTGAATCTTAAAATGTGTATCCAATGAAGAAAGAAAGTAAAATAAAGTAATGGTAAGTAAGAAAAACAATATTTTCCTTTGTACATTCATCTTGAAGCCTTCTTAGTATTGTTTTGCAAGGTGATAACAAGCTCTCATATCCAAAGTGAGTTATAGAAAATGGTTGTCATTCATCCATCTTGTTGGCATCTCTCACATAAATAGAAAAAATGGTGGACACCTTAAAGAGCATTGGCCAAAAATATCTTGTAATTAGAATCTTTGTGGTCATTCTCATCCATGCATAGTAGCCTTTATAAGAGCCCTCATGAGCATATTAGAGTACTCTTAGTTGATCTATATTAGGTATATACCATTGTACTAGGCCATAAGCACAAATTTTGTAGAGATTTTACTCTATCTCTATGTAGTGTTTAACTTGGTAGAGAAACTACTGCTACTTCTTATGATCCCATTCAGCAGGAGTCTCTTGTGTGAGTAGATATGAAAGAAATTCATCATACTAGAATATGATCTTCGGTGCTTGAACTTGAATTGTCCTAGCAAAGAGAAGCTCATTTGTAAATTGATCAAACAAGACCTCCGCATCAGTATTGTTATCCAATGTTAACAGAGATAGATGGTCTGCAACTACATTCTTGGTTGCCTTCCTATCCACCATTGTTATATCAAACTTTTGTAGGATCACTAACCACCGTATAGCATAGGGACTCACTATTGGCTTATTATCAAGAAATGAATTGCATTGTCATTAGTGTTTAAGAAGATTGGATATCGAAGCACATAGTGCCTAAATTTATTTAGAGCATACAACACCATCATGAGCTTCTTTTCTCTAGTGATGTAGTTCAGTTATGTACCCACAATGCTCTTTCCTATACAATGGACATAGTATGAATGTTTTTGATCATCCATTTGTGGATGCATTGCTTTTAATGTACAATTGGATGCATTTGTCATGATGTAAAAGGGTTTGGACCATTTAGGAGCATGTAGCATTGATGTTTCTACAAGATTCTACTTTAAATGCTAGAATTCTTGGTCCATTTGAATGTTGCATCCTACTTGGTAAGCTCAACTAGTGATTTGATAATTTTAGAGAAGCCTTCAATGAAACACCTGTAATAACTAGTATGACCAATGAATGATCTCACATCTTTGATTGTTTGAGATGATTACGTGATTCCTTGGATAAACCTTATCTTTCCAAGGTTTATCTTAATTCCTTTCACTAAAATTCTATGCCCCAAGATAATGCCCTCTTGGACCATCAAATGTCTCTTTTGCTGGTTGAGTTGTAGGTTCATCTTGACACATCATTTTAGTACTTGCTCAAGATGGTCTAACGCTTGTTCAAAATTAACATCATAGGTGGAGAAGTTATCCATGAAGACTTTGATACCACTTTCAATCTACTACTAAAAGATACTCAGGACTAGGCGTTAGAAGGTTGTAGGAGCATTGCATAGGCAAAAAGACATCTTTCTATATGCAACTGTTCTACAAGGACTTGTGAAATTTATTTTGGCTTTGCCTTATCATGTAATTTATATTTGATTGTACCCATTGTACCCATCCAAAAAGCTATAGTAATTATGCCCAATAATAGTATCTAGCACTTGGTCTATAAATGACACTAGAGAATGATCTTTGAATGTGGTTATGTTCAATAATATGAAATCTGTATAGACTCACCATTATCCGTCTTTCTTTGGTACAATAATGAGTGAGCTTACTCACTCACTATTTTCCACTCGAGAGATGAATCTAGCCTAGAGAAGTTTCTCAACTTCTTTCTTAACAACTTGTTTCAACTTTGGATTCAATCTTCTTTGTAGCTTCTTCTTAGGTTTAATACTAGAGTCCATGTAGATCCGATGTTGGCATATGCATGACTCTATTACTATTATCTCAGCATATGACCAAGCAAAGGCAATGGGCCATTTTTGACTATCTTTAGTAGCTTTTCCTTATGTTCCTTAGTGAACTAAGCATTGATAATTACCAACTTTTCATTATCAAGAAATACATAGTCTAAAAATGCTAGGAAGGATTTTAGTTCTAAAGGGTACTATTGAAAATTATCAAGTATTTCCAACTCTCCTCAATTCATTTCTAATTCTTTTCTATATTTTTCTTTGAAGAGTTGTCTCTAGATCTACTACATCTCATCCATCTTATCTATATAGGCACCTATGAGAATTTTAGCTAGTTCCATCGACATTATTGAACTAGAGTTATTATTTATAGTCAACCACTGGGTACCTTCTTATTTTGTGATTGTTGCATATAAGCACCTTTAAATGTTAGTGGTTTTAGCATACTTTTTGCATGTTGTAATAGCTATGCTCTTTATTGTTTATATTTTCTTCATGCAATGGCACCCTATGTCACTATACGTAATGCATGGAATCCTCTTCTTCTCAATTTTGTCAAATTCATTTTCTTCAAAATTTCCAAGGAGAGATCTTTGATTCCTAGCTTTGCATTAATTTTACTTAGCCAAGCTCTTCTTATAGTAATGAGAAAGTTCCCCTGGCAATTGTACACATGGATTACTAGGAAGTTTCCTGGATATGATCATCTGTTAATAGTGGTTACAATGTCCACTATTAATCCCAATGGTACAGTAATGGATTTGTATACGACCTCTACCCTAATATTGTATTTCTTAAGTAGAGGTAGGTTTCATCTTTTGTACATTTCCTGGGAAATTAAGTTCACACTAGAACCTAAGTCTAAATGAGCTTTTCATGGGTCATTCCCTGAAATCTATAAATAAATTAGAGGATTTTTAGGACCATTTCTTTTCTTAGGAAGATGTCCTAACTTTATCCAGTCTATGAATGCATGAATTAACATCACAATGTGACCATTTTGTGATCTTTGGTTTGAAGGTGACTTGGTAGATATCCCTAAGATAACTTGAGAAGGATTTGTAGCCACAAATGCTTGTGGTGGTTTAGGTAGAATGTTAGACTTGAAGAAAGCTCTTTTTCAAGGCTTACACTTAGAGCCACATGAGTTATCATTCCATTGCAAGTTTATGGCTGATGTGGTAGTATGTTGATGAGGTTGTAGAGGTATTACACCTTTCATAGGTGATGCATGTGGCAAAGGAGTGACGCTATGAGGTGCAGAGTATTGTTGTGGATAATGGGAAGTGTAAGTCAAAGGAGATTCAATTTGTAGAGTGGTAGGCCTATGATATTCAGAGGGATAAAAGTGATGAAAAGTAGAAGTGTGTCCTATAGAGTCACTTGGAAACACAAGCTATAGCACATAGTATCCATATGAGTTAGGTTGGTAGCAAGGATATTGCTTTCTTAGTGCTAGTATCCCCCACGATTGTGGGTTTTTTCATTGATGATAATAGTCTTGTAGCTGAGGCAACATTCCACTTTGATAATATTGTTGTTGGTGGAACTATTATCAAGAGTTGCCTTGTGGATAGGCAATATCTTGGGTTTTTTCCTCTTAGCAAGATTTGGATTCAAGGCATAGACCAGAGATTTTAGAAAATGTAACAGTAATAGGCAATATCCCTTGGGATGTTCATATTGGTAGATATCACATCCTTCATCACTTGTATCAAAACCTGAAACCTCATTAACTACTACAACCTTACCTTTTTATTGATGAAATTCCTATACTACATCCTCTTTCCTTCTTGTATTTTTGTTCCTATTATTCTACTTTGTTTTCTCCTCCATAATTTTAAGAGTAGTTTGAAACTTCTTATCCAAGGAGTCCCACATTTTATCCACCTTAGCTAATATTTCTATTATAGATTTTTGAATTGACAAGGTTTTTTTTGCACAACCTCCTCTAGTGGTGCTTGCTCCTTAGGATTGCACAGGCATACCTTGTTTTTTGGATGGACAAATCTTTGTTATAGTCCTTTGCACTTTCTCTTCTTTTATCTTCTCTTCTTCTTTTGTTGCTTCATCAATGAGCCTTTGTATATGATGAGTTCACATTTCTAAAAATCTCCCTTGGGCATAAACCCAAAGTCTCTATGGTTTTATTCTTGAGTGCAGATATTACATGGTGAAATTGCTTCCTTTGGGAGAAATCATGGCTTGGATATTGCTATAACAAAGAGTAATACCTTTCCAATGTTGCATCAAGGGATTTATGATTACCTTGTTTCCACCCTTGAATCTGTTTTCTAAAGTTGGACACCCTAGAGTATGTTTGATATTTTTTGTTGAACAACTTTAACATCATACTCCATCTATGAATAGATTCTAGCTCCAAAGACTAGTATAAACTTTTAGCTACTTTAATAAGTATCCTAGGAAATAGTTCAAGCTTATGCTAGTCATTGTCGATGTTTTACAAGACACAGGTATCATGGAAGGCTTGCAAGCGATGTTTTAGATTAGCATTATAATGATTCTCAAAATTAGGGATGTTGTTCATATCAAGCCATTTAATCTGTGTTTTCCTTTAATGCCTGGTGGAAATATGAACTACCTTTGAGATGTTTATCATGCTTTTGGTAGCAAGCATTCATCATAGTAATTACTTTCATGATACTCCCTATCTTGGCCATGTCTCCTATGATGTGGCTTACTATACCTTCTCTTTGGATGATGTTCCTTCTCTTCTTATTGCTATCTATGTTTTCTTTTCCCATTCCTCCTATGGGATCTTCTATCATTTGCACCTTGGTCTCAATCATTCCTTCTTTAGTTTCAATAATGTTCTTCTTTGTCAAAGCTTGATGAGGAGGAGGATGGTGAGGATGGAAAACTAGGAGAGTTTTGTTGACTTTCTCTCCTTCTCTTGTTCCTTGATTATTCTTTTGGCTAATGGCTAAGAGACCTTGGCCTTGAGGTTCCCCTAGCTTTGAGACTAGTTCTCCCATTACCCTGATTACTTGCCAGGGTTGAATGTAACCATTGATAAGTTGTATTATCTTTACCAAAGAAAGGAGAACCCTAGTATTGAGATTGCCCTAATGGAATTTCACTATCCTTCTTTTATGAGTATGAGGTCAGTATGATTGTGACCTTCTTGGCCTAAGAGACTTCATGGTGGGAATTCATGAGTTTACCCTTTTGAAGTTGGGCTTCTATTGGTGAATAATTTCTAGAGAGGTGTTCCATCACTTGGTATTAAAGGGCTACTAGTTCAAGCCCCAACTTTATTATTGCTACCATGAATAACAAGGGAGTAGCACAATCAGACAATAACACAATGTTGCCCTCCAAGTCTTTCCAACATAGTTGCTCATCCTAGAGAAGGATGAAAGTGAAATCCAAATAATAGGTATTTGGATGGGTATAAACAACTTTTAGTTGTTGAGGTATCTCATCATTATTTCTATTGGTCCTGACATGTTGTTTATTAAGATTATTAATAGGTAGAGTCTACCTTATGGGAAGAAGATATTTTCAATTTGTTCTTTTTTTTACTATACCTTGAATAAAATAAAATTCTTTTTTAAGGATGATGCATTATATGTGTTTACAATGACCTTTGTAGGGTTTAGCTATCGAGAACACTTGGTGCATAATAACAAGAAGGTGTCCCTAGTAATGGTGCCAATGATGAGCAAGGAGTAGTCCCCTACACCTAACCATATGAATCACAATCATGTATAAGCATTTTGATCAAATTTCCTTGACCCCTTCTACCTAAGTAGCTTTCTTCCTAGATGGTCAAACATGTGGTTACTAGTTGTTGTTTTTCAAATTATCACTTGTGTTAATTTTGTCCATATGTCAAAGTGTGATTGAGGTGTAAATATTTGCATTTATAATTTTATAATTTTTATTTTTAATAGTATTAAGAGGTGAAGTAATTGAAATATTAAACTTTTAACTAATTAGTGGAACTAAAGGTAAGCTCAACTATTTTCAATGTATTGTATTTGTTTCGACTTTCTATACACATCCTGAACTTACATTAACATAGCAGGGTTACTAAGTATTTATTGTGAGGTGTGCTAAGTATTCACTACTAGAATTACCAAGCACGAGTATATTATGCATGAAGTGGTTGTACTGATGTAGCTGTAGAATAAAATATTAAATTCTTAAGTGTAGAACAATAAAGTGCTTGTAAAGTAAAGTAATTCTAAATAAATTGAATGTTGATCCAAGTGCTACAATACAGATAAGAAATCTCGATTTTATTTCTATCATGCAAAAGTGTCTAGGTACATCTTGCACTCAAATAACTCCATATAATCAATTTAGTCCATGTTGGAGGCACTCAGAGGGAAAATTTGCTAAGTCCTAGAGAAGAAAGCTGCAAGAGCTTGACTAGAGGAAGGACCAAAGGTGCCATAACTGTGGCCAGTGTGCATATTTATATAGGATTAGGGAGGATTAGGGTTGATGGATGCATTGATGGGGATGTGTCAACGAGGTTGCATTGATGGGCATGCATCAATACAACTGACTTATTTAAACATCATTAAATATGAAATTTTGTTGTAATGTATTGCTCTACTATCTTTATGCTTTTGAATAATAATTTTTATCTATTTTATGGCTTCCTTTTGAATTAGTAAATCAAGATTAAATCTAGATCCTAAGGATTTCATAGCATTTCTATTAGTTATTTATAGGACTTTATAGAGAATTAATAGGGGTGTTACAAATATAATCCAATGAATGAAATAGCATGTAACATGCACTCAAACGTTTCTTGAGATGGAAGGAAATGTGATGGAAGTTGTATATGTTGATGAGATTGCATTTAATCTTCATATGATGTACATTTAATAGAGTTCCATGAGAACATAGACATGTTACAGTTAGACCAACTTAGAAAGGAAGAATTCTATCAATGGTTGTTGGGGTTTCAAGAGCAAAAATCTTAGCTATTGATGTAAAATTGGTTGTATTCAATGCTAAAGCTTCTATTGACTTTATTAGAGATCATTTTCTTCTAAAATCGGTTGTACCACACACTATTATTATTGATAATGTCTGAGTTCATTCAAAAAAAGAAGTAAAAGAAATAATTGAAAGTGTTGATCATTCCCTTCATTACCTTTGAAATTACACATCTTATTTCAATGTTATTAAATAGGTTTTTAGAAATGTCAAAAATAGGATACGTAATCAAATTTTTTAAAACAACTATATAGTAATACAAAGTATATAATATGGTATCTTAGATATTGATATAGTCATGTATTAAGGTTAGATTCAAGAGGTCAACCAAAATTTTATGAAGGCTAACAAAGGAGAAAAACTTAGCAAATTTTACACTTAAAGTAACATCTTAATATTGACTAATACTATTACACTAAATATTTTATATTCATTTGTGCTACCTATTCTTATTAACACATTCTTTATTACTGTATGTATTTACTATGCATGCTCTTTTATTGAGAAGAGTACCATACATGCTCTTTCTTTTTTATTATACAAAAGTGCTAGTATTTGTTTTCTACTTTCTAATTGAGACTTGAATCATTCATGAATTACATACATTAGTAGCTTTTGCAAACCAGAAAAAGATTTAAGATTTTATTATATTACCATATTGTATTATATGTTTGAGGAAATCATTTGTAAGAATTTTAAACATTTAAATAGGCTTTGTATTTGTAAACTTGAAAATTAGCATTTACTATATGTTGATGGCACAAAGGTAAATGTTAATTTAGAATGGTTGTAAATGAACAATAGTTATAACTATGTATTGTGGATTTTCCTCTACAAAATTTGGATAAAATTAGCATTCCTTTGATAAGATTAGGATCACTAACCAATGTAATGAATAAAACCACATGTCAAGCACGATTTCTGGAAACATAGATACTACTTCAACATAGTTGCTCTAGTCTTTTTTTATTTATTGCATTACCACATGTGAGTGGGCAAGTGAGCAGAATGTCATACTTAAAAAATACTATACTATTTTGGGAATCTTGGGTAGGACTAAAAATGTACATACTCTCCAAAGGGGTTGATAGTATTCCCTATTAGTAGCTGCCTTCTATCTAAGCTATAAGCATAATGTTTCTAGAGCCTTTCCACTAAATGTGATAGCCAAGTGAGTGAATATGGATGATCATTGTTGGCAAGAAACAATTCTAGCTATTGATCTAATCTCCTACTAGGAAATAGAGCAACTCTCTTCATCTAATAATGTTAGTTATTCAACCACTGGTTCAGGTCCCTTAAGATATAAGATTTATTAATGCCATTAAGTTCTCATGTTAAGTCCCCTTGAAGTTTTTATGTTACTGGCATTTAGTTTTGTAGATCTAATTTTAACAATGAGTTGGTATCAATGGGGGTAGTAAATATTCTAAGTGTCATTCACTAATCAGGTAGGAAATGAAAAATGCCATTCGAACTAATATGTATAAAAGAAACATTCCTATACTTATTTATACTAAGAGTTATAGTTGGCATGGCATTAGAAGCATTAACGACTCTAGGTCTCCCAAAAAATATTATATTCTATTCCATTCTACCTTGTGATTTTCATCTATTTTGCATTGTCTTTTCAAACTCGAGAAAAGTGCATATATGTAGCTTACCCTGGATTTTATTAGTAGTAAGATGACATGTATATGTAGGATTACTATATGTTGGTATGATATTCTTCAACTCAAAAAAGAGTAATTACAACATCTATGATGTTGTTACAGTATTAATCTAGTAATTATGTATTGTTAACTTAAAAAGACTTGTTTCAATTGACCTATTGACTATATAGTCATTCCAAGGATTTGATTTGAAAAAATTTGGTGATTTTACATCAGCTTTATATTTTGAAAGCAATAAAAGCTTTGCAACATGAGCACCCTTTTTAAAGGCTTGCAGTTAACATTGTCTCCATTTTCATTTCCATCTTCATTGAGCTAAATTGAAACTAAAACCTAGTTAGAAATACAATTGTAACTAAAACCCTCAATGAACTTTTTATAATGCCGTGACCTATTAGAAATTGACATATAGTTATTTAGTATTTATAACATTGGTTTATTCATTGTAAATATTATGAAATATATAGATAGAATATTATTGCGCAATTATAGAAACTACTATGTTAAAAAGAGAACTTGCAATTTTTTGCCACTACTTTACATGGTCATTAATCCTTTGATAATAAATAATGTAATCCTTTGTTTAATTACATGCTTTTACCTATGCAATAAATTTTCAAGAACAAGCAAAATAATCAAATATAGTTTACAGGTGCCATAGACCAAGGTTCAACTAAAGATGTTTCCTATCAAAAATCAAAAAAGTCATTGTGTAGAGGATGAATTTGTTTAGTACATTAAATGATATGTAAGATGTTGAATTTGATTTTGATAAGGAGTGAAATTGATTTAAATTTTAAATAAATTAAAATTAATTAAAAAATTTAATTTTGATTTAGGCCAAATTTATTTTTATTTTGGTGAAATTAGTTGCAAAAATAGTGAAATTAATTAATTAAAGAAATAATATAATCTTCCTAATTCTTGTAAATTTTGTCATTGTGAAGGTTATTTGTTTGATTTTGGTCTTTTTTAACTTAAGAAAAAATACGTTGAGGAAATAAAAACTTATTGAAGTTGATGATCAAAATATACAATTTAAAGTTGAAGATACAAAAACTCAAGTTGAAGTCAATGATAATAATGATCAATAGCAATGAATAAACCAGAGATCATAGAAGCTTATATGAATAGTTTCACTTATTCTACAAATATATATTGATTAATACAAACAAATAACTTATAAAGCAAATTGTTTCTTATATTAAAATAATATTGTTAACTTAAAGATTAAAACTAATGTTGACAAGAAGGTTATAGTACATTGGAGAGATTCTTAATGCAATATCAAGATGGCCAATATATGTTATCATTTTCTATTAGATCTTTATTTTCTATAAAAGTTGGTATTTTACCAAAGCTTTTTATTGCTACCTCAAATTCTTTTGGTTTTTTAAGTTCATGCATG
Organism: Gnetum montanum; assembly: GCA_015680685.1. Classification (NCBI taxonomy): domain Eukaryota; kingdom Viridiplantae; phylum Streptophyta; class Gnetopsida; order Gnetales; family Gnetaceae; genus Gnetum; species Gnetum montanum. Next base: position 244,548 of record MNCI01000918.1, read on the forward strand.
ATATTGAAAGACTATCCTCCATACTAATAATTAATTTTGCTCTCTTGATTTCTCAAATTATTAATTGCAAGATTGTACACATGAGTAAAAATCCCTAAAATTGCAAAGGTTTTTCTTTTCAGGTTATTTTTTGGGGTTTCTACTCATTGTTAATTATGTGATGGACTTTGAATTATTATTACTATTATTAGGATCACATAGCTCATGTTTATTACTCTCAGTATTAGACTCCTAAAAAATCATCTAATGACATGATTGATTAAAGTAATCATCGATTATTATGATCTTTTAGTCAAAATTGTAAAGTTATTTTTAAAAACTTTAAATAGGTACTTTTCAAAGAGTAACTTTTAAAGTTCAACTAAAGCTATAATATAAATCTAAATAAATTTAGTCATCAATTTAATAGGACCTTACTTGATTGTTAAGAATTTATGAAAAGTATCTTCCTTGGATATAGTGTATTTGAAGTTATTCGTAAATTGAGTGAAGAAGCGCTTCAATGAGAAGATAGAGGCATGAGGCAATGATTTGTAGCATTTTGAAGATTTCCTACAAAAGAAGTTTGAAAGATTTTGAAGCATGGTTTGAGGGTAGTCCCTTAGGAGTAAATACGTGTTGCTAATGTTGGGAAGAAGAATGTATTTAGGAAGAGCTAGTAATATAAGATATGGGTAGAGTGCTAGCATGTATAGTAGTTGTCTTCATAACTTGATCTTTTGTAGTTTGGACCCTAGTAGATAGATCCTATAAAAGGAATAACAACTTGTAAGGTCAAGCTAATGGTAACTACTAAGATTTAAAGAGATGTTAGATTAATATCTAAGGAAAAATTGCAAAATGATCAAATAGAAGTAGGGTAAATTAAAAACATGAAAACAATATGGGTTATCCATAGGATTCCTTAAGAATAGAATAAGAAAGAAATTTAAGAAGTTCATATGAAAAAAATGGAGAAAAAAGCATATGAACTATAGAAAGGATGGAAATCAAATCATGAATATTGTGTTTAAAAGGAAAAGATATATTATTTTTAGGTAGAAATGGATTGTAGCGTAGTTAGTTAAGAGTAAAGGACATGCATTTCTAAAATGAATACAAAATGTGGCAATAATGGAATTAAAAATAAGGAAATATAAGAAAGCCTCTTTTCACATGTGAAGGACTCGACACATATGCAACTGTTTGAGCATGCCATCTACTCAATAAGAGGACTATTGAAACTTGAAATATTTTGACTATGCACATAACATAAGACATATAATCAATATGATACATTAGAATATTTTAAGAGGAATATAAAGGTTAATGATGAGTGTGAAAGATAGACAATATTTATGCATATTTATCTTCAATTCAATCAATATTTTTAAAAATAATTTATCGTAAGTTGACCTTGAGTTTTGATTTTGATGTTTCAAGAGACCATGAACAATGGTATTATAACATGAGTCATGGTAAATATACCATGAGTTGTTATGCATAAAACCAAAGAATAAATTAAGACTGAGGATACCACAAGCTAACCATGAATTATGGTACAATAAAACCTAGAATTTTAGGGTTTTACTGCACATCACAATAAATACATGAGTCATCGTGAATTTACCTTAATGTAATATTCCACTACAAGTCAACCATAAGTCATAGTTGATAATCTAGCATAACCATGATCGAACTACTGGTGATGGTTAATAGCATGAGCTGACTATATCATGGTCAAGAGGAGCTGAATACCTACTGATGAGCGGTTGAGGTAACCCTATGCCCAACCATATGAATCATGAAGCATTCACGGGTGATCTAGTCAAATTTTGTAGACGCTATAGTTTTGGTACACTAGTCTTCTAAAAAGTGAACCTTGACCTAAGGTCATTTGTTGTCTTCCCAATTATACTTGTGATGTACAAAGGTATTGTTAAGTGTAATCAAGGCATATGATTTTTATTGTTTTATGTTTTATGTTCTTTGGTGATTAAAGGAGAGAGATGGAATAATTTAACAACTAATCTAATTTAACCACTTAACTAGTCTCTAACTAATCCTAACATAAGCATCTGGTCCCACTTCTCATACATGTCTTGAACCCATGTATCCACTGTTGGGTTAGTAAGTTCTATGCTACTAGGCACATCAAGCAATAACACTGCTGGCATTACCAAGCGAATACGTGTTTATTCTTAAAGCAGTCGTACTTATGTACTTAATCTATTTAGCTTAATTAATTAACTAATCACTTAAAGTCTAATTTACCTTAATTAATTATATATTTCATGAAAATAATAAATGCATGAATAAATCATTAATCTATTCGAAGTGCTGCAAGGTTTGATCAAAAGGCTCATCTTTATTGCTATACATACTAGTGTGGTTTAGGTACAATAGCACTTGAATAAATATCTATACACTTTCTGACTCTTGCTGTGCACTCAGAGAAATATTCTAACTTTCAAATGGACAAACTACAAGAGTTATGAAACTACTATGACTTGAATGCCCATAAACATGGTTGGGAGCTCGTATTTATAGTTTTTGCTATAGGATTGCATTAACAAGGCCCCATAGACATAGTAAACACTACATCGACGCAGCCTCATTGATGAGGCAACACCATGTAAATGGGGCCCCCTTGACGAGGCCACGTTCATGGGGGCCCGTTGACATGACACTTTGATGCTCATCATACCACCACGACTAAATGAAAACTCGACCTCAAGTTCTCTTACAAAATTAGAAATGTATGGGGTTATTAAATAACTCTTGACATAACAAATTGACATAAAAAAATTAAGTGCTCGAGTGTACAAATCAACAAATTACAAAAAATGGTGGTGTTCATGACATAAAATTGAACACCATTACATGACTACACAAAAATCAGACAATAGATCCTATGGTGGCATGAAGGTGGTGGAGAAGATCAGATAGTCCCACGTAGTGGAGGCTCCTAAGGTTTTAAAGGACTTTCACTAGCTTTAGGCACATATGATAGCTAAGGTGGTTGTGGCTATCTTGCTACGGTTGCAACCTTCGGTGGAAGGTGAAAGGCATCTAGTAATGCCTTCATCTTATCCTCCTTACTTCGGGGATCATTCATAGTCCACACGGCATTACCAATGTGGGCTAGAATGGGGATATCCCCTAGACAGGGCATTATTGTGAACATCTCATTCATGTTGATAAACTAGGTAGTGAACTATTTGTGTTTGATATTGAATGCCTTGATTGCATTTTGTATCTTTTGGTAGTCATTCATCCTTTTGGCTAGGTTCTCAGTAGTTGATCATTATTAGTGAATCATGCCTTGAGAACTTCGAGTTTAGCATTTGCCATCGTAAACTTTTGCTTGGTGTCTTTATGATGCTTGAACTCAGCCTTATACAACAAATACGAGCTAGCCACCTATTTATGTAGTTTTGACCAAGGTAATTCGATAGTTAACATGGCTAGATTTGTGTAAAAAAGATTGGCAATCTCCATATATTATGTCATCTCCTAACCTGCAACTCCTTTGTGTGAATTTTTACCTTGTTGTAGGCATCTATCCCATCAACGATGGGTTACCATAATTCTTTCCCTTGCTGGAGTTGCTAGAGGGATTCATTCACTTTCACCTTTGCCAACTAAATGTGTTTTTCATTTACTTTTTTTGTAGATTGAAATACTCTTTGTAATGATCTTTGATTTTCTCAAATTTGAGAGCTTCTGATTTCCAGGTGTTTACCTCAATTGCAGTTTTTTGGTAAAGGGCATGGACCTCCTTCATGGAGAGATTTTTGTATTCTACTACCAATCTTCTTAGTTTTATGTTTGCTTTGGCTAGTTGCTCCTACTGTTGATGGATAAAATTGGTTAATTATTGCTTATGATCATCAACATTTTGTAGGTGATGGTTTTCTATTGTCAATTGTACATTCTCCTGGTGGGTCTGATCCAAGGCCTTCTGAATCTTGTGTTGTGTAACCTCTACCAAGGGTTAGTAGAACACCATTGTCTCCATTGCACCATCAACCCCTTTTAGTTTAGTGTGAAGCTATTCCATAGCTTCATCTCTTATTACTGTTGGGTTGAGAAATGTGGGGTTAGCAATCTAGGCTTTTAATTCAGTAACTTTCGTAGCCAAGCATTCATTTAGTTCCTTAGCTATTTTAAGTTGTCCCTCCAAGATGATATGCTTGCCCCTTGCCTCTAGTAGCTCCAACTGGATTATAGTAATATTGTCCATAAGGTTAAAGACATCTTGAAGTGGTTGCCTGGTTCCCACCAGGTAGTCCAACAAATCTTGGTGTTGTGATACATTTGTTTTGCGACTTATGATCCCTATGAATGTCTACACATCTTTGAGTGAAGTGAGGTTTGATGCAAATGCATGAGTGCGTTGAGTGTTTTGACAATACAGTCAATGACCACTTTTGCTGTAGTCTCCTATTCCTACTGCTACATCACCAATACAGTCACCCCTTCACGCTTCTCCAAGCACACCAAAAAGGTCATAGAATTTTCAAAGATTTTTGGGAGTGGTTGTTGTTCTGCAAGAAATACTGTGACCTCTCTAGTTCTCGAATTCAACCTCATAGGAAACTATGTTCTTTGGGCTCAAAAAATAGATGCACCTCCACCCATCAAACTGATTGTCTAGGCCATCTCATTTAGGTGACTCATTACTGGTCTATACATGGATGGGTCTTAATCACTTGTGCCTGCTCATTTCTCTTATTCATTCAAGATCCATTCTTGGTATTCTCACAATCATTGGGTAGTTGTAGCGATGTTTGGCACAATTGTTTGAGTGGTAGGTGAAGGTGGTGGTCATTGCTCCTCTTCTTTGATAGTCATTGCACACATCTTATCTTTCATTATTTCCACCTAGTTGGCAGTTGAAACATGCTTAATAACATCATTGATGTAACAGGCTGTTCCTCCCCTCCAATAGAGTTTCTTGATGAGGCATGGAAAGGGGAGTGCCTACATTCCATGTTCATTTTCTTTAAACTACTTCTCCATCTCTAGATAGATCAGCTATGGAAGGTTGATAGGGAATCTCCTACAGAGAGTAGTGCATACTCGGGCAAAGAAGGCTATGATTTTGCTTAGCCTCACTATGGGATTGAGGTGGAAGGCTACAATATTGTAGTGGATCCTCTCTACTGATGTGAGCGTGCCAAAATCCTTGTAGTCGACACCATAGCATCATTAAACCCATTCTTTCTTGGTGCTAGGATCTGCTTGCATTGGGATCTTAGCAAGACTTGCACCTATTTTTGGCAACCCAAGCATTGTAGCAATGGCCTATGCTAAGCAGGACACTGAGATGTCCTTACTTTTTATCATTGATCTAAATTGCCCATTGTTCCAGAATAGGAATGTCTCTCCCATGTACCACTCCCCAGTAGAAGTGATGATTGACCACATGGGAGAGGCCTTTAGCTGGTCCTACACTTCTTTTAGTGCTTGCTCTAGGAATGGGCCAAAGTTTAACTTCTGAAGCATTTTTTTCTAGACCTCTCATGATCTCATATGATTTAGGCAATTCTCTATCAATGTCACATCCAGATTTGCTAGTGATGCTGGTGCATCATCCCAATGGAAGTGTTTTGTTGCTACTACTGGTTCTAAAATCTATCTCATAGATTCCAATTCTGCTTGTTCCCTAAGAGGGCTTGTGGCATGGGTTGTAAATAATTCTTCATGGGCCTATTCTTGGCCCCTTCTCACACTAGGTTGTTTCTCCCTTGGTTGAGATGATCCTACTTCCTATGTGTGCTTTTCTTTTGGTGCCATCTATTGTCACAACGCATTCATGAATTAGTAGATACAATGTGTAACTTTAAATTTTTAAATACCTTCTCTCATTAGTTAGTTACACTTTGGCTAAGGTTGGACCATGGCAAATTTATTATTTTATTAATTATTTATTATAGATGTCAAAGAAGCTTGTTGAAAATGTTTAACTCTTGTAATTTTGTGTTTAAGAGTTAATTTCTTAGTTAAACCCTTGTGGGAGTTGGAAAAATGGCAAAAAATTTTCTATTAAAAATGGCACATTTGTGGCCCCCATGATGAAGAGCTTACCTTTAGTAGTTGCAGGGTTGAAGAACGGAGTGATTTGGATAAATGATAAGGAAGTTATGAGCTTTGGAAGGTTCTAGGCTTTGAAAATTTGAAGAAATCCCTTTGTGTTTGTGAGAAAATGTGAAAATTTCCAAGTGGGATCATGCCTATATATAGTATATTTCCCTTATGTCAATGGGGTTCTATATATAGGGCCTCATATATGGGTTTGCTCCATTGATGAGGCCTCGTATACAAGGCCTGTAGGCAAAATTTTCAAATTTGAATATCTCAAAAAATATAAGGAATTTTTCAATGAATTTGGGATCCATGGAATCCCAAAAAAGCCAAGAATATGATACAATCATTAAAAAGGATCTTTGAATTCTCAAAAATTGAAAAATTTGATGGAAAATGTGTTTAATGAACAAAATATGTAAAGGAGCACATGGTGTAATGTAGAAGATGGGTGTATGAAAGATTTTGATTGCAAGAATGTCTAAGGATAAGGTACTTAATGAACCCAACCAAGAGATATGCAAGTGGGTCCTCCCCATAGCAAGCACATGCCTTTTTTTCCCTTGCATAACCTCAACCTAATGAGTTTGTGGGCCCCATAGGTGATTAATGGTCAATGAAAGTGAAGGATCAAAAACTTGGAAGATTCTACCAAAGAATTCAAGTATGTCAGACCAAGACACAAAATCAAGAACATGGACATCAGCAATGAGGTGAATTATAGGTATCATAGATGGATGATGGAGAAGGTGAAATGTAATTCCAAATTGAGGTCATAAGAAGTCCCTTGTGGAGTTTTATGTTTAAAATGACCTAAGAAGATCCATCCTTAGTTTAGACCAAAACCAACCTCTTTTAGTGACTTTGCATCACCACTTCAAGACAGATCCACCCCCTTGAGACACAAGAGTGCTGCCACAGAACAACCACCATTCCATAAAGAAAGAAAAAGAGAAGTCGAAAGTGAGAGAGGGCCTTAGTTAGAGCGGACCTTCAGGCATGGGTAACATGTCTTTCTAGTCCCATAACTAGTGCTTGTAGCCCATTTATTTGTTTAAGGGGTATGCTTTGAATTCCCATAATGTTTTTTCTTATTTTGGATGGGAACCACACCATGCAAAGACTTTATTTGACTTCTTGTTATTGGATGATATGGAATGGTAAGAAGTCTATGAAAAACACTCAAGTGCCTAAGTAAGTAGAAGAGTACAAAGAGTATTTAATCCCCTTCAAATCACACCATGTACAAACTTTTTAATCTTTCCCAATTCTAGAAACGACAAAGGTTACCAATTTATTAAAATTATAGTTAATGAAAGGGACCTCAAACTTCCAAAACAAGGAAAACCATAGAGTTTGTGAATGGGTGGATGTCATGGACTCACTGCCTGTTCCATAAAAAAAAAACCATGACTAAGCCATTAAGACAAAAATTCAAAAATAGAAACTAGACATTAGCAAACAAAACATTAAGCACAAACCACCATTAGTACTAGCTATAGCACCACTATGTTCTATTAGCACAAAGCATGTTTTATTAGCAAAAACTTGAAAATTGCACTCAAACAAAACAAAGTAAAATATATAAGAAATTTTAAAAGACTCAATAAATATTTAAATGTATTAACGATGGTGTAAAAAAAAAATGGTGTAAAATAGGAAAAATTTTGAAAATCAAAAAGTTGTAAAATAAATAAATTATAAAATCAAAAATGTGAAAAATAAAAAATAGAAAAACTGAGGAGCCATATGGATGATTATCATGGATGGCCATCTCCCCCATGACTGATTTGGAAGGAGGAGATCCAAAAAATTGAGCATGGTTGTCCATCTGTTGAGGTATTTGTTGCATTGACTTGCTTGGGCTCATGAAAATTCTTCACTTGTTGGATGTTGACCAACTGCTTTTTATTTTGGCTCTTAGGTTTGTAGACTAACATGGCCCTAGAGGAAAATGTTTTGTCAAGTATATAAGGTCCCTTCCACAATGTTTGGAACTTTTTTTTCTAGAGTACATGTGTGGGGTTCTATTAGAGAACCTTATCTCCTGGTTGAAATTTTACTTTTCATATTCTAAGATCATGACATTGCTTGTTAAATCCCTTGTGCACTTCATTCAAAGATAGGGCAACTAATTGGTTTTCATCTAGCACATTGAGGTTGATTAGTATTTCTTTTTATGTTAGACTTATGTCAAGATTCAAATCATAAGTTGTTGAGAGTGTATGGAGCTTGGATTGAATCAAGAGCATTGGAAGTTTCCCATATACTAACTCAGAGGGAGAGTAGCCAATAGGGGGTTTCCATGTTGAGTAGTAGGCCTAAATGGCATCGTTGATTTTTATGCTCTAGTCTCTTCTATATTTGCTGATAGTTCTTGTTAGAATCTTTGTGATCTCCCTATTAGTTACCTTTGCTTGACTGTTGGCTTGGGGGTGATAGGGTGTTGTTAATTTATGTTCAACCCCCAAGTGTTGCATCAACTTTCAAAAAGTGGCACCTATAAAATGAGTTCCATTGTTAGAAATCAGTGCACATGGCATCCCAAACCTATTTACAACATTTTTTTATATGAATCGAGCAATAATAGATGATTTACAGTGAGTGATGACTACTGCTTTCGCTCATTTAGTGTAGTAGTCAACTGCTATGATGATGTATGCCTTTTTACTGGAGATGGGTGCAATGGGATCCATGAAGTCAATGTCCCATATGTCAAAGGATTCTAGTGGTTGGATCCTCTGTTGAGGACCCTCTAGTCATGCCACCATCTCGTTAATAGCATTCACAAAATTAGACAAATTGGTGGGCTTCCATAAAGATTGTAGGCCAATAGTATCATGCCATCAAGATTTTTATGGTTGTGTGCCTCTTAGCATAGTGGTATCTGCAAGGACCTTCATGAGCATCTTGAAGAATGCGTAGTTGATCTACATCCTGGGACACACCAATGAACCAGGCCATTGGTGCATACCTTATAAAGGTTTTCATTGATTTCCATGAAGTATTTCGCTTGATGAAGAAACTATTGTTTCTTCCTAAAGTTTAGACCTTGTGGCATCTCCTGAGTGAGAAGGTAAGTAAGGATGTCATTATACCATTTTGTTTCTGTAGGAATTTGTTCATTTATTATTCTTGTAAAGAGGAGTTCATCTAGAAATTGAGTAGAGAGCAAGCTCTCCTCTATATTATCCCATCTTAACCAAGAGAGATGATCAATGATCACATTCTTAGTCCCTTTTTGATCTACCATTGTGAGATTAAATTCCTACAATATCATGAGTTTCCATATGATACAGGGGCTCACTTTTGGCTTATTCATTAGGATGCAGATGGCACTATGATATGTGTGCACAAATATTTAATAGCCAAGCACATAGTCCTTGAACTTTTCGAGAGCATACACCACAACCATTAGTTCTTTCTTAGTTGTGATGTTATTCAACTATGCACCCACAATGCTTCAGCTTGCGTAGTAGATGTAATATGGATGTTTCTTATTGTCCATCTATGTAAGCATGACTCCCAAGGCATAATTGGATGCATCTGTCATTATGTAAAATGGTCTGGTCTAGTATGGTGACCATAGAATTAGAGTTTCCATGAGTTTGTCTTTTAGTTATTGGAATGTATGTTCACATTTCTTGGTCCAGATGAATGAAGCATCTTTTTTTGTAAACTCGACCAATGACTTTGCAATCTTAGAGAAATTCTCTATGAACCGCCAATAATAGCTAGTGTGTCTAAGGAATGATCAAACGTCTTTGATTATCTCTAGTTGGCGTGTGATTCCTTGGATGATCCTTATCGTTTTTTGGTTCTACCTCAATCCCTTCTTGTGAAATTTGGTGCCTTAGTACTATGCCCTCCTAGACCATTAGATGGATTTTCTGCCAATTGACCCTAAGGTTTATTTTAACACTTCTTTTTAGTACCTACTCAAGATGATCTAGGGCTTGCTTAAATATAGCCGCATAGGTAGAGAAGTCATCCATAAAGACTTCTACCCCGCTACCAATCTGCTATTGAAAAATACTAAGGACTAGGTGTTGGAATGTTGTACGGGCATTACACAAACCAAATGGCTTCTTATAATATGTAAAAGTCTCATAGGGACTCATGAATGTTGTCTTGGCTTGATCCTATGGAACAATTTGGATTTGGTTATAGCCACTATAACCATCCAAGAAGCTATTAATAACAATGCCCAGAAATGGTGTCCAACACCTAGTCCACAAATGAAAATGAAAAATGATCTTTAAATGTTGCCATATTCAATAACCTAAAGTTGATGTAGGCCCACCACTTACCACTTTTCTTTGGCACAATTATGAGGGGGCTAATCCACTCACTATCCATGATGGGATAGATGAACCCCATCTTGAGGAGTTGTTCTATTTCCTCCTTGATGATCTGCTTCAATTTGGGGTTTAGCCGCCTTTGCAGCTACCTTCATGGCTGGGTTAGTGTAAATGTGATGTTGGCATATCTTTAAATTAATTTTGGATAGCTTGGGATATGACCAAGCAAAGGCTGTTGGCCATTTTTTGACCACCTACAACAACTTATCTTTTTGTTTAGGAGCAAGATTTGCATTCATTATAACTGGCTTGCCATTGTTTAAAAATGCATACTTCATGTTGGGTTGTAGAGTTTTTAACTCTAGAGGCTCTTGCTTGAAATTATCAGAGATTTCCAACTCTCCCCAATAGATATCATCATATTCATGATTAGAGAGTTGATGATGAACTTGCTCAAGTTCATCTATGCCTTTGACATAGGCACATGTTAGGCACATGTTGGGCTATTACTATCAGAGTTAGCTTTTAGCCATTGGATGCCCTTTTATTTTGTGGCTATTTTGTATAGGCACCTTTGGATATCTATCGTTTTTGCACACTGATTACATGCTTTGAGGAATGTACTTTTAATGGACTAGATTTTTTACACACAAATGCACTCATTATCACTATAAACGATGCATGGAACATGCTTCTTCTTAAGTTCTCAAAATTCATTTTCCTTGGAGATTTCCAAAGAGAAGTCCCTTATGCCCATTTGTGCATCAACCATGCTTAACCAAGCACATCCCATAATCATAGGGAGTTCTCCTTTGTAGTTTTTAACCTTGATCACCAGAAAATCAATAGGATAGGATCACCCATAAATTGTGGTCATGTTCTCAACTAATCCCAAAGGGACCATGATTGATTAGTGTACCAATTCTAAATGAATGTTGTTCTTCTTGAGAGGTGATAGGTTCCAAGCCTTGTAAATGTCATGGGAGATGAGATTGATATCAAAACCAGCACCAAGAAGAGCCTTGCATAGCTCATGTCTAGCGATCTGCAAGTAAATAAGAGGATTTCTTGGGTCAGATCTTTTCATGGAAAGGTTACCAACCTTGATCTAATCGGAAACAACATGAGTTAACATCACGATGTGAATCTAAGGTGGTGTTTGGTTTGAAGAGTGCTTGAATGTGTTTGATGTAGAGGATGAGGGCATTGGAGATACAGGGTGACTAATTTCATTAGGTTGTGAGGGTTTGGGAGGATTGTTGGGTCAGAAGAATGGTCATTTTATGGATCGATTGTTCAAATCACTTAGCTAGAAGGTCAATTGTAAATTTACAACCCTTGTAGCATTTCATTGCTACAACTATGAGGAAATTTCACCCTGCATGGGCAGAGCAGCATGTAACTAGATTGAGGGAAGAAGGATGTGTGCAGATGGATGCAAAGTGTGATAAGGATATGGGTGCTCTCCTCAAGTAGATCATGAATGAGTTTGATGGTTGATGAGTGGCGAGGTACCCCTACACTCAACCATACGAAACGAGCATAGCACGCGCGATCTGGTCGAACTCTGTAGACTAAATGCCTACACGCCCCATGGAACACTTAGGGTTAATCATTCATTGTCTTCCCAAACTTACTTGTTGTTGTCATGGTGTATGGTTAAGTAAGTCCGAGGTATATGATTTTTATGGTTTTTCTCCTATGCTATCAAGGTGAAGGGTTGAGAGAGCTAGCTAACTCTAACTAAGGACTAAGTCTAAATTAACTAGCGTCAGCATCCATTCCCACTTACCGTATACACCTTGAACCAATGCAACCGTGGCTACCAAACGCTAATCATTGTTGGGATCACAGCACGTAATGCACGTGCTCGAAGTGGTCGTACTGAGGCACCTAACTNAGCACGTAATGCACATGCTCGAAGTGGTCGTACTGAGGCACCTAACTAGGAGGAAAGGGTTGAGAGAATCTATCTAGCCTACGTGCGATGAGTAGCCGATTCCTTGACTAACCGTACACATCTACTGTGCATGACTACCACCGGGATTACCAAGCGTAGATCTTGGATATGCCACTGGGTTACCAAGTAGTCACACGAGATGCTCGTAATCAAGTCATACTCATACTGCATGCGATGAGTAGCTGATTCCTTGACTAACCGTACACATCCTTAGATGCTCGTAATCAAGTCGTACTCATACCGCATTATAGGAAAGCAATAAATAATAATTAAAATAAAATCCTATTCCATGCACTGCAAGGTTTATCCAATCAAGTTCATCTTTATTGCTGTACACAACTTTGTGTTCAGGTACAGTGTTGCTCGAATAAAGATCCGTTCACTCTAGGACTCCTACTGCGGGCACATGGAAAATTAATCTATCTCTGGAGTGATCAAACTGCCAGAGCTTCACTACTTCTAAACCAAGATGGAAAATAAGGGGAGTGCCACCTCTTATTTATAGATTTGGTGGTGGACTGCGATATCGCATATGCGATATCACAAGGGACGACACGATATCACAATGCATGCGATATTGCGTCTCATCATACCCCCATGACTGAATGAAAACTCGTCCTCGAGTTCCTTACAATAAATCGGGAAGGTATGGAATTATTAAGGGGAATGGAACTAATGGGATGACATGTGAACGGATCATCATTACAAGACTCGACAAAATTGGTGTTCATGACAACAAGGGTGAACACCTTATTACAATGACATCAGGCCTT
>MNCI01000918.1:271241-334155 GCA_015680685.1 Gnetum montanum
CCGACATTAAACTTTTAGGGCAACTTCCTTGAAAAAAATTTCTAACTATAAAATCACACTAAGCAAAGAATTTAACATTTATTAAAGGTAATGAGTAAGGTATGAAATCATTGAACTTTTTTCAATAACCTTACTAACAATTGATCCTTGTGTGATTATAGATGGCCCCTAAAAGAAGACAACAAGGAGGACCTTCTCAAGGTGCAACTGAACAACTAGGGGGAGGCAGAGGCCAAGGACCTCATGTAAAACATGCAGAGTAGAAGGCACAATCATTCAACACCTATCATGGAACTCCTGTTACTACATAATCTATCCAAGAAAAAGGAGGAGAGGTCAAGGCCCAAGCTTATGAAGAGGAATGACAGCCATTTGCGGCATGGCATGTCAAGGCCAATCAAGTGTTCCTGCAGCTACCATGTTCATGGAAAGTGCTGACTCCATCAAACATTAGAACATTGGAACATCAGCATGGATGGCTCATAATTCGTGGATAGAAGAGGAGAAACTTTAGGCACTTCTTCAATAGTATCAATCTCAGAAGCTTGGAGTGCAGAACAAAGGAAAGGCACCCATAGAGGAGCCACCGCCACTAGGAACCACATCAGTTCCAATAAATTTTGTAATTGTTGTGTCTATGTCCCAATTTTTTTGTGTTCAAATCTCCACTGTGGCATGAATAAATTTCTAGTTAGTCAATAATCCCAAACCTATCCACTGTGTAATCAATTGAACTTGTTCCTCACTTTCTTTGACTCGAAGATGAGTTGTTATTCAGTCGTGGGGGTATGATGAGTTATCATCTGTCAGGTCTTGTTATCAGACCCTTATTATATGATGGGTCATGTTATCGGACCCTTGATATTGGGCCCCTATTATCTGATGAGTCTCTATATCGGACCCACAATATCGAATACTCGATATTGCGACTTGACGCGATATCGCATACGTGATATCGTGACCAGTCTCTTTGCCTATAAATAAGAGGCAGCACCCTTGGTTTCCACATTAGTTCTTAGTCCCTTACCCAAAATCTTATAGTTTTTCCTTCTTAGATTTAGAATTATTTCTTAGTGCATGCCCGTAGTGTGATGATTTTAATTGTACGACATCCTTTATTCGAGTGTGACATACTTGGACATGCACATGACTGAAAATAAAGATCGAGATTACTTCATCATTACAACATTTACTTAGTTTAATTATTTAATTGTTATTGTTATTTATTGCTTTTGTAGTTAACATCTTTTTACCCTAAAATCCTATTAAACGTGGAATGAGTACAACTTAATCACGAGCATTTAAGTGTGACTACTTAGGATCCCAGTAGCGTACCTAGGCCATGTGCTTGGTACTCCCAGTGGTAGTCTTGCACGAGGTCCAAGATGTGTATGGATAATTAAGGAATGGATGCTCATCGCACTTAGGCTAGTCTAGACTCTCTTCCCCTATCTCCTCTTAGCTAGCTTCCTCTCTCCCTTTTCCTCTTAGCTTAGTTAAAGTTATTTTCCATAACCTTTAGGAGTATCATTAGTTAGAAACACATCATACACCTCACTCTAGGCTAAACCATATGTGACAAAGCAAATACTAGTCTAGGTGGGAAGATAGCGAACTGCGATTAGCGAGTAACTATCTAGATACCACGACTAGCCCGTTTGCGGAGTTTGACCGGATCGTGTGTGAAACACTTGTATTCGTATGATTGAGTGTAGGGGCACCTCACCACTCATCAGGCCTCGTTGACAAGGGTCCATCGATGTGATAGTTTGATGGTCATCACCTACTATACCATAGGTTGTGGTTGACTCTTCATCTATTTTCTATGAAAACACAATTTCACCATGAGTCATGGTCAATTTGAATTTCTTGAAAAAAATTGAGAATAACGAATAGAAATTTGATGAAATTTATGTGCAAATTTATCTTAAGGAAGATTGGGACTGTAATAGATTATGATTGATGTTAAAAAAAGTGGCAAAAATCTCTAATCTTAATAATGAATTTCCAACTTTTAATTTTGATTTAGAAACTTATCAAATTGATGTAAAAAAGTTTGCTCTAACTTGAAGTAGAAAGATGTAGTAACTGCTATCCCTTTGTTGATGTTGGAAGATGATTAAAGAGTCTTGATGTAGTTGAATTGATGAGATTGATATTGGTTTGATGACAATTGATGAAATGTGAAAGATGAGAAGACTTTTATTAACATGTAGTTTGTGGAATCAATATTTTTGGAAAAACTTTGTACAACTTTATGCATCTAAAATCCCAAGTATTACATAATAGCAAAGCCCTACAATTTATTGAAAACCAATGGGGCCATATTAGAGGACATGAAGTAACTTTTCTCCATTATTTGGAATGTTTATAGGTGAATTGGTATTATTTTTCTTAAATATTTGTTGTATTCTAGCAAGCTTAACATGTTAATTAATGTCCATATTTTTTAACACCATCAGTATTTATATACACCATCATGATGTACAACATCATATATGATGGTTGTAATTTGTACTACTTGTTAGATGCAATTTATTATAAATAAATTTATTATTTATATTTTTAATTATTCTTAACAACTCATTGTGCCTATTCACTTTATGTAAATGGTTGTTCTTTCATACCTATATTTGCGTTGATTTTGATTTGATTACATATGCATAGAAAACACATAGTAAAAATAGAAGAAGTTTGTACAATGACATTGATCTCTATTTATATATTTGACTCCTCTAGTATAATGAAAACACTTAACACTATGGTCATCTGAGCTACCATGGTGTGCTACAATGTTAGCATATTTTTTGCTTATTAAAGTCATGAGAATGTTTCTAGTTCCCTTTGACATTAGGATCTAAACATCCTAAAATTTAACAGTTTTAAAGTACATCCATCCATTAATTCATAATAATTTGAAAATAATGTTTGAAGTTTTTAGTTTTATCCCATTTCTAAACTGAAGATAAGATTGTTATAACATGACTTTAACTTCTCCTTTGGATGATGATGAAGTGCTTTTGTATATCATACTAATATCAACAACCGTCTATTAGGGTGAGAAGTAAGAGATTACTCTTGGTATTTGATCTTCAATAATTTTATAGTATTATTAAGATGTTCAATATTGTAGAGTAAAGGAGATTTTGTTGGCAAACCAACATATTGATGATTAAAATCAACATGAATGGGCTTTATGTTTCCCTCATTCACTTCTTGATTTATAAAGTAATATTTTAGATTAATATGCTTTGATTTTTTGTGATGTGCATAATCTTTGACCAATTGAAGAATTGTTTTATTGTCAAATGATCGATTTATAGGAAAATCAATTTGAAAACCTCGATGTGCCATTAGATTTGTGAGCCAAGAAATGTGTTCAATGCACTCAACCATTGCTATAAATATATCTTCACAAGTTGAGAGGTTGATTAAGGTTTTCTTCTTTGATTTTGAATATATTGCATTTTTACAATGAAATATTATGGCTCATGATGTATACTTTCTATCATTGTTGTCTCCTTGCTAATCACCATCCAAGTAGGCATGAAATTAATCATTTTCTCTAGTATAAATGAGTCCACTATTTGTGGTAACTTTTACACATTTTAGCACTTGAGTAATGGCATTAAGGTGGGACTATCTAGGCTCCTGCATAAATTGTGATAGAAAGGGAGGAATAGATTCTAGGTATGGTCTTGTGTGACAAAGAAATATTAATGCTTTAATCATGCTTCTATATAGAGTCTCATCTATAAGAGTTGTATTATTCTTGTTTTCTAGCTTTAAGTTATGAGGTGAGGAGAGTTAGTGGATTTGTTTCTACTAATATTGTATTTTTCTAGAATGAAAGCAACATATTTGATTTTATGAACTTTGGTACCCTCCTTATCTTGATCAACTTGTATTCCAAGAAAATAATTTATTTTTCCTAAGTCTTTCATTTCAATTTTAGTCTTCATGTTTGATTTAAATTCTTATATCAAATTATTATTTGTTGCTATAAATACAACATCACTCATGTAGAGTAAGATTATGGTGAGATTCTTGTTGTCATGCTTGTTGTATAAAGCAAGTTCAAACTTGTAACATGAATATTCTTTTTTCAACAAGGAGTCATTATTACTAGGAAACCATGCTCTAGGGGCTTGCTTTATCATATACAAGGATTTTTTTAATTTGAAAAATTTTTCTTCTTTTTCTTTGATGATATATCCTTTTAGTTGATCAACATAGGCTTATTCATTGATGTTGTCATTAAGAAATGCTAAGTTTACATCCATTTTCTGGATTCTAAGATAATGATGAGTAGCAATGGAAAGAATAAGATTAATTGGTTCAAATCTTACCATTAGTACATAAATTTACTCATAGTTAATGTATTTTTTTTATTTGAAACCTCTTATGACCAATCTTATCTTATGTTTGATTATCTCTATTTTTTCATTAAATTTAGTTTTATGCAACTATTTGCAATTAATCACTTTCTTTCCCTTTTGTTTATCAACTAATTCCCAAGTCTTATTTTTCATAATAGCTTCATATTTATTGTTTAGAGCATCTTTTCAAGCTTTAAAGTTTAAAGATTTTTCAATATTTGTTGCTTCTTATGTGAGGGCTGAGTGTGCCATCTTTGTAATGACACTTTATCTAGTTACCCTTCTTTCAAAATTTATATCCAACATTTGTGTTTGAGGATGGTTTCTTTGAGTCCATGATTTTGGGTTGAGTTGGTTGTTCTTTTTTTGATTATCTTGTTGAAAATCAATTGATCCAAATTGGTGTTTAGAAAAAATACATCTCTTAATTAGTACCAATTGTGCTCTTTAGAATCATGGCATCTATATGTTGAATTTTTTTAGTTATAGTCTAAGAATATGCACTTTTTTCGTCTATCATCTAATCTATTTGTGAGTTACTTTAGCATGTTGACATAACATTGACAACCAAATATCTTCATATGAGTAACATTATGAATTTCTTAGTACAATAATTCATATAAAGGTTTATATTTGTTTCTACTAATAATAATTCTATTTGTGACATAAGTAGGCATGGTTATGGGCATGCTCCAGTAACCATTTTGAAGGTAAGAATTTTTGAGAAGATATATCATGATGACTTGGAGGGTTTTATTTTTTTATTTTAGCTAGATTGTCACATGGTTATACTATTTTACACTTTCTATCTCTTTAGGTTCTTATTCCTCCTTAGCTACCTTATCAATGAATCATTGACTTTAATGGACTCACATTTTTGAAAATCTTTCTTTAGATAAACTTAAAGAGTTTTACAGGTCTTGTTTTGTACTCCATCTATGATATGCCTCCGTTACTCCTATTGAGAAAAGACATGACCTAGATAACTATTTTGTAATGAGTAATATTTGCCCAAAGTTGTATTAAGGGATTCATGATTTCCTTATCTTTATCCTTGGATTTGCTTCCTCAAGTTATGTATCCTACAATATGTTTGGTACTTATCATTAAACAACTTCAACATTGTACTCCATCGATGGATGGAGTTTAGTTGTAAGGATCTATACTAACTTTTGGCTTCATAGACTAGTGTCCTTTAAAACAATTTGAGCTTCTACCATTCATTTTTAATATTCTATAAGGTATAAGCATCATGAAATGCTTACGAATGATGCTATGTATTTGATTTGTAGTCTTTTTTGAATATGGGAATGTTATTCATATAGAGTTGCTTGATGTGACACTTCTTTTGATGCTCAGGTTGAATGTGAATAGTCTTCCTAATGTTAATCATGTTTCTTCTAGCCAATAAGAATTCATCATGGTCATTAAGTTCATGATAATCTTCATTGTGATCATGTCCCATTTGATGATCTCTTTTATGCCTTCTACCATGTCTATAATAATGATTCTTATCTTTGTCTCTATTTTAATCTCTATCTTTGCCTTTTTTTTTATTTCTACTAGGCTATATATCCTCATTTTCTTTGTCAATTCTACTAGGTTGTTAGCCCTAGCCTTTATCTACATCTCTTCCTCCTTATTTATGCTCATCCTCATCAGAGCTTGATGATGAGGATGATGAAAAGAATGAATAATTGTAAGATCTATGTCATCTTGCTCTTCTTCCTTGACCCTTATAATTATCTCTTCTTTGCTTGGCATAGGACCTAAACCTAGAGATGCTCAAGGTATTGGGTTCTATGTTTTTCCTTTCATGGTTTTTCATCAAGGTTGATTGTTGATGAGTGGCGAGGTACCCCTACACTCAACCATACAAAACGAGCGTAGCACACATGATCCGGTCGAACTCCACAAACTAAATGCCTACACGCCCCATGGAACACTTGGGGTTAATCATTCGTTGTCTTCCCAGACTTACTTGTAGTTGTCACAGTGTATGGTTAAGTAACTTCGAGGTATATAATTTTTATATCTTTTCTATTTTTCTCCTATGCTATCGAGGTGAAGGGTTGAGAAACTAACTAACTCTAACTAAGGACTAAGTCTAAATTAACTAGCGTCAACATCCGTTCCCACTTATCGTACACACCCTGAACTATGCAACTGTGGCTACCAAACGCTAATCATTACTGGGATCACCACACGTAACACACGTGATCAAAGTGGTTGTATTGAGGCACTTAACTAGCCTAAGCGTGATGAGCAGCCGATTCCTTGACTAGCCGTACACATCCATAGATGCTCGTAATCAAGTCATACTCATCCCGTGTTCTAGGAGTTGAGGGTGAGAGAGACTAATCGCGATGAGTAGCCGATTTGTTGATTAGCCGTACACATTCATCAATGCTCGTAATCAAGTCATACTCATGCCATGCTAATGTAGGTAATAAATAATAGGTAGGAAATAACATGTAATAAACCTATTCCATGCATTGTAAGGTTTATCCACAAAGCTTGTCTTTATTGTCGTACACAACTTGCGTTCAGGTATAAAGCTACTCGAATAAAGATCCGTTCACTTGGGGACTTCTACTGCAGGCACATGAAAAATATTCTATCTCTGGAGTGATCAATCTACTAGAGTTTCCCTACTTCTAGCCTAGGATTGGAAATAAAGGGAGTGCCACCTCTTATTTATAGATTTGGCTATAGACCGTGATATTGTGTACGCGACATCGCAGGGGACGACGTGATATCGCGTACACGATATCGCATGGGATGCAATATCGCGGTGCATGCGAATCGTGTCTCATCATACCCCCATGACTAAATGAAAACTCATCCTCGGGTTCCTTACAATAATATCAGGAAGGTATGGAATTATTAAGGGGAATGGAACTAATGGGATGACATGTGAACGGATCATCATTACAAGACTTGACAAAACTGGTGTTCATGACAACAAGGGTAAACACCTTATTACAATGACATCAGGCCTTAGTTGGCAACTAAGAAAGAGAGAGAAAAAAAAGTGTTTTTGCTACCAACACCAAGATTGCGCCTTCGTTATCCATCTGTAAGTGCGGCATCGTTCTTGCTCCTTGCATCGTTGCTTCAACGCTGCTGCATTCCAAGTGTTTTCTCCAAATTCAATCTGTTGTTTGTATGATCGCCATCTGCACACACAACACAATCTTATATTAGCAAGGGTAAATGAATAATCATGTAATTGATACCTTACTTCAGTGTAGGTCCATTGGCTAGGTTGTGGTATGGCTAATACGGATCTAGGGATATCTTAATAATGACTACCGAAGGTGTAGGGGTTAGGAAGAAAATCAAAAAATTCGGGGCTAAGAGAAAATCTATAAAATCAGGCCCCGTATCCCCATGACTAATCACGAACCTCCGGTAGCATGAGAATGGAGAAAGAAAAGGAGAAAGAAAGATAGATAAAAAAGGAAAACTAAAACATCGATTAAGTGGATGTCAAGATGGTAATGAACAAAAGAAAACTAATTGCAAAAATGTTAGGGAAAAGAAGTTAACAGATGTTCCAAATAGGAATGTCAGTGGGTCCTCCCCAAAGCAGGCTCATGCCCTTAATGCCCTGGCAAACCCACATTCAAAGAGTCTGTAGGCTCTGGGAATGTCATTTGGAACAAGAGTTAAAGTCTTAACCACAAGAATTTACCAAAAAGAAAACAATGCATCAACCAAAATATATACACTAATGATACAACCGGTAATGAGGTGAACAATGGAGAGAAGGATGGAGAGAAGAGAATGGAATCTAATCCCAAGAACAAGGTGGTGTATAGCTGCTTGTGTGGTTCATGATTAATGTGACTTGGCAAGTCTCATTCCAACTCTGGCCTCAAACCAACCACATGCAGTGACTTCGCATCAATGCATTCATCTGAACCATCCACTTGGATAACAAGGATGCATCTCCAACAAGCCACCACCATTTCAACGAAACAAATGAGAAAATGAGAAGCGAGAAGGGCCTTAGTTAGAGAGAACACCTTTGGTTCCATAACCAGTGCTTGTAGCCCAAGTTTATTCGTCTAAGGGGTGTGCTTTGAATTCTGACTTTTCACTTTTTTTTTTCTTTTTTTTTGTTTTATTTTTTTATGCGTGAGAACCACACCATGCAAAGACTTCTTATTTTTATTTTCTCAACTTCTGATAATTGGGTAACATTGGAATGGCAAGAAAACTCAAGAAGAAAACATCCAAGCACCCAAGAGAATGACCAACACAAAAGCATCAAGTTCCCTTGAAGTCACACCCTTTGCAATCCTTGAGTCCTTCCTTAGTTTGAGAAATACCCAGTCACCAATTCATTTAAGTTCTTATTAAGAAGGGGACTTGTACATTTCCAAGCTAAGAGAGACCATAGAAACTGGTGGATGGATGGATGAAGTGAACTCATTGCCTACCATATCAAAAGAAACATACCTTAGTATCAACATTGTGACTTAAAGGTAAAAACAAACATTAGCAGTTAACATGAAAATAGTTCATACCATCATTCCGAACACTTATTATGGGACAAACTTACAAGGTGGATCACACACACACACACACAAATGGAAAAGTATAACGATGTTGTAAAACAAAAACAAAAAAAAGTTAAGGAAATTTGTAAAACAAAAAATTAGAAAAGTTAAAGAAATTGTAGAACAAAAATGTGTAAAACAAAAATGTTGTAAAACAAAAACTTGTAAGACAAAAATGTGTAAAACAAAAATCGAAAAAGAACTAAGGACCCCATATGATTAGCATAGGCGGCCACCTCCCCCATGACTGAATTGTAAGGGAGAGATCCGAAATAATGAGCGTTTGTTTGAATTTCGTAGAAGTGCCCAACTTCTCCCAACTGATGCTTTTAGGTTGATGAGTGGAAGTTGGCGACACTCATATTTCAATGTGTCTATGCCTTCATTGTTGGCATGGGTTTCCTTAGTTCGTTCCATGCACATTTGGTTGGTTGCTCTTTCGAGTAGTTGTCAACCATGGGGTGTCTACTACTAGTTGTGTGGTTGCTACATACAGGCATCTTTGTTTCAAAGTTTCAAGAGCAAACTTGTTACATGGAGGTATTTCCTCCATGTCATCACCCGATGAATCATTGTATGTGATGCATGGAACTTTCCTCTTCTCGATCTTTCCACAAATGTTTATCTTAGAGATTTCCAAGGAAAGATTACGGTTCCTAAGGCATGCGTCTCCTGTACTTAGCCATGCCCTTCCCATTATAATTGGGAAGTCCCCTTCATTGTTGTTCACTTCAATCACCAGGAAATCAGCTGGGTAAGACCAACCACACATAGTGGTAATGATGTCCTCCACCAATCCCAAAGGAATGGTGATGGACTGGTATACCAGCTCTAGTTTAATATTGCTCTTCTTAAGTTGGGGTAGGTTCCAGGCATGATACATCTCTTGTGAAATTAAGTTGACTCCAGAACCTGAGTCAAGAAGAGCCCTATGTGGTTCATTTCCAGCAACTTGAAGGTAGATTAAGGGACTCCTAGGGTCAGTTAGTTTCCTAGGAAGGTGGCCTACCTTGATCCAGTCGGTTACGGTATGCGTTAACATAGCCGTATGTGTTAAGCTCTGATTTTGGATGGAAGGGTGCTCCGAAGTGTTAGATGGTGGAGGAGTGTACATGGGCTTAACCGCTTGTTGTTGCAAGAGTTTGTCTGGGCTTTTGGTTTTGAAGTAAGGTCTTCTTTTTTTATAGTTGTTAGAACCAACAGCAGGTTGGATATTTATAGCTCTCGCAGCGTGATGTTGCTGCGGTTGAGGAGGAACTTCCCCTTGCATTGTTGGAGTAGGAGGTGTTACGGGAACTACTTGTGGTGGAAGAGGTGCAGATCGATTAGGAGGATGGTGTGGGTATGGAGTGTCTCCTATAGGAGAAGGAGTACTATTGAAGTACTCCCAAACTTGGTAGTGACGGTTGGGAGTTATGTGACTCATAGAGTCACTTGGAGAAATCGACTGCTGCACATAATATCCATAAGGGTCGGGCTGCCGGTAAGGGTACTGATGTTTCGACGATGGCATCCCCCATGAATGTGGGTATTGCCACTACTGATGCTGTCCGATGGGCTGTGGTGGAGTTCCACTTGGATAATATGTTAGTGGTTGGTGGAACTGCCTTGGGTTACCTTGGGGATAAGGTAACCTTCGGGGTGTTTGTCGTTGGTTGAGTCTTGGATTAAGCGCATACACCCCAGACTCCTGTAGATATGAGATGATGGGGCAACATCCCTTAGGATGGTCATAGTGGTAGATCTCACATCTGCCATCATTGTCTATGTCATAGTCCATAGCCACATCGGAGTTAGTGATTTTCCCTTTACCCTTGTTATGTGCAGGGCTTAAATCTCTCCACTTTTTCTTACCTTTGTCACTACTTTGTTCTACCTTAGACTCTTTTACAATTCTTAAGATAGTTTCAATTTTAGAGTTTAAGGAACTCCATACATCATCTACCTTAGCCGCTATTTCTGTTGTGAGCTTTTAAAGCGGCAAGGTCTTTCTGTTCACCAACTTTTTGATTGGTGACTCATCCTCTTCATCACAAAATTTCACTCCCTTCTTAGGAAGGGAGGGATCACAGTTGTATTCTTCTGCACTTTCCCTTTTACGTAGTTCATCCTCTTCTTGTGCTACTTGTTCCAACAAGCTATGCACTTCATGGGCTCTAAGTTGTGAGAGTCTCCCTTGTGCATAAGTCCCAAGGGTTTTTCTAGTTTCATTCCTTAGCCCATCCACGATGTGGTGAAGTTGATCTTGCTGAGCGTACCCATGGCCTAGGCAATGATGTAACAATGTGTAGTAATGGGCCATGGCAGCATCCAAGGGTTCATGAGTACCTTGCTTTCAACCTTGGATCTGCTTACGCAAATTGGACACTCTGGAGTACATCTGATACTTTTCTTTAAACAGTTCTAGCATCGTACTCCACCTCCTGATGGTTTCTGGTTCTAAGGACCGGGGGGGGCTTTTTGCTTCTTTGGTGAGTGTCCTTGGGAACAACTTAAGTTTTTGCCACTCATTTTCTATATTTTGCAAGGCATAGGCATCGTGGAATGCTTGTAAATGATTTTGCGGATCAGCATTGTATCCCCCTTCAAATCGTGGGATGTTGTTCATCTCTAATTGTTTAATCCGACTATCTTTTCAATGCCTTGTGGGAATCCTAACTACCTCCGTTATGTCAAGCATACTTTAGGTTGTGAGTAGGGGTTTGTCATGATCATCTCTTTCATGAAACCTATGATGTTTGTGTCATTCCCTACTCTCCCTATGTCCTTGTCCTTGTCCTCTCTCTCGACTTTCCCGTCGAGGTCTTTCGTCCTTCTTACTTTTATCCTCACCTTTATGTTCATGATGGCTGCACCCAAATGTGGAAGGAGAGGGTGAGTGATGTGAAGAAGGGGAAGAAGAAGAGGAACCATCACCATGACGATGTTTCTTACCTTCTCTTCGACTGCTACGGCCCTGATCATGGTGACGATCTGAGTGCTCGTCCTTAGCGTGAGTGGTTGTTCCCTCTATGAACAGTTGGTGTTCACGAGCATCAAAACCAGTGTTATGTATCGTTGATCGTAGGTTCTGATACCCAACCTCCTCACCATCTTTAGGAGAGGGAACATCATTTATTAAAGAACCCGTGATAAGGGGTTCCTCATCTCCTATTTCGCTAAGGATGTGCAGGACCTTGCCCTTCAACAGTGCATGTTGACTCTCCTGCCGTAAGTCCCTCATACGTTGGGCATCTGTGGGATAATAATCCCTCATGTCAAAATCTTTTGCAATGTATTCAGCATATATTTCTTGCATGCCAATTTGTGCCAAGGCACAAAAAAGCATGCGAGAGACTGATCGATTTGGGGGTAACACGATGTTACCTTGCAAATCTCTCCATCGCAGCTATTCATCTTGATGGAGGATAAAAGTAAAGTCTGGAATATACTCATCGGGATGTGTATAAGCTATCTTGTATTGTTTAGGACTTGGCTGATTTTGGCTATGTGTTTTATGTTGCTGACTATCTCGTGTATGGTCCTTAGGTGGTGAGTTGCTCTTATGAGAAGAAGGCATTTTTATTGGTGTGCTAATTCACCGTTATATAAATTTTTATCTTGATTAATCCAAAGGTTTGTTAAGGCTCACAATGATGTGAGTGATATCCCTTATGTTCTATTCGGCGCACAAACACTTAGTCCTTGGCAACGATGCCAATGATGAGTGGCGAGGTACCCCTACACTCAACCATATGAAACGAGCGTAGCACACACGATCTGGTCGAACTTCGCAGACTCAATTCCTACACACCTCATGGAACACTTAGGGTTAATCATTCGTTGTCTTCCCAAACTTACTTATAGTTGTCATGGTGTATGGTTAAGTAAGTCCGAGGTATATGATTTTTATATCTTTTTTGTTTTTCTCCTATGCTATCGAGGTGAAGGGTTGAGAAACTAACTAACTCTAACTAAGGAATAAGTCTAAATTAACTAGTGTCAGCATCCGTTCCCACTTACCGTACACACCCTGAACTATGCAACTGTGGCTACCAAACGCTAATTGTTACTAGGATCACCACACGTAACGCACATGCTCAAAGTGGTCGTACTGAGGCACTTAACTAGCCTAAGCGTGATGAGCAGCCAATTCCTTGACTAGCCGTACACATCCATAGATGCTCGTAATCAAGTTGTACTCATGCCACGCTAATGCAGGTAATAAATAACAGGTAGGAAATAACATGTAATAAACCTATTCCATGCACTGCAAGGTTTATCCACAAAGCTCATCTTTATTGCGGTACACAACTTGCGTTCAAGTACAAAGCTGCTTGAATAAAGATCCCTTGCTAATGCGAATCGCGTCTCATCAATTATAAACAAAGAATTGTCTATTTTATCAATGTTGAAGATAAGAGGATTCTAATGATGGGACCTTCTTGAGTGGTAATTAGTATCCTTCTTTTCTAGCTGGGATGTCAATAGGAGATATTGTAACATGTTTGTTTCTCAAGTTAAAGACCTTGGTTTGAACTTGGGCATAACCACTCAAAGAGGCTAGGATTTCACTCATCTACCAACCCTTCCAAGACCCCACTTAGCGGGATGAGAACTATGGCTCTAGGTGATGATCCTTATGTCAATAGAAGGCATGATGATATGCTTGCCCTTAGGATGTTCATCATGGATCTCCATGAAGCAATTCAACCAGCACTAAGGTTTTGTGGGCTTGTATAGCTTGGACATTTCATTAGTTGTCTTCTATTCATTTGAAACCATCTTCGGCCTATTCCTCATCAATGTGGCTATGAGGATTGATGATGTTGCTTTGTCAGGTGGTAACATAATATTGCATTGTAGGTTATGCCATCACATTTATTCATCATAGTAAAAGATAGAAAAATTTTGGATAATAGGGATTCAAATGATTATAAATAACTTTCACATTAAATGATACATCATCATTGTCATTTTGATTTGTTATATTATTATCTATTGTAGTATTATTGATAATAAGTGGAATATTAATCTTGTGAGAAGTGCACACATTCAATTACTATGTGTTTACCTTTTTAAAATATGAATATTTTGTAAAGATAAGTTGTTAAGCTCTTAACAAGAATAATTTATGATATTAACTAATCTAAAACACTAGCACCATCCCCAGAAACTATGGCAATGATGGGTGGCTGAGTAGATCCTATGCCTAATTATATGATTCACAGGCATTGCTAGTGACCATGTTTTAATCCATAGATAGAATTAGTATTATGTCTAGATAGTAGATAGTTTATCATAGTTTCCTATCTTCCTACTTGAACTAGTTGTGTTTCTAAGGTATATGGTTTAGTTTAGCATGAGACATATGATAATGATATTGTTTAACATTTTTAATTAATAACAGTAAAATATAGAAAATTAAGTAATTAATCTATTTTTTATTTGAGTTTCTATTTTTGATTTGCTATACATATCTTAGACTAGTGTAACCACTGCTAGGTTTATGAAGCAATATGCTACTAGGTGTACCAAGCAATACACTACTAGGTGTTCTAGGAAATATTGCTACTGGATTACTAAGTGATTATACATTGTGCTTGAAACTAGTAGTACCCGTAGCAATTACATATTACAATTGAAACTAGTTCTATTCATTCTACCAATTTACTATTATGTGTAGAAGTGTAAATAATTAAGCTAGGTTTGTTGGAATATAAAGAGCATAAGAGAATGAGTAAGAATGATTTTGATCTTATTACCATTATAGAGTATGTCTAGGTACAAGACACTCAAATAAGATTCTAAACAATTAGTTCAAATCCACACCACATGTATTTGTTGATTGTTACAAGAAATCATGAAATAAAATTATAACAAAGTTCCTACTACTACATTAATTAATGTTATTAATGTGGTAAGTGGGGTATTTATATTTGGAATAATCTATGGATACATTAGATCTACAATATTATATCAAAACTTACGATATTGTATCTACAATATCATAATCACACTAATGACTATTTATCACCTACTCTTTGGAGAAGGAGTTTAGGACTAAGTGTGTATGTTTAAAGTTATCTAGGTGTGTACCCTAGTTATAGGTGCATTGCTTGTGATTCTCATCTTATGATCATTAGTTTCTAGGTGTGTGTCCTAGCTATATTAAGAATTCTTGTGATTGATGTATATGTTGATCCTCTCTATGGCCTCTATGTGCATATGTTTTGTTGACCCCATCACTTATATTATTATTTGTGGCATACTTGTAACACATATAACCATTAGACTAGGTTGTTCTATGTCTTCTTAGTGTGCATGAAATGTTTGTAGGCTTTATCATTGTTGAGGTGTACTCTATCTTGAGTTCGTATTGTTGTACATGGATATTTTTATTGCTCAAGATGGTGCCATGTGGAATTCTCCATGAAGATGCCATAACATCAACCCCATGTTGGTTTAGATACTGCTAAGATGATGATGAGTTATATTTGAAGAAAAATTGAAATTAACCAAGAGTGAAATTGATTTAAATGTGAGGGAAATTTTTATAGAAAATGACTAATTTAATTGACTAAAAGGATAAATTTGTATTTTAGTTTAAGTGAGATTCGTCATCATTATCATCATAGCCTTATTGCAATTAAAAAGAAAAAAAACTTGAGTTACATTTTAAGGAAAATTGAAATGAGCTAAGAGTGGAAGTAAAAAATAAATAAAGAAAATTTAAGTTGTATTTTAAGTAAAATTAAAGTTAAATACAAGTGAAATTGAATTAACAATAAAGAAAATTTCTATACACTTTAGTAAAATTGCTAGGTAATTGGAAGTCAGATCCCAAAAATAAATATATTAAAAACAAAAATTTAGAGTACAAAAGTAGATAAGTAAAGGGGAAACTTCAAAAGAACAAAAAAAAAAAAAACCCAACAATTTTTTAAATGCCCTTTCAAAGTTTCATCCTTACAACCAATCCTTAAAAATCTTCCCTTTGGGGTAGGAAAAGGATTGAACTTTGCCTTCATTGAGAAGCATTCAAATGAGTTTTTACTTCTTGCCAAAGTCTTCCTATTAATAAAAAAGAAAACTAATGAGAGAAACATTTAGAAATTTAATGATGTTACCTTGAATTAATAATGGAAGAAAATTAGCTCCCTAGATTACATTAAAATTTCTAGATGGTATAAAAATAAAGAGGACAAAAGTAATACCAAGTATGAAGCATAAATCATTGAAGTTGAGGAGTGTTACCAAATAAAAATTTATATAATATTGGTTGAAAACGATGTAACTACTTGCTACACCAAGTCTAAGAGCTACAAGCATGGGGACAAGTGAAACAAAAATAGATGAATGTATCTTCCATATTGTAGACAAGAAATCTTGGGTCATGAACATTCAAACAAGGGCATTGAATACCCATAGGAAAATCTTGATGAATCAAATACCACAAACAAGATACTTGAATCTTGGCCAAATATTAGTATTAGAACTAGTAAGAGCACACACAATCTTGGACTGACATGGAGAACCATGATGGTTATTAATCAAAGAAGAATAAAATAAATCACTTTGAGAATCTTGAATGGTTACACTTCTATCCAAATTATCCAAAGGATAAAAAAATATAGACTTTTTAAAAACATTAATTCCATAGAGACTTTGACACTCAAACTAAGTAGTCCAACATTTATGTATGCGAAGAGTTGAAAGGGAGGAAATGTCAAGCTTACACCATGTATTGTAAAGACATGGATTCTTAATTGCTCATGGTTCATTATTAATAAGAAGCCACCAAGGAAAAATCCTATAAGATTATTGAATTTTAAAAAATCACTGATAGAACTCCAAGCCTTCCAAATGTGCTTTATAATAATAGAATTTGATATAGTAATATATTTTGGAAAAAGGATCGAATTAAAAAATGAATATTTTTCAAGTAATTAATACCTCTAGGATTGCCCATCTAAATGCACTTATTAAATGAAAGCTTCTAAGCCTCTCTAGCATATAAGCATTTAACCACCCACTTGGCACATAAAACAATACCATGCTTGATGAGAGCAGTTACTTTAGCGGTTTATTCTAATTATTAGAGTAGTTACTCTAGCAGTTTATTCTAATTATCAAAGCAGTTACTCTAGCGGTTTATTCTAATTATTAGAGCAGTTACTCTAGTAGTTTATTCTAATTATTAGAGTAGTTGCTCCCAAGCCTATAAATATAGTGCCTAGGTGCATAATTGGAAAGAAGTCTTTTAGCAGTCAAGTAGTGAAAATCTTGTAGTCTATTTGAAAGTTAGAGTATTTTCCAAGTGCCCGCAGCAGGAGGTCTAAGTGTGGATGGATCTTTATTCGAGCATTGTGTACCTAAGCATACCTTTTATACAGTAATAAAGACGAGCTCTTTGATTCATCCTTGCAACACTTGAGATTTTTTTTCTTACACATTTCTTTTATTTTATTTTCTTATGCATTTATTTTATTTTATGCACTTTACATTTTTGTTATTAGCAGAATAATTCATTTTGATCAATTAAGAAAATCATTAAATTACACTCAGCATGACCACTTCGAGCATGCATGTAATGCTTGGTAACCCAATAATGATTAGCATTTGGTAATTCTAGTAGTGTTGCACTAGTTCAGGATGTATATAGCAAGTGGGAACAAATGCTGGTGTTAGGATTAGTTGCTAAGGAAGAAGGTGAGCTACAGAAGAGAGAAAGTGTAGAAGAGTATAACTGAGATCCTTCCCTTCAGAAGAGGGGAGTAAAATTTTGTGAGGATGAAGAAGAGTCACCACTTGAATATATGGTGAATAGGAAAAATTTTCCTATCCAAAAAATGACATTAGAAGTTTTGGCAAAGGTAGACCAAATGTGGGATTCCCTAGACAATAGATTTCAAACTGTTCTTAAAATAGTAGAGGAGTCTAGAGAGCAAGGTAGTGAGAAAAGAAAAAAGAAAGAGGCTGAACATGCACGTAGCAAGGGTAAGGGCAAAGTTTTCATCATTGAAGAGGTTGTGGATTTAGAAATAGACAATGATAGTGGATGTGAGATATGTCAATATGACCATCTTAAGGGATGTTGCCCTGTAATCTCACATTTGCAGGAGTCTAGAGTGTATGCAATCAAACCACGATTAAAAAAAAGGCAAACACCCTGAAGGTTACCTTATCCTCAAGGTAACCCAAGGCAGTTCCATCAATCCTTAACATATTATCCCAGTGGAACTCCACCATAATTGATTGAGCAATATCAATAGTGGCAGCACCCACAATCATGGGGAATGCCACCACCAAGGCAACAATATCCTTACTGGCAACCTAACCTATATGGATATTATGTGCAGTAGCCAATCTTCTCATGTGACTCTATTGGTCATGTTACTCCTCAACCTGACTACCAAGCCTACGAGTATTATAGGACTCCCTCTTCTAGAGGCGATATTCCGCAAGCATATCATCCTTCTCATTCGGCCACATCTCTTCCACCAATAGCTCCACTACCATCTACTCTCGCGATGCAAGGTGAAATCCCTACCCAGCCACAGCAACATAATGCCACAAGGGCTATTAACTCTCAACCTACTATTGGTTCCAACAACCACATGAAGAAAAGACCTTTCTTTAAAACCAACAGTCCAACCAAGCCCTTGCAATCACAAGAGACTGATTCTTTAGATGCCTCAATATCAATCAAAAATTTAGAGCCCCCTTCAACCCAATCACTGCACTCAACACATACGGTCATGCTAACACATGCTATCATCAATTGGATCAAAGCCAGCCACCTTCCCAAGAAATTCTCTGATCCTAGGAGTCCTCTGATATACTTACAAATCACTAGAAATGCACCGTGCAAGGCTCTTTTGGATTCAGGTTCTAGTGCCAACTTGATTTCTTAAGAAATGTACAAGGCCTGGAACCTACCTCCATTGAAAAAGAGCAACATCTATCTAGAGTTGGCTGACCAGTCCATCACTGTCCCATTGGGACTGGCGAAAGACATTATTACCATTGTTTGTGGGTTGTCGTACCTAGCTAACTTCCTAGTGATTCAAGTAAACAACGGTAAGNACAAAAAAAAGGTGAGAATTCAAAGCTCACCCCTTAGACATAATAAAGCAATATGGGCTACAAGCACTAGTTATGGAATTGGAAAGACATGTTACCCATGCCTGAAGGTTCCCTCTAACTAAGGCCCTTTCTCACTTCCTGTTTCTGCATCTTGCTCTCCTTGGAATGATGGTGACTCTTTGTGGAAGCATTCTTGTTACTTCAAGAGGATGGATTGGCCAAGTGTACTGATGCGAGGTCATTGAATGTGGTTGGTTTGAGTCTGGATTTGGGATGAGTTCTACTCAGTTATCTTAACCATGAAATACACAAGGGGCTTTACACAACCTTGTTCTTGGGATTCCATTCCATTCTCTCCTCTCCATATTTCTTTCCATTTTCCACCTCATTGCCGATTTTATAATTAGTCCATTCTGGGTTAATGCATTGTTTTTCTTTGGTGAATTCTTATGGATAAGTTTTTAACTCTTGCTTCCAAATGACATTCCTAGAGCCTATGGACTCTTTGGTTTGTGGGTTTGTTAGGGCATAAAGGGAATGAGCCTTCTTTGGGGAGGGCCCACTAGCATTTCTTTTTGGTGCAATTGTTAACTTCTTTCCCTTAAACATTTTCTGCAATCAATCATTTCTTGTTTCATCCCCATCCATGACATCCATTTTATTGGCATTGCCATTGATATTTTTAATCTTTTTTGTTCCTCATGTTTTTCCATCTTATAGCTACTGGAGGTTCGCTCTTAGTCATGGGGGCCCTAGCACAAATTTTTTCAATTTTTTCCATTTTACTAATTGCTTAACCTCTACACCTTGGGTAGTTGCCAGTGATAAATCTCCAAACCAATTTCTTCCATAACCACAACTTAGCCAATGCACTTCATATCGAGGCAAGGTATCAACATCATTGTGGATTATCTATCCTTGCTCATTTGTGACTGTGTTATGTGTGCAGATGGTGATCATACAAACAATGGACTGGGCTTCAAGGAAGCACTCAAGATGGACTGAAACTGGAGCATTTATGAAAGGAGCAAGTTTGGTGGCATGGTTATGGATAAACAATGGAAGGCGCAATCTTGACATTGGTGGCAACACACTTCATCTTTTTCTCTCTCTTTCTCTTCAAGCTGCCAAATAAGGCTTGGATGTCATTTATGTACAATTTTTCACCACAATGTTGTAATATGCTTATTGATCCGTCACTAGGCATGTTGAGTCTTGTCATCCCATTCCACTGTTAGTTGTCAATTAGTCAATAATCCCATACCTTCCCAATATTTTGTAAGGAACTTGAGGATGAGTTTTCATTTAGTGGTGGGGGTACGATGAGAGTGGTTACTCTAGTGGTTTATTCTAATTATTAGAGTAGTTACTCTAATTATTAGAGTAATTGCTCCCAAGCCTATAAATATAGTGCCCAGGTGCACAATTGGAAAGAAGTCTTTTACCAGTCAAGTAGTGAAACTCTTGTAGTATATCTGAAAGTTAGAGTATTTTCCAAGTGCCTATAGGAGGAGCTCTAAGTGTGGATGGATCTTTATTTGAGCATTGTGCACCTGAGCACACCTTGTGTACGGTAATAAAGACAAGCTCTTTGATTCATCCTTGTAGCACTTGCGATTTGTTTTCTTACACATTTATTTTATTTTATTTTCTTATGCATTTTTTTTATTTTATGTTATGCACTTTACATTTCTATTATTAGCACAACAATTCATTTTGATCAATTAAACAAATCGTTAAATTACACTTAGCACAACCACTTCAAGCATGGGTGTAACGCTTAGTAACCCAGTAACGATTAGCGTTTGGTAATCCCAGCAGTGTTGCATTGGTTCAGTATGTGTACAACAAGTGGGAATGGATGCTGGTGTTAGGATTAGTTAGAACTTAGTTAATGAGTGGTTAAGTTAAATTAGTCACTTAGTTACCTCTCTCCTTTCCTACTAGTGTAGGACATAAAAACATAAAAGCTATAAAAATCATATGCCTCAAGCTTACTTAACCATACAATCATGATATACAGGTAAGCTTGGGAAGACAATGATCAACCAAACCATCCTTGTTCCACAAAGGCGCATAAGCACTTAGTCCTTGGAATTCAACCGAATCGTGCGTGAAACACTCGTATTCATATGGTTGAGCGTAGGGGTACCTCACCACTCATCAATGCTTATAATAATTCATCAATCCTAATCAATCATCATCTTTTTGAAAAGTGAAAATGTCCCATGAAACATGACATAATTCTTTTTTAGAATGGCTACTACTCCAAAGGAAATTTCGCACAAGCTGATTAATGTGACAATATGTAGAAACATGAGGAGCCTAGCATGAAGAATAGTATACATGAGTAGCTTGAATGATATGCTTACAAATAATAAAATTATGAACCATTGAAAGCTTCTTCTCCTTCCATTTAAAAATTTTTCATTAAATTTTCTTTATTATAACATCCCATAAAGTTTTTGGAGATCTAGCAAAGTAAAAATAAAATGTCTAATAATTTGGAAAAATTATACTTTTCTAGCAAATGCCAAGATTTAGATAGCTTATTATTGAACCCTCTTATGGTAAAAGATAGAAGCTTTGAACTAATTAATCTAAGAGCTTGAAAGTCTCTAATATTGATCAACATGATAAAAAAGATGATCTGCAATAGCTTTGTCACTTTTCATTATAATAAAGGAGTCATCTACAAAATGCATATTTAATAAAATAGGACCTTATTCTTAATAAATATGCCTTGTAGCAAATTATGTTCCTGGCCATTCTGTATAGCATGACATAAAAAATTTGGAGCAAGGATGAAGAGATAAGAAGCAAGAGGGCAACCTTATCTAATTGAGCATTCAAGTTGAAAACTATTAATAATGTTAATATTTGTAGCCACAAGTGCATTAGCATCTCCAAAAAGAGTCTCCACCATCCCAATATTTTTTTAAAATCATGTTTACGAAGATAGGCAATAATAAACTACCATTTAATTCTATCATATGCTTTAGCATAATCAAACTTTAAAAAAGTAATATCTGAATTGGAATCCTTGGCATACTTCATATCCTCCCAAGCTTCAAAAAAATTATTTTGAATATATCTATTCTTGACAAATCTAGTTTGGATTGGAGTAATTAACTGAGGAATAATTGATTGTAATCTTTTAGTAAGACATTTAGCCAAAATTTTATAAAGAAAATTTAGAAGAGCAAGATGATGCCTATTAACAATGTGAGAAATATCACCTTTCTTAGGAATAAGTTTGATGACTCCTATATTCAACTCTTAACCAAGAGAACATTATTTAATGGCTTCTATAAAATGCAATAAAGGCCCATACCAACAACATCTCAATGATTTTTAAAACTTTAATAGGAATTCCATGAAAATGTAAAGCTTTATTATTGGCCAAGAAGATAGTTGATGAAATATTTGATTATAAGGACTATGATATCGTATCTACAATATCATAGCCCTACATACCTCAGCATAGATATGATGTAGTGGACCATGGTCATGCCTATAAATATCAACCCACCATTGTGTCGAAAATAAGTTTTTGCTTAATACTTAGAAAAATTTTTGTTATTTGTTTTTCTCTAGTTAGAGTTAATGTGAATGCCCATAGTGTGGTGAATTATATTTTTATTGAATTTTTATTTGAGTGGATTGTTCCTAGACACAATTCATGAATGGAAATTAAGATCAAGATTTTTCTTCATAATTG
The DNA here is from genome assembly GCA_015680685.1 of Gnetum montanum. Lineage (NCBI taxonomy): Eukaryota > Viridiplantae > Streptophyta > Gnetopsida > Gnetales > Gnetaceae > Gnetum > Gnetum montanum. The sequence goes on from MNCI01000918.1 coordinate 293,978, forward strand.
CAACATATCACTTAGCATAGATTTGCTTTTTTATGGAGGCTAGACATGAGAAATATAAAAGAAAGAAAGCATCACATATAGTTGTTCTTGAAGCAAAAGAAGATGCTCCCTCTCAAGCTAAAGAATTCTATTAGGCTCATAGATCTCATTCCTAAACACTAGTAATATGTATTTAAGAACTTGGAAGAAATAAGCTATATAGATCTTGTAGAAACCCCTGGAAGAAATAAGAAGAACTCTAGACTTAGGAGGCATTCAAGACCTAAAACCTCTGACACATCTAGAAGAGATGAATCAAGAAGTTAGAAAAGGAGAACCATTTTGCTTAATTCTTTAACTCCCCTATCTTCTTCATCACATTCATCAGTAGATTCTAATTAGAGAAAATGAAGACTAAAGTATCATGATGGGGAAAGAAGAAGAGATCATGGAAGATCTAAAAAAAAGAAGAAAAGACATCCTAATGTAGAAGAAGATGATGATGAAGAAAAAGAAGAAAGGATCAAACAGGAAAGATGAGAGCATCATGAGGATCAAAGGGATCACCACAACAATAGAACCTATGAACCCAAAGACTATGAAGAACCCCTATTAGCACCTTGTAGCATCATCATCATTAGAGAAGAATTGTATATTTCTAATAGACATTTAAGGAATAATCACATCAAATGACTTGATATGAACAACATCCTAATGTTTGAAGGTGGATATAATGGAGATCTACAACACAACCTCCAAGCCTTCCATGATGTCTATGCCCTACAAAACCTAGATAATGATTGGTAGAAAAAAAAGTTGTTTCCTAATACTTATCAAGGAAGTAGAGAGCCAACATAGATCCTTAGAACTAGAATCAATTTGATGTTGGAGTACCATGATACAGATTTTTAATGATAAGTATCAAACTTATTCAAAAGTGTCAAACCTAAGAATATATATCAAAGGATGGGTGCAAGGGACACATGAATCCCTTGATGTAGCAATGGGTAGATACTACTCATTGTTACATAGATGACCTAAGCCATGGATTTTCTCAATTTGATAACTACAATATATCATTGATAGGCTAAGGAATAAAATAAGAGAAACCCTTAGAGTAAATGTGCAAGGCAGATCATCTAAAATGATAACTCATGAAATCCAAAGGTTAATAGACCAGGTGATGAAAGAAGAATGGGAGATACAAAAAAGAAAATTAGCTAAAGAATATAATAGAGAACTAGCTATTAGAAAAAGAGATGTGAGGATATGCAAAACACAAGAAAAAGAGACATTAGAAGATACTATTCAGTGGAAGAATTTGGTTATTCAAAAATTAGTAAGTGATATTGCAACAAAGGTAGAGAAAATGTTTGATTCTATGAATGAAAAAATTTGCTAAAGAACTCAAGATAGTGAAGGAAAGAACTAAACAAGACTCCAACATAAGCAAGGACAAAAGAAAAAAGACACAATTGATGTGAGAACTATAAGAATAAAGGGAAAGTTGCTACGGTGGAGGATGTAATAGACTCGAGCTTAGATGATGACATAGGTTGCAAAGTGTGCTAATATGAACATCTTGTGGGTTGTTGTCCTATCATGGTTTACATACAAGAGTCTGGGACATATGTACTGAATCCAAAATTTGTTAAAAAAATGCTAACATGATTACCTTACCCACAAAGTAATTTTAGATAGCCTCACCATCAACAACTATACTATCCAAGTAGAGCTTATCCTCAACTATAGAAACAATACTAGTAATAGTAGTAATAACCACAGGCATGGGGGATACCACCACTAAGGTAACAATATTAATAGACAATTAGATTCTTATGGATACTATGTATAGTATCTTGTCTTTGCTGTAAACACTTCTATTCATACTTTCTCTTCTTAATATCCACATAAATATAACAGGTGCACAACCTCATGCATGGATCCTCATCCTTACATATCTCAACTATCATTGCATCCCTCTTATTAAGCTAATAATCCTCTATCACTAACACTACTACTAGTTATGTAAGGAGAATTACCAATATAACCACAATAAAAGAGTGCTACTAGGATAGTCACTACACAAAAGGACATTATGAGAAGTGAACCAAGATCTAGGAAATGTCCCTTCTTTAGGGCAAGCCTAGAAAACATTCAAAGAATAAGGACTTCATCTAGCCCTACTCCATCTACATAAAGTACTCAAAAGAACACTATACTTTTGATATCAACAAAAAAGAGCTTGACCATTATCATGCTTGCATAGACAATCACACATTAGATTAAGGTAGGAGTGCTTCCTAGGAAAAAAATAAATCCAAGAAGTCTTTTAATCTATCTCTAAATAGTAGGACACAAACCATATAGGGCTCTAATAGGTTCATGGTAAGGAGTTAATCTTATCTCTCAAGACATGTATAAGGCTTGGAATCTTCCTCCATTGAAGAAAAACTACATTGGACTAGAGATAGCTAACCAGTCTATTGCAATTCCACTTGGACAAGTGAAACATGTAGTAGCTATCATAAGTGGACTTAGTATCATATGGGAAATCATAAAGATGAATTTTCTATTATCATGGGAAGAGCATGACTTATTATCATGGATGTTAGGTTGGGAATGAGATATTTAGCTTTGGAAATTTTAAAGGAAGATGAAGCTAGAATTATTAAGAGGCATAGAGTTAAATGTATTGCATACAATGTTAACGGGTGCAATTTGCATGTAGGTAATATGGAAAACAAGACAAGATGCAATCACAACATGTAATAAATGTGTTGAAGACATGTATGTACAACAATGTCTATTTGCGGCAATCCCTAGACAAAAAGGCACCTAGTGGCTAATCAATGAAAAAGAATTAAAATATAACATATGCATGGAACTAGTTGACAAAATCACAAGTGCCTATATTGAAGAAATAGATAAAATAGAAAAGATATGAAGATAACCTCCATACATGAAGTCACCACAATAGGAAGACATTGAATGAGGAAAGTTAGAGATACTAGAAAGATAAAAGTTAGAACTGCTATAACTAAAAGCCTTCTCGGATGTACTTGAATATGCTTTTCTTAATTACAAGAGACTAGTAATCACAAAAGCCAATGTTGACAAAGAACAAAAGAGAAAATTATTGAAAGTGGTAAATAAATGATTGACTATGCTCACATGGTCTTATGATGAGATCACTAGCATGGATCCACACATTTGTTAACATTGAATCTAGATCAATTCAACTATTAAACCACATCATCAACTGCAATGAAGATTAAACTAAACCTTAAGAAAGTTGTCAAACAAGAGTTAGAAAAGCTTTTAAAGGTAGGCTTCATCTATCCTATAGTAGATAGAAAATGGGTTAGCCCATTGGTCATTATTCCAAAGAAAGATTGCAAGTGGAGAGTCTGTATAGATTTTTGACTATTGAACATGGCAACATTCAAAGAGCATTTTTATTTATCATGTATTGATCAAGTTACAGATACCATTATAGGGTATCAGTGCTATAGTTTTTTAGATGGCTATAGTGGATACAATTAGATCCACATCACACTAGAAGAACAAGAAAAACCAATGTTCATCAGCCTATGGGAAACATTCATATACAAGAAAATGTTGTTTGGCCTATGTAATGCTCCTACCACATTCCAAAGACTAATTTTTAGTATCTTACAGGAAAAAATTGGTAATGTAGTTGAAGTATTTATAAATGATTTTTCTACATATAGGCATGACTTAAAAAATACGTTGGACTCCATAGAAAAGGTTTTGAAATAAAATTAGAGTAATCTAAAATATCACTTAAAGGCCACTGATAGTTAAGAATATCAAATCTTTGCTCAGTCATATAGGGTACTATAGGAGATTCATTGAAAATTTTTCAAATATTGCAAAGCCACTTACTGAACTAACAAAGAAAGATGCACCATTCTAGTGGTTAGGATTATGTGAGAAAGCATTTGAGAGCCTAAATCAACAACTAATCCAAACACCAATCTTACAAGCATTGGATTTTTTTAGGCCTTTTCACATTATGACTAATGCTTCAAACTATGCATTGGAAGTAAGGTTGACTCAACTTGATGGTAAAAAATGATTGTATTACATACACTACACTAGTAGAATAATTACTAGAGCATAGCTTAACTATACCAATACATAAAAGGACCTTATGATTGTGGTATATGTACTTGAAGATTTTAAACATTATGTGCTCGAGTATTCCATCTCTATTCATACAGACTATAGTGTAATCAAATTTTTAATGAACAACCCAATGGTAAGTCCAAGAGCGATAAGATGAGTTGTCATCTTACAAGAGTTTGATGTCATAATGATTGATAGAAAAGGAACCAAAAATTTTGTAGATTATCATTTGTCAAGACTTAAGATCAGATCCTCAAGAAAATAAAGAACCATTATCAAACTAATACCTTGATGAAAACATATTCACAAAGATAGCAATGGTTGTAGATTCAATAGCAAAATCATGGATTATTGATTACATGACATATCTAACTACACAAGAACTTTCTACTAAATGGGATAAATAGAAAAAAAAATTTCTCTATAGAGTAAAATGTGACATGATATTAAAAAAAATCTTTATAAGGTATATGTAGATGGTTTAATATGATGGTGTGTTCCATAAGAGAATCAACAAAGAGTTTTGCAAGATGTACATGAACGAATATATGGTGGTCACTATGTGGGATGATGAACAACACTAAAATTGATGATGGAAGGTTACTTTTGACCCACATATTTTGGGATGCACATCAATTTGCATACTCTTGTGAAAGATGCCAAAGGACTAGAGGATCGATAGCCATAAAGGATGGGTCACAACAATGGAGAGAGCCATTAGAATCATTTGATATTTAGGAAATTTAATTTATGAGATCCATCCCACTAATGTCAAAGGAAAAGTTCTAAATTATTGTGACTATTCATTATTATACTAAGTGGAAAAAAGCAACTATAGTTCAAGAATGCACAACCACAATAGTTGTAAAATTCTTTCAACAACATGTGGTGAACAGATTTGAAGTACCACGAATGTTAATATTAGACAACAAAACTTATTTCACTAGAGCTACATTCAAGAAGTTAATGTAACAATTTTGGGTTGATCATAAAGTAACTACATCTTATCACTCCCAAGAAAATGGCCAAGCTTAAGTGACTAATAGAGAGATTACAAGAATATTAACTAGAACTGTTAGTAGATATAAAAAGGTCTAGAGCATTAAAATTAATGAAGCTCTATCGACATACTAATTAACTTGTAAATTTCTTATAGGGTATTTACCATATGATTTAGTTTATAGAAAATTACCTACTCTACCAATCCTAGAAAAATTAAATATCCTTATAACTACCTATACACTTGACTTAGATTTAGATATAGCCTAAAAGAAACGATTAATGAATCTTAGTCTCTTGGATGAATATCAATTAATGGCTCAAATCAGTAATGAAATTCATAAGTATTCCAAACATTAACATGATGCCAAGATTAGAAAATTTTTTATTAAGCCTAAAGATAGAGTCCTCTACTATAATCCAAACTATGCCCCACAAAAGATGAAGTTTCAAACTTTATGGAAAGGACCCTATATCATCCATGCTACATATCAATTAGGCACCATGTAAATTTACCACCCAACTAACCCAAAGAAGCTAATCCTTGTTAATATTTAACAAGTCAAATCATTCCATGACCTTCAACACTAGGCCACTTACTTCTTATTTGAATTTTCATGTTTCTACTTTCAATAATAGTCATGGAGCTATCATCTTTGGTACTTAGGCACTCATCACCTTCTTTTACATTTTTCTTATACGTTTTAAATTTTTATCATTTTTTACATTTGTTAATATCTTTTCTATTCTTTGATATTTTTCACATTTGTTATCATTTTTTATTATTTAATATCTTTTAAATTCTTCATATGTTTCTCTATTTTTATCTATTTCTCATTCTTTTATAGTTTTAATCTTTCTCATATACATATTTTTGTTAATATTTCTAATAAAGTGTAAAGGAATAAATAAGATGTATTTGAAATAATGAGAATTTCACCCTATGTTATCAAATCTTTAAAGGATTGTTTGTATATACAATGAGACCACATCATTGTTGTTGACTGTTTAGGACTGCCAACGTTCAGGCCTCTAGTCTCATGACCTTGGGAGTCATGAAATCAAAGGTGTTCTTTAAATAGGGTTTAGGTGCTTGCTTGTCTCTAGCAACACCAAGGCCAAGATACCACCAAATAGACTTAGTAGTTATGAAACAAACTAATCTTGAGTATGTGTTTGTTGTTGGGTTGTGTATGAAATTGTAATTGGCTATCATAAAAGAAATTTAGCTAACTTCATCAACTATTGTAAGTTGTTCAAAGTTCCTATTTTGTCCAATTACTTAGTCTATATAGTTTCTATAGTATGTTACTTGTAACAAATAAAATTTTGCAAAAATGTTTGAGCACAATTCTACTAGTCTACTCCTAATTTCCCCTAGAGAGAAAGTTCCACAAGAGAGGGAGATTTAATGGACTTAGAAAGAGAAAGAAAAGAAAGTATATTTGTGTGGAATCTCAAATATTTATGCAAGATAAATTGACACAAGAAAACACTTTGCGATAAAGCTATTTCAATTCAATCTAACTATGAATTGTCTAAATCCTCTAAGCTCAGCAAGTAGTTTCATAAAGACAATGTTATTATACTACCAAAAATGCTATGTAAACCACAAAGTACGAATCTATATTTTGGCTAGTTAATAGTTGTTAAAGATTGTATTCAACAGAGCTTTCAAATTTTTTTGACAATTTTAAGATTGAAATACTAAGGCAATACACTTTAAAACAATGAAGCTATTTCAGTCATCTCAAAATACCAAAGATTTTGCTAGATCCTTTATGCTCAAAATAGGCAATTTTGTTAAGACATTACTATTAAGTTGCTCTTGAGGCTTTTCAACAACATAAGCTCTTCTATGAAAAATCTTAATAGGAGTCTAATATTGCATATACTTAGAGCTATAAAAGCAACCTAGAAAAATCCCAAAATTAAATTCCAAGCACAATACTATCTAAACTATTAGCTAAGAAACTAAAACAAAATGGGAAGAAATGAACTCACAGGATTCAAACAAAGAAGGTAAATTGATGTCTTTAGAAAGCCATGCTTTTACAATCTTTAATTTTCTTCAAAGTTGCTCCATCCTCCTCCTTCTTTCTACCTTTAAGGTCCTTTTATAGTGACCTTAGGGTAGTTACAAAAATCATGAGAAGTTAAGGGCATTACAACTATCTAGGGATATTAACTTATAACCACCCTAGAAGTTATAACTTCCATAGGAAGTTATTAGAAATTTGAGCTATGGTTACCATGTGTTTCATTGGTAACAAATAGCATGGAGGTTACCATGGGAAGTTACAAAAATTAGAGGAAATATATGCCATAATTGGCAAGTGTCCTCTTATGAATACCAACTTCACAAATATCAAGGAAATTAAGTTATAACTTTCATAGGAGGTTATAACTCATTATATAAAGTTTTAATGTTGTAGAAAATAAAGGTATGTTTGCCAAATGTCTATAAATCCTCTTCCTTGTAATTTTAGAAGATATATTGTATGGAGTGAAATTATTATATCCCTTATTATCAATAATTTTGTGCCAAAATTGGCTTCTTCACATAACAAAGGTTAAAAGTTTTTAAGTGATACTTTACGTGGTAGATGGTAGATCAAATGAAAATAATAAAACCACTTAAAACCATAATATGGTTAGGAAAATTCAGGAACACAACATTGGTGCTACAATCATGCATTAAATCCCACAAGTTCATTGAAATCTACAACCACATATAGTGCCCTATGCTTGCTATGCTCACAAACAAAATAATGGAACACAATCTTGGTAGAGTGGGGTTTCATGACCATCATGTGGTGACCTTTGTGTTTACATCCCTTCTTCCCCAGCAACCACTCTTGGATCTTTGTGTGGCAGAGTCTTATGGCTTTGCTTTTGGTTACCATGGTTGTCTATGTTAGTGTTGCTTAGGGTTATTATGGTTGTCATCATCGTCTCTACTTCTTCCATCTACCCAATATGCAAAGGTAAGGGTTTCTTTACATTCTTGCGTTATACCTTGGTAGTTCCAGAACTACTAGAAATGCTCATGTGCCTACCTCATGCTCACTGTGGTGCTTGTTTTGTGACCTCATTAGTTCAAATGCAGCCATCATTGCAGGTGGAATCAATTAGAGTATGTTGCATGGGATAATCCTTTTACTTGTTCATGATGCCCATGGCTAACTATTGCATTTTTGGCCATGGATCTAGCCACGTTTTTTGCTGCATTGGCCACATTACCTTCTATTGTAGCAAGGGTTTGATCTTAAAAGTCTATGCCATTGGAGACCATTTGGTGCCAATAATTCAAACTAGTACCAAGTGCCCTGACATGGTCACTATTTTCTTGAATGACTATTGTAGCCCCTTTGGATATTTTGATAAATGCCATCTTTGAAACTTTGGAATTTTATTTTTAATATTTATTGACTTCTTCTTAATGTTTATCAAATTTTTGATTAAAATATAATATACCTTGCTTGAACATATCCCTCACATGAATCTAGTAATCTCCTCTAATGTTTCTTTGAAATATTACCCTTAAAATATTTCCCTTGTAGTTGATATTGGGCTAGCTTTAAATATGTCTTTTATAAAACCAAAGTATCATAACTTTATTCTTTTTTAAAGCCTACCAAGAATCATCACTACATGATAATGATAAAAATGTGATAACATTTCTTTTTTCCTCCTTAAATCCTTTTGAGACTAATGATGTTTAACATCATTTACCAACTAAATCATTACCAAAACAAGACTTTATTGAACATTTCTACAAAAATACAAATCTTTTTTGAGAAAAAATTCCATCAAACTTAAGGTTTGATGAAATAAAAACTTCATGCCTAATAAAACTCAAGAAACTATATAAGCATAATTTTTATACAAGCTAATCTGTGGGTGGGAAAAGAATAGTTAATGTAACTCTCTTGGGGATTCTCATATCATGGACCCTTTCCTATGTAATCTCAGTAGTGATAAATGCTCTTCTTTCCTCTTCTTGCTTAGCTGAAGCCTCAACTTGGTCTTCACCTTTATCTTCAATTGTTGTCTTTGCTTCTTTTTGATCCAACTCGTTGGCTACTGATTTTTGAGATTCTTCCCAACTAGTTGCTTATATGTGCCAAGACATGAAAGCCTCTCCCCAAGAACCATTTTTATTAAACTCTCCTTGGTATTCAACTTAGGTGGTGCATTCATGGAAGGTACCCCAAACATTAGAACGTATAGAAAGTCCACCAATGAGAAACTCATCTAAAAGCCAAAGTAAGAAAGGGCAACAAGTGGTTGCCTTAAAATAGGCTCTTAATACATGATCTAGGCAACATCCCATAACATATGGGATAAAAGGCCTTCTTGTTTCCCTTTCTCCAGGAATCATCTTTCTACCTCACACTCAAACACTTCACTTGCACTTTTCACTTAAGCCTTGAATTGAGATATGATGTATTTCCAAGCAATTCACATCTCCTTATATAGTGTAAGGTAAATTTGAAATTCCCACCAATTCCACTAACTAACTTTCCCACTTAGCCAAAAATTATTTAATTTCCATCATCATATGGTTGGCTATTTCAAATTCCACTATTGGGTTGTTGAAATTAATTCACCACTATGTAGTTATCTAACCATCACTCCCACTTACAAGTAATGATTACTTGAAATAATCTAAATTTAATTTTTAAACTAACACTTTGAATTACATATTTTTTTAAAACTGATACTCTAGTGTATGCATGCTTTATAATATTATATAAACTTACTTAAGCATATGTATAAGATAATATATTATGGTTAAATATTATATAAGTCTATGTATATACTATTTATCATATATGTTACTACTAAGCATATACATATATATAAAATTTTATTACTTACTACTATGTATACTTAATATTACTATATTATATACATATATTAATTTTTATATGTAGATTTATCTTGTGGGAAATTGTCAAAAATAATGTTTTATATGTAAAACATTATATGGAAACTGTAATTCCATCCCATCTAGTGTCAATAACTTGTATGTATGTTTGGATAATTTTTTCTTGATCTAAAATGAACTAGTCCATATTGCTAAAAACTTATTGAGCTTCTTCATATTCCATAATAATACAAGATCACCAATTTTAAAAGTTCTTTTCAAAGCTTTTTTATCAAACCACCTTTTGACTTGAGAAGCATTATTTAATAAATTATCCTTAGCTCTATCCATTTTGGCTTTTCTTTTAATGAGCAAGGTCATGAAACTTCTATCTTTATCGATTTTCTCACTATACTTTTGCAGAAAATTTGAGGCTGAACTTATAATATTGTTCATAGTCATGGTGGGCAAACTATAAACTAAGTTATAAGCTAACATTCCAATAGCCTTCTTAAATTTGATACGATTAGTCCATAATGTAGATTGCAAGTAATCAACCCAAGTTCCTGGATTTCCATCCATTGACTTTTTGATGTAGAAAATAAGCTTTTTATTTGTAGATTTAGCTAAGCCATTCCCTTGAGGATAATAATTTGAAGAAGAATAGAAAAATGGATTTTTCCAATGCCCATGTTATAAATTCTTCAAATTGAAAAGCTAGTTCATTAGTAGATACCAAAACTTCAGGTAGACCAAAATGACTTAGAATCTAATCTTCCAAAAACCTAATCATGTATGATGCTCAACTTTTCCTTAGAGCCTTTGCTTCAAACTATTTGGTAAAGTAATTAGTAGCTGTGAGAATAAACTTATGTCCAACTCTCGAAGGAGTAATTATACCAATGAAATTTAAGCCCCACTACTAAAATGGTCTATCAGCAATTACTAGTTTTAAGGGAGCTCTAGCCTTTTTGATTTTTGGTCCCTGAATCTGACATTTGTAACATCTTTGAAGTTTCAAACTAATACCTTGATACATACTAGGACAATAAAAATCATAGCAGAGTATATGTTGCATAGTATACTTAGGAGTTTCATAAAACAAATTAGAATGATCATGGAATTATTCTAAAATAGGATTGATTTGATCATTATGAACACATTCCAACAAAACCCTCTAAAATCCTTTCTATATAAAATTCCATCTTTAACCATAAATTTATTTTCCTTTTTGGAGATAGTTCTCTTTTGACTTTTAGTCAGTCTATTTGGAATCCTTTGTGTATCAAAGAATTTTAGAATTTCATCGTACCAATTTCCCTCATGAGTCTTAAGCACACATACTTCATCTTCTCTAGCCATTAACATGGATAATCCCATTTCCTTAATGGTTTTGCATATTTATAATAAAAATCTAAAACCTTGAAGCTTTATGAGCCACTTCCCTCTCTTCAATCCAATTTCATTTTGGGCTAAGAATTGTTTAACTGTAGGCTCTATTAGCATAATATGAACTAATAATCTTTCCAAGTAATATATGAAATGCTGAAGTACCTTAATAACTACAAATGCCTATTTCTTTATCTCTAAATAATTTAGCTCTGAACCTTTTAATTAATACCTAAAAAATCCAATTGGTCCATCTTGACTGTTGTCTCTTTGAGTTAAAATAGCAACAATTGAATCATTTGAAGCAAAAGCATATAACCAAAAGCCTTCTTTCAATTTTGGCTTTACTAAATATGGGGCTTCTTGAATAGTCCTTTTTATTTTTGCTAAGGCTCTCTCTGATGCTAGTGTTTTCTCTACTAGGACATCTTTATTTAGCATATGTTTCAAAGGTTTAGTAATTTCAGTGAATCCAAGAATAAATTTCTTAACAAAATTTATCTTTCCAATGAAATATCTAAGAGACTTTTTACTTGTAGGATGCTTGATATTTTGTATTGCTTGAGTTTGGGAGTTATCTATAGTAATTCCTTCTTGACAAATTACATGGCCTAGTAAACTTCCAAATTTAACCCCAAAGATACATTTCTTAGGATTTAATGAAATACCATACTCATGACATCTATCAAAAACTTATTGAAGATGACTAGTATGATCTTCCTTTCTTTTTAAAAAGACAATGATATCATTTAAATAAGCCATAATGAACTTGCATATTGAACATTTAAAAGCTAAATCCATTGCTCTTTGAAAGGTAGCTCTAGCATTTGACAATTCAAATGGCATTCTTTAGTAAGCAAAAGTTTCTCATTTGGTGATAAATGTTGTCTTATACTTGTCACCCTTCTCTACCATGATCTGATTATAGCCTAAAAACCATCTAAGAATGAATATACTTGACAACTTGATACATTGGTCAAGATATGATCAATTCTAGGAAGTGGGCATTTATCTTTTTCAGAAGCTTCATTCAAAGTTTTGAAATTCACACAAAGCCTAATATCACCATTCTTCATCCTTAATAGAACAAGGTTAGCAAGCCATGTCAAATACCAGATAGGGTATATAATTTGGGGTTGCACTAACTTCTTGATCTTAGCTTCCATAGCTAGTTCAAACGATGGATTCAATTTCCTTTATTTTTGTTTTATTGCTTTACAACTGTTTATCAAAGGAATTTTATGTGTCATCACCTCTAGTCAAAAATTCTTAAGATCATCATAAGACCAAGAAAAATTTTCCAAATTATTTTTCAAGAGTAATAATAATTTTTTCTTGAAAATTGAATCCTTTTCCTTTATGACACTTAATATTTTTGGTATCTCAGCAGATCAAAAGTTCACTACTTCATAAGCTTGATCGTCTGGATTTTGTATATCTTTTCCTATGATGAGTGCTGAGGTACCCCTACACTCAACCATACGAATATGAGCATTCACGCACAATCTGGTCGAACTCCATGGATAGGCTAGTTGTGGTATCTAGATAGTTACATGTTGATCGTAGTTCGTTGTCTTCCCACCTGGACTAGTATTTTCTTTGTCACGTATGGTTTAGTCCAGAGTGAGGCATATAATGTGATCCTAAACTAGTGCTACTCCTAGAGACAATGGAAAATAATNCACTCGAATAAAGATGTTGTACAATTACAAGCATCACACTACGAGCATGCACTTGGGAAAATAGTCTAACTCCTACAGAAAAAAATGCAAGGGCTTCGCTACAACTAATTTCTATGATACCTAGGTGTGGCAGAGGGCCACTTATTTATAGGGTAAAATAGGCTCTGCGTAAACGGGGCCACGTCAATACATGAAGGGATGCGTTGACGGAGCTACGTCGACACGGCCATGCATACGGGGCCTCATATACGCGGCCTAGTCGATGCATCGACTACTTAGCGGTTCATCATCCTGCAAGCAACTTTTTGCTAAACTCATGTTCATAATCAATCACCTTGTTGGGAATAGAATTTTTCTTAAACCTTGACATTGTTTTAGGTATGATTTGACTTTCGAATTCTTGTTTATTTCTCATAAACCTGAGTACTTGTTCATCATCTTCAAATAATTGTAAATGCTTTATGTCATCTGCTATTAACAGTTGATGTTCATTCTCAATCATTACACCTTCATAACCTACTATGTTTTTTACATCTAATGTTGAAGCTGCTTTTGCTGAATCATCCGCTATATAATTGTCTTCCCTACCTATATGCTCTAATTTGTAGTGATGAAATTAATCTAGAATTTTGCAAAAAATTTGTTTGTAGGGTCATAAGAATAAGCTTTTTATTGCATAATTACCTTTAATTTGTTCACAAACTAATCTTGAGTCTCCTTTTATGGTGATTACCTTGATTCCTTTTTCCAATGTTGTTTTAATTCCAATACTTAGAGCTTCATATTTGGCCTTGTTATTAGTACAAGGGAAAGATAGATGAATTACCTTGAATATTTTTGGGGAATCATCTTTTACTAGAACTATTCTAGCCCTTGCACCTTTGGAATTATAAGAACCATTGAATTATAGTTTCCATTTGCTCTCATCTTGAGATTCTTCTTTTTCCAAGTTACAAACTACTTGAAGTGTGTATATTTTGGTTTAAAAAGCTCTTGTTTCAACGAATTTATTCTTTCCATTTGAGGTAATTTTTCATTCATCAAAGGCTCACTATAAATGTATATTTGATTCAACTCTCCTTTCTAAGGTAGACACATATGAGAATAATTTGTTGATATGTAACCTAAGAAATTCTTACTCCAACTTCTACTCAATAAAAGACTACGTGGATCTTGTATATCTACCAGTTGAATAGTTATTCTACTTTTTCTATGGGGTTTAGAAGTGATTTCTAATAGAACATTGGGTAGTTGATCCACAATCTTCACTCTACTTTTGTCCACTTGAATGATCTTTTTATTTAATTTTTCTAGAATCAAATAAAGTTTTGTGCATATAGATAACAACATGATAGTAGATGTAGCTCCAAAATCGACTAAAAAATCATGAAGATACTTTTCCTTTAACTTCATTATCAAAAGAAAAGGTGGAGCTTCATTATCAAGAGTACAATCATAGCTAGTTTTTGTTTTCTCATCATTGTTGGACACATAGCTTAACTCTGACTCTCTAACTCTTCTTTTACTTTTAATAAATTCTAAATTCTTTCTTTGTTGATCTCCTATTTGTAACAATTAATAAATGCTAATATTTACCCTAAAATGTTTAATATCTTCAATCAAATCATATTCTCCATCTCCATAAAAACCTAATTTCTTCATCCATTTATTAAGAGTCTGATTTACCTTACTCTACTTGATCTTCCTTACCTTTGTTTTTCTCTCTTCTACTTGGTTCGAAAACTTTCCTCTTAGTGGATGGATCAAAAATTATGTTTGGAGGGCTAGAAGTAGTTAATCTTTCTTTTGATCTTAGATTATATCCATTTTCTCCATTGTTATTACACTCTTCATCTAATGATATATCCTCTTCAAAACTTGATAAAGAAGAAGTATTACTGGATCCATCGTTAGAAGATTTGCTTGCATAATGAATACTAGATAGCTTATGATCTGATTCAATATCAAGGAAGTTGGACATAACAAAATCACTCTCATTCTCATTGTCGGATACCTTAGCATCTTGATGCTTATATTTTCTATTTTTCTTTTCTTCCTTGATATTAACTTTTGTCAAAGATTTTCCTAATTTCACTACTTTGTTGAATAAGTCTCTTATTAACTATCCCTTTTTTTATTCTTTTCTTTCTAACTCTTGCTTTGTCTTAATACGAGGTGGCCCTAATAATGTTTTAAGTTGAGGAAAATCTTGTACAAGAATCATCATTTTCTCTATTTTTCATCATTTAAGTTTAACTATTTTTCTAACTATATGGCTTCACTAAAGTAGTCATTAAATGTTTGCAAGTTTGGAGTTCTCCTCAACCAAATTGAAATATTGGTATTCACAACCTTAAGATAAGTATCTCTTAGCATTTCATTTGATGGTCTATATTATCTTTGAAAGAGCCCACATATTCATTGAAATTTAATGTTGAAATTTCTAATTCACTCTTTAACTCCTTGCTTAGCCCTTACTAGCCCACAATACAGTTGTTGTTGATCCAATTTATTGCCAAATTGGGCAAAGAAAATACTCTTCATATCATCCCAACTTATGATACGGTTACTTGGCAAACTTGAACACCAAATTTGAGCCATATCCTTTAAGTTTGCTACAAGCTTAATCTTGATGTTGAATATTAGCATGGGCTAAAGCTAACTCAAACAAGTGAATGTGTTCTTTAGCTAAGTAAGCTTTTCTAGAAATAAAAGGCTTAGAAAAATATTTATAAACCACCTTAGGAATATTATTGTAATTTTGAAATCCTAATGGTGTAACTCTTTGCCAAGGATTTGCCATCCTGTTAGAATTCCTTTTAATCATTAAACTCTTATACTTCTTAGAATTTCTCTTATAGACTAATAAACTAGACAAAAGGGTTGATCTTCTTATCCTTCTAGTATTTACTCCACTACTTGTTCCAAACTATCAATATGTTTGGTCATGAACTGAAAATAGTATCGTGAGTATACTATTTGAGTATATGTTTGTTGTAGGATTGTGTATGAAATTGTAATTGGCTATCATAAAAGAAATTCAGCTAACTTTGTCAAATATTGTGAGTTGTTCAAGGTTTCTTTTTTGTCCAATCACTTAGTCTATATAGTTTTTATAGTACGTCACTTGTAACAAATAAAATTTTGCAAAAACATTTGAGCACATTTCTACCAATCTACTCCTAATTTCCCCCATAGAGAAAGTTCCAGAAGAAAACTAGAAATAGAGGGAGATTTAATGGACTTAGAAAGATAAAGAAAAGAAAGAAAATTTGTGTGAAATCTCAAATATTTAAGCAAGATAAATTAACATGAGGAAACACTTCATAATAAAGCTATTCCAATTCAATCTAACTACGAATTGTCCAAACCCTTTGAGCTAAAGAAGTAATTTCATAAAGACAATCTTATTATACTACCAAAAATGCTACGTAAATGACAAAGTATAAGTCTATGTTTTGGCTAGCTAATAGTTTTCAAATAGTGAATTCAATAGAGCTTTAAAAATTTTTGACAATTTCAGGATTGAAATACTAAGGCCATACACTTTAAAACAATGAAGCTATTTCAGTTTTCTCAAAATACTAAAGATTTTGTTAGATCCTTTATGCTTAAAACATGCAATTTTGTTAAGAAATTACTATTAAGTTGTTGTTGAGGCTTTTCAATAACATAAGCTCTTCTATGGCAAATCTTAATAGCAATCTAATATTGTGCAAAAATAGAGCTATAAAAGCAATATAGAAAAAATCCAAAAATTAAATGCCAAGCACGATACTATCTAAAATAGCTAAGCAACTAAAACAAAATAGGAAGAAATGAACTCATGGGATTAAAACAGAGAAGCTAAATTGATGTCTTTCGCAAGCCATGCTTTTACAATTCTCAGTTTTCTTCAAAGTTACTCCACCCCCTCCTTCTTTCTACCTTTAAGTTTCTTTTATAGTGACCTTAGGATAGTTACAATAATCATGAGAACTTAATGGTATTACAAATATCTAAGAATATTAATTTATAACCATCCTATAAGTTATAAATTCCATAAGAAGTTATTAGAAATTTGAGCTATGGTTGCCAAGTGTTTCATTGGTAACAAATAGCATGGAGATTACCATGGGAAGTTACAAAAATTAGAGAAATATATGCCATAATTGGCAAGTGTCCTCTTGGTAATCACAACTTTACAAATATTAAGGAAATTAATTTATAACTTCCATAGGAGGTTATAACTCCTTATATAAAGTTTTAATGCTATAGAAAATAAAGGTATGTTTGCCAAATGTCTATAAATCCTCTTCCTTATAATTTTAGAAGATATATTGCATGCAATGAAATTATTATATCTCCTATTATCAATAATTTTGTGCCAAATTTGGCTTATTCCCATAATGGAGGTTAAAATTTCTAAATGATACTTTACTTTGTAGAAGGTAGATTAAATTAAAATAATAAAATCACTTAAAACCATAATACGATGGGAAAAATTTAGGAAGATGGCATTAGCCCTACAATCACACATTGAATCCCATGAGTTCATCAAAATCTACAACCACATATCATGCCTTGTTCTTGTTGTGCTCACAAACAGAATAAAGGAACACTATCTCAGCAAAGTGGGGTTTCATGACCACCACGTGGTGACCTTTGTGTTTCACATCCCTTCTTACCTAGCAACGACTCCTGGATCTTTTTGTGGTAGAGTCTTATGGTTTTTTTTCTAGTTGTCATGGTTGTTTACACTAGCATCGCTTAGGGTTATTATGGTTGTTTTTGCCATCTCTACTTCTTCCATGTGTTGTAGGTTGGCCATTGACCCAATATGCAGAGGTAAGGGTTTTTGCACATTCCCATGTTGTACCTTGGTAGTTTTGGAACTACCAAAAATGCTCATACACTTACCTCATGCTCACTGTAGTGCTTGTTTCGTGACTTCATTGGTTCAAATGCAACCATCATTGTAGTCATAATCAGTTAGGATATGCTACACAGGATAATCCTTTGGCTTGTTCATGATGCCCACAGCTAACTATGGCATTTCTGGCTATGGATCTAGCCACGTTCTTGGCTACATTGGCCATGGTCACGTTACCTTCTAGTGTAGTAAGGATTTGATCTTGAAAGCCTATGCCATTGGAGACCATTTAGTGTCGATAATTCAAACTAGTACTAGGTGCCTTGACATTACTGTTGTTTTCTTGAATGACTATTGCAACAACTTTGGATATTTTGATGAATGCCATCTTTGAAACTTTGGAATTTTATTTTTAAGATTTATTGAATTCTTCTTAATGTTTACCAAATTTTTGATTAAAATATAATATAACTTTCTTGAACATATCCCTCACATGAATCTAGTAATCTCCTCTAACATTGCTTTGAAATATTACCTTTAAAACCTTTTCCTTGCAATTGATATTGGGCTAGCTTCAAATATGTCTTTTATAAAAACAAAGTAACATAACTTTATTCTTTTCTTAAATCCTACCAAGAATCATCACTTCTCCATGATAATGATGAAAATGTGACAACAATCATCCATCCACTCATTTCCAATAACAAGGTATTTTTACCATAGACATAATTACATTCTATTCATAAGAAAACTAAAATAAACTTGTGATCATTATGCTTGGATGGAAAAATAAAGAACCAAGTGGGAATGAAAAGGGTGTGATATCAAGGGGATTTGTGGATTCTTTAAAGCTACTACTATGAGTCTTATTATACTATTAATTTTTATTATTTACTTGAGTTCCAACGAAAAATGGAAGTGTGGTATAAAATAGGTGTTACCTTGCGATGTCACTCTAAAGATATGTTACACATGCCTGAAGGTAGGTGACTTCTTAGGAATTTCAAGGTTTCTTGGACTTACATTAGTTATGGGGCTAGAAAGACATGTATCTCATGCCTAAAGACACTCCTATGTCCAATGGCCAAGTCTCCTTTAAAATAAACTATGTAGGAATAAAATTACTTCCTTGTACTTCATTGCCAAGCAATAATACAATGCAATGTTACTAGTATATGGTGTGGAATGAGTTTGGATCTTAGACAAAATGACTAATGATCATTTTAACCATATGTTACACATAGAATTCATTATGCCTATGGTAAGAAACCTCACATCCTATTTTTTGCAATCCCTGCTACTACCATTCCACCTCACTATTATATATAATCATAATTTTATGGTTTTGTATAATATGATGTTATTTTTTTATTGGGGCAATACTAACATGTGTATTTTGAAAGATAAGTATGATTTACACTCAACTCCTTAAATGCCCATGGACACTTATAGGCATGGTTATACAAGGGCATTAGGACTCGAGCGTACTTTGGGAAGGATCCACTTGTATAACTTTTGTATTTCATACTTAATAACTAATTCCACATCATTTTGTACCTCTTGAATACTCAAAAAATCATTGCTATTTTTCTACATATTCATATTCATTCATAAGTTTAGCAATTTTTATGAATCATCTCCTAAAAGCTTAATCAACTTACCTTTCTCAAAATCTTTCTTTCAAATACTTTTGATGATAAATTCTTATATTTTAAGTGTTAGCTATGCTTGATAACCATTTGGATCATCTTTACATCTTCTAAACTATCCATTTCATTCATTTTTTTCATTAAAATTTGCAAAACTTTGGACAGGTCAACGATGATATCGTAGATACAATATATGAGTCCCTGTGATATTGCATCAACAATGTCATATTTATAATATTGGCCTTCTAAAAATCTATATATACACACAGACCATTAGAAAATTTTTTCATTTCCTCATTTCATGCATAGGGAGTTCATGTTGTTTTTCTAACTTCCAATTTTTAGAGCTTCATATCTTTCTCATCGCATGTTCAATTTGAGTCATTCTTATTTTCTTTTGTTTACAAAGTGACCAACTCAATCATGGGGAAGAGTGTTACACATAGTGTTTTGCAAATTATGTTAAAAATTTTCTAACACCTACAAGAACAGAGTAATAGTACTAACAATAAAAGATAATCACATTTAGATCCAACATAAGCCAATAAACTTAATGTTTCCTTCCAAGTTGTGACATCCTGTTCTTGGATGTTGTAAAAATACAATTGCTTAGTTTAATGCATTCATTGTTTTCTTAGATAATATATTAGAAACACTATAAATATTTAATAAATAAATTAACTGGTAAATAAATAATTAGTACTAAAGAATGAAAAGAGGAAAACAAAAGAATTTTATTAATAGAAGAGAGTACTATAACACCCTCTGGGTTATCTTCCTATGCCACTTAAGCCTTAGAGGCGATCCAGCATTACCACCATGTTTAGGTTGTCCTACCAAATGGGTGATCAATCCCTTTTTGTTCGGCTTCACCTAGCTCCCATTACTTGCCTATCCTAGCTCCACAACTCCATGCTTGGCATGACCTCTAACTTGGCCTTAAATGACATAGGTCAAACCCTTTCTTAAGGGATACATGAATAATTGTAACTCCTCATAATGATGTGCCCCTTCATTTGAAGGTTAATTACATTATTTACAATTGTTTCCACCCTTAACAAGGGACAAGACGTTACAATCTACCCTCCTGAGGCATCTAGCTCATCCTCATGTGCTTCCTCTATGTCCAACTGCTTAGCTACTACTTCATCATTATGCTCTTTAGCTTTGGTTCCTTTATTTTCCTCATTATCATCTATACAAATAGAAGATTAGAAACTATAAAACATCATTTATTACATTCATAACAAATACAATTTATCATTTAATATCATGATGATCAAAAAGTTTGGGGTAAGTATTTAAAATAAACTTCCTATTTTCCTAGGTCTATCGATCACAATTTGACAATTGAACAAGTACTTCGCTAATATATTTATTTCATAATTTCTTGGTTTGTTGGTTCTTAATAGCAATGGGTCTAACTTCAAAGCTAGCGTTGGATCATAATGGCAAAGTATTCCAATCCAGCACATATGGTACATCATTTTCATGAAATTTCTTTAGTGAGCTCACATGGAAAACTAAATGAATTTTTAAGGTTGCTAGAAGATTCAATTGATATGCTACTTCACCAATTCTTTCATAGATTTCAAATGGTCCACAAAATTTAGGTGCCAATTTAGTATATTTTCCAAGTTTAAGAAAACTTTTGGTAGGTTTTACTCTCAGTAATACTTGATCTCCTACTTGGAATTCTTTTTTAAGTTGATGTTGATCTGCATATCCTTTATATTTATCTTGGGCATCTTATAAATTTTGTTTAACTCTTATGACAATGTTTTTTATTATTTTCATTTCTTCTTCCTTCCATTCTGTTCTTAAGGTTGGATTTGCCCAGGTTAGTGGTGTATAGTAATTATGTCCATACATTACTTTGAATGTTGTTCAATGTATGAAACCTTGATAATTGTTATTATAGGAAAATTCTACTAGGTGCAAAGAATTCTTCCACATTTTTGGTCTACTCCCAACATAGCTTCGTAGAATATCTTCTAATATTGTATTCACATGTTCAGTTTGCCCATCAATCTCAGGATAGTAAGCTATGCTAAATTTCAATTGGATTCCAAGCTCTCTGAAGCAGTTTTTCCAAAATTCGAATATGAACTTGGGATCTTTATCTGAAGTGATAGATTTTGGACAATCATGTAATCAAAATACTTTACATACAAATTTTTGGGCTACTTTTTCTACTGTGCTTGTAGATTTCAAAGCTATAAAATGTGCCATCTTTGATAGATAATCAACCACTATGAAAATTGAATCATTTTCCTTTTTGGTTATTGGCAATCCCACAATGAAATTCATGGTGACATCTTCCCATTTCTAGGTTGGGACTTCCATAGGTTGTAATAATCCACTAGGTTTCCTCTATTTAGCTTTTATTCTTTGGCACGTTGGATAATTTTTTAATGTATGAGGACACATCATTCTTCATTCCAAGCCAAAAATAAGTGAATTATCATATAGGTCTTAATATAACCTAGGTGTCCTACATATGGTACTTTGTGTGCTTCACACAACAACTTTAGTCTCCAATTTTCCTCTGGTGTGCACACTCTTTGTCCTTTCATTAATAAACCGTTATAGGTAAGTTGATATTGAGGCTTATAAG
This sequence comes from Gnetum montanum, assembly GCA_015680685.1. Lineage (NCBI taxonomy): Eukaryota > Viridiplantae > Streptophyta > Gnetopsida > Gnetales > Gnetaceae > Gnetum > Gnetum montanum. Next base: position 316,170 of record MNCI01000918.1, read on the forward strand.
AAATACTGGTTAAAATATTTTTAAAATAAGAGTCTTCTTTTATTTGTTCCTTAATTTCTTTTTTCATAGGGATTTTTACCACACTTATCATTAAGTTCCACATTCGACTAAGGGCATCAACTACTACATTTTTCTTACCGAGGATATATTTGATTTCAAAATCATATTCAGCCAATAATTCTACCCATCGCCTTTGACAGGCATTCAAAATAGGCTATCTCTACAAATATTCTAAACTTTTATGATCTGTTTTTAGTACAAACCTTTTTCCACAAAGATAATGTCTCCAAACTTTCAAAGAATGAACAATTGCTAGCAATTCTAAATCATGGGTTGAGTAATTTACCTCAACTTGTAATTTATGAGATTCATAACATACCGCTTTATCTTCTTATGAAAGAATTGCACTGATTCCTATTTCACAAGCATCAATCGATACTTCAAATGGTAATTCTTCATCTAGAATTCTCAAAATAGGTGTTGTTGTAAGTAGCATCTTTAATCTGAGAAAAGCTTCTCTACATTTTTCATCAAACTTGAACACATGTTTCTCCTGCAAAAGGTCAATCAATGGGGCTACCAAGGTAGAATACTCTTTAATGAAACATCAATAAAAACCAACTACTATAACATCTTTTAATTCATGCTAGTCCTGAATCGCACTAATTTTTGTTGGATCTACTTGCAATCCTTTCCTAGAAACTATATGATCCAAATATGAAACTTATTTCTTAAAGAGTTCACATTTACTCAATTTAGCTTTTAGTTGATGCACTTTAAGAATTTCCATTGTAATTTTCAAATGTTTGACATGTTCTTCTCTTGACTTAGAATAAACAAGTATATCATGCATAAATACTATAATAAATTGATCAAGATATTCATGAAAAATATTATTCATTAATGCCATGAATGTTGTAAGTGCATTAGTTAATCCAAATGACATCACAACAAATTTGTATAATCCATACCTTGTTCTAAAAGCAGTTTTCTCAATATCTTTCTCCTTGATCCTTATTTTATGATAACTTGATTTTAACTTAATCTTTGAAAAATAACATGCACCCATAAGTTGATCAAACAAATCATCAATCCTAGGCAAAGGATAAGTATTTTTAATCATCACTTTATTCAATGCTCTATAATCGATGCATAATCTTAGCATACAATCTTTCTTTTTAACAAATAAGATTGGTGTACCCCAAGGTGATACACTAGGTTGAATTTTCCCTTCTTTCAATAATTAGTCTAATTGTACTTTCAATTCTCTTAATTCAGAAGTAGAAAATCTATAAGGGGCTTTTGAAATTGGTTGTGTACTAAGAAAAATATCAATAGCATGCTCAACAACTCTTTTTGGAGGTAGTTCTCTAGTTTCACCAAATACCAAATCTTTATATTCCTTAAGTTCTTTCAAAATCTCAGTACTTGAAGATCTCTTAGGTTAGGTTACTTTGAAAACCAACATCATAACACCTTTTTTTATCTAATCTTTTAGTTTTCTTAATAGTTACTGTATGAATTTGCTTTGTTGTCCCTACCTCCCTTAGAACCCTGACTCCATCAGTGGTTGGAACTTCTAAAATACAAGTTCCAAAGTGGGCAGTAATATCAAATTTTTGCAAGAAAGACATTCCTAAAATTTCATCAACATCACCTACTTTAAATTCAAAAAAGTCATCAATGAAAGGCATGTTTTGTAAGGTAAAGTTAATTTCTCCATACCTGGTATGCTTTCTCATGGTTGTTCCATTTGCTAGTTCTATCTTAATAATTTTTTTGAAAGGTAAACTTCATTTCAATAAATTAATTAACTTTGGAGAAATAAAGTTATCATTGGCATTACTATCAATCAAAAATTTAATTTTTTTACCTTTAATTGAACCTTCAAAAATCAATAAAGCAAATTGAAATTTATGCAAACCTGATTTAGTTGATGCAAATATCTTCTTCATAGCTGTGGTGATGGTTGAAATTTTTCCTTTGTTCACATTTGGGTTGGGTTTTTTATTCTTGATTTGATTGGTCCTTTGTATTTTTGCTCAAAATTTTGGACAATCTTGTTTGAAATGATCTTTACCACAAACAAAACATCTTGACCCTAATTGAGCTCTTTTGGTTGGTGTTTCCTCTACCGTTGCTTGTGGAAAGGTAATTTGTCAAAGGGTAGCTTGTATCTGATTCAATTCCTCATAATCCTTAACAATTCAATATGCTTCATCAACACTTTAAGGATTATGGGCTCATGTCTCGAGATGCAGTTGAGCATGTAGTCCACCAATGAATTTTGAAGCTAATTCTCCCTCATCCTGGTAACTTACATATCGAGAAAGATCATAGAATTTTTTATAGTAATCATCTATGGATTGCCTTCCTAATCTTAAGGAATCAAATCTAATTTTGCACTCTTTGTAAAAAAATCAGGTACAGATTTTTGTTTAAAATCTCTACAAAAATTAAACCAATTTGTAATCAAATCTTGAGATCTCAATCCATTCCACCATGTTGCTGCAAGTCCTCTTAAATACAAGAAGATAACCTCTAAATGTTTTTGGCTTGACAAATTTAACATATCAAAATATTTTTTCATTGTATCAAGCCAATCCTTTGCCTTAGCACTAGATCCAGAGGCTCTATCATAATGATCTAATTTTACTTTCTTCGCATGTATCAATGATTCTCTAAGTGGATTAAGCCAGTTCCCATATCCCTTACCTTTGGTTTCTACTCTATGACCTATAAGAGGGATTTTTGTATCTTGTCCACTAGCAGGTGGGGGTTGTTTTTGGTGTGGATCCTTAGGGGAAAGTTGATCTTGATCATGATGTTGTTCCCTAGGTAGATCGTAGGTAGGATTTGAAAGTTGAATGAGATGGTTGGTTAATTACTTGATAAATTCTATAAAGGAATCCATCTTTCCTTGCACATCTAATCATTTATCCTCTAAACTCTAGGACAATTTCCTAATTTCCTCAGACATATTTTACATCTCTGTCTCAAACCCCTAGTTTGAGTGATGAAGTTCTTCTTGTACACCCTTGATCTCAGTAATTTGATCTTCAAGGGTATTCATCCAATCATTAACTTGGGCCTCCATTTCTTTCCAATTTATTCTTCTAATTCTGGACATCGATAAGTTGAAGAAATTAGGTGTGTTGGTAATCCTTAACTTTTATGACCCTTTTTATGGGATTCGAAATCATTAGTCAGTTACAAAAGAAGTTGAAATTGTCGTGGATTTCTTATCCAATATCGAATCCTAATTATTTTCGAGATCTTAAATAATGGATTAAAATGCTAATTTTTTATAATCCAAAAGCTAAATCTAACAGTTCCATTGAGTTTGGAAGGTTCAAATTTGTTGAAATTAGTTTTTGTTTGATTGAAAACAAACTCCGAATTCATAAGTTATAGTCATTTTAAATTTACAAAACTTGCATGTTTTTCAAGACTTCCCAAGAGGTCACCCATCCTAGTTCTACTTTAGAATGAGCATGCTTAATGATGAAGTTTTTATCCCCCTTGTTACCAAGGCATCAATTCAAATTTTTGAAAATAGTCATGCATGTTTTTAATTTAAATTAATAATTATGAATGAAATTTTTTTAAAAAAAAATTTCATTAGTTGATGAAAATTTTGAAATTCTCATTAATTTTTGAGAAATTTGATTTTCCCATCTATTGATAAAAATGTTTTTTTACTATGTGGACGATGGTCATTCCAGGGTCCATGCGGCCCTCCTCTAGGCTAGCGTGGCCCACTTCGGGGTTCGTGGGGCCCTCCTTTGGGTTGGTGTGGTCCACTTTGGGGTCTGTGCAGCCCTCCTCTTAGCTAGCACAACCTGTCTCAAGGTTTGCATGGCAAAGAGGCAGTTTGTGGAGGTGTCTGAAGAGGCAATTTTTGGCGGTGCTAAAGGTAGTTTTCAATAGTGCAAGAGGCCATTTTTGACAGTGCTTGAGGCAATTTTTGACAATGCTAGAGGTAGATTTTAGCAATGTTGGAGGAAATTTTTAGTGGTGACAGAGGCAATTTTCAATGGTGCTAGAGGGTAGTGTGCATGACAAGCAACAGGCAAGTAGCAAATAGGTGGAAAGTTGCAAGTGTAGCAGTAGTAATGGTAAGCATGGTGTGATGGTAGGCATAGGCCTAGGTGTGACGGTAGGTGCAGGTGTGGTGCAATAGTAAACAATGAAAGGCGTAGGCATGACATGGCAACAGATAGCAAAAGGCATAGGCAAGGCACAGTAGTGGGCAGCAGAGGGTGTAGGCACATCAATGGCAAATGGTGAAGGGTAGGTGCAAAGAGGTGCAATAGCAGGTGGTAGAAGGTAAGTGCGGTGTGGTTAATTGTGACAAAGGGCAAAGGTTAGACACAATGAGGTGCAGTGGTAGGTAGTAGAAGGTAGGCATGATTGATGGGTTACTCTTGGGGCTGGCCCAAGGGCTAGTCCCTCTATTGTGCAGCAGAGGCTCCACTACTGCCCTAAGGGGCTTGCTAGCCCCTACCATGGCCAGTAGCAAGGGTCAATCATGTCCTTGGCTCCTAAGGCCAAAAATTTTTAATTTTAACTTTACTTTTATTATTAGTATTTTAAATAATAATAAATTGTTGGGGCTTGAAATTGAACCCAAGACCTTCGACTCCTATTTTTTTTTGAAGAAATAATTTAAAAATTAATTTTCTTTAAATTTAAAATCTAAAAAAAAAACATTTTTATTTTAAATTAATTTTTTTAAAATTGCACATCACCCGATAATTACTGTATCTTTCAAACCATAAGTCGGATTTTGACGAAATTGGTACCATTGGAATTGTCTTCGAGAGCACTTCAAGTTAAACTATAAATAATTTTATTTTAGTGAATCTAGAAATCATAAAATCAGAAAAATTAAATGTTAGCTTTTAAAAATAAAAAGTAAACATTAGCTTTTTCTTTAAAAAAGTGCACGTTAGCTTTTATTGAATCTTTGGTTAACCTAAGTTATAACTTTCTCTTTGCTTTTACTAAGATTCTTACGATTGTATTATAAATATGAGAAGAAGGAAGACTTGCCCATCACAACTCAATATCAGCAGAAGATTGACAGTGGAGAAACTTGAAGATTTTTTACCATCAAAGGACTTTATCTAACTTCATCATGGCTCCCAGACATCAAGTTTCACCTCAAACTCATTCAGGTAGTTCTCAATCGCCCACTATTATTTCACATCAAAATAATGTACTCTCTACTTCCAATCGTGTTCATAGCTTACTTGGGAAGGAGAGTTTCTAGTACCTTACCACTTCTAGGTTGTCTGATTTACTTGTTTTCTCTATTTTTAAACTCTCCCATTGCAAAGGCCTTCTCATAGAATGGTGTGAATAGTGCAATAGTAAGAAAAGTTCTACTTCCTAATTAGTTTTTAGAGCAATAACAATCCTTCCTTCTGTTATTCAAATAGCCTTAGGTTTTCAGCAAGGAAAGGATTTTTTAATTTCTTCAATGTATTTCCCAAAATTTAAACCTTTTTGCAAAAAGAAATTATTTGATTATGTTATTGATTCTACCCTTAGCAAAAGCCAATTTGTTCATGGAGATTTTATTAATGAGGTTCACTTTGCTTTATTTCTACTTATTTATAGTAAGGTTTTATGGTATAGATAGCAATGCTATGTTGGTTCTTATTCTATTTTCATACTTCAAGGTGCCATAACCAGTAGAATTTATGATTGGTCATTATTTTGTTTCTCTGTTGTGTACCTTGTTATGATTGGAATTATTGTTGCCCAACAAAATCTTCCCAAATCTTATACCCTATGTTGTGTATCCTTGTTCATGTGTATGAACCTAAGTTATGACCATCCAAACAAATGTTTTAGTTGTTACAATCCTCGGTTATGCCCTAAATTTATCAAATATGAGAGAGTTATAAGGAGTAAGATTGTGGATGCCAAGAAAGGTCAGTTGGCTTTACAACATGCTCAAAATCATGAAGAAATCAATGAGGTATTTTTATGTTTTTATTATTTTCTTGTTGTTGATTATGTCTTTATTTTATGTATTTGACAATGTAAACTGGTCTACAAAATGAACCGATCCAGAGTGTTGGAGCTGCATAGGCTAAAGAAGTTCAAGGTACTTCGACCTTTGGTATAGTTCAATCACAAGAATATATCACTTTTTCTACTCCCAAGGTATATATTTAAATATAAATATGTATATATACACAATAAGTTAGTTTAATTTCTTATTTTTTTTTCTAATATTCTTTTTTTGCAAAGGCAACGTACTAGACAAAGTTTCGGTGGTCCAATAGTTATAAGACAACAAGCCCAATAACAAGTTCAACAACAACCCTAAAAAACTTGACAAAGTACAAGACAAGATAAGGGAAAACAACTAGAAGTAAGTTTGAATTATTTAAAGGTTTAAATACTTCCCTCTTTCTTTTGTATGATGTTGATTTTTGTGTTGCTAATGTCTATGGAGTGTTAGTACTTTACCTAAGAGATGGACAAAGATGATGCAAATGCCACTTCCAAACAAACTTTTATTCCTCCATCTAGATCACTAGGCATGCCTCCTTTTTCTGTGATACCTAGAAGAGGTTCCATTTCACAGGTAGCACCAACACCATTTTCTGAATCTATTCTAGTGGTTTCTTCTTTCTCTATCTTAGGTTCTTCTTATTCGATGGGAAAGATAGAGGCGACTGCTAAAGAAAAACTTATGCTTCTTTGGTGCATTAGTCAATGAATCTTTGATAACAAACCCTATTCTGTTTGTGAGGGTGTCTACCATTTATGGGAGTCTTAGTCATGCAACTTCAAGGGAGATTATGATTTAATATAGGCTAGAGTTCCCTCATCTTTGCATCCAATTCTTGAGGATGCTCCAAATGTTGTAAAAGATCTAGAGAAACTCTTAGGAGATCTGGAGAGTGTAATGTGCTATGCTCATTATCTAGAGACTCATGAATAGTTTCTCCAAATTGACAATGATCAGTTTCAAGTAATGCTTTTTTTTATTCTTTATGCTTCCCTCTTTTTTTCTTGATTTGCTCATAACTAATAATTTAAATCTTATTACTGCAGAAAAAGAAGAAGGAATGACAAAAGAATATGGATGATTGATTAATATAGATGGATATGTTAAAGATCCAACTTAAAAGAAAGGAGAAATCAACAATTGTAGTAAGACGTGCAACTAAGTACATTAAACAATTGTGTGACGGATTGGTTGAATGCAAGGTAGTGCTTAGCAAGAAGGATGCCACTACTGAAGAAAGGAAATCATTATTGAAGATAGTCATAGATCTCCTTGAGTCATTTGATCATAACAAATAATCATAGTTGCTTTCTTTACATCTTTCCCATTCTGTTTCTTTTCCCTATTCTTCCTTTTCTATGTTCTACTTAGATGTACTTCCTCTCACTCTTCCTTTGTTACAAAATAAAATAAAATAATATTATCTTCCATTTTTTTAATGTGATATCCCATTCCCAAATGTCGTAAAAATACGATCACTTAATTTATCACATTCATCATTTGCTTAGATAATATACTAGAGACATTATAAATATTTAATAAATGAATTAACTGGTAAATAAATAATTGGTATTGAAGGATAAAAATAGGAAAATGGAAAAATTTTATTAATAGAACAGAATACTATAATGCCCTCTGAGTTATCTTCTTATGTCACTAAAGCCTTAGAGGTAATCCGACATTGCCACCATGGTTAGGCTATCCTAGTAAAGAGGTGTTCAGTCCCTTTTTATCTCGCTTCACCCAGCTCCCATCACTTGCCTATCCCGACTCCACAACTCCATGCCTAGCACAACCTCCAACCCCAACCTTAAATGGCATAGGTCAAACCCATTCCTGAGGGATACATGAATAATCATAACTCTTCATAACAAGGTGCCCTTTCATTTGAAGGTTAATTACATTGTTTACAATTGTTTCCACCCTTAACAAGGGATGGGATGTTACATAAGTGATAATTCAAATATATTTTAAATAATAAATCAAAGATTATGATAGGTCGTTTAAGATAAATTTGTTTATAATTGTTAAAGAATCATTCAAGTAAAGAATTTTGTTCAAATAATAAATTTTTCTAAGTCTACAATTTAAATTAAAAATAAAATTGATAATAAAGAATGATTTTGATCAAAATTCAAAATCCAATGAAGGGTTATGAATCTTTAGAAATTTTTTTGAAACATTTGGAAGATCTTAAAATTTGTTATGATTGCAAATGTTTTCAAAGGGACCTAAAGTTAGGGGACCATCACAAATACACAAGAAAAGGCCTAGAGGAAGAGGTAGAGGATGAGGCATAGAACAAACTCCTTCTACAAAGCAAGAGGCATAATCATATAGCATCCATCAGTCAACAACTACAATAAGGCAATCTACACAGGTAAAAGTTGTGCAGTGGTAGCACCAGAATAAAGACAATACCTTACATTCTCCAATGAGTGTTATAATGGAACTAAATTTTGAACCCATTATAAAGTTTGCACCTACAAAGGTCCATGAGCAACTATAATCCTCTCCCCTACAACCCACCATTTCAAGTAATGATGAATGGTACTTGAGAGAAATATACTAATGTTGGTAAAACAAATAGGATGATGCCACAAAAAAAGTTGAGGGAGTCATAGTGTCACACTCTATAAAAGCAATTACAAAGGTACTAAATATACGAAATGTAAGCACCAACATAGCTTAAATATCCACAAGGTCTAACATTGACACAAGGAATCTATGGCTGCATATGGCATATATAACCATTAAAAAGGAGTATAGCATATTATTTACTACTAATAAGATTTACTTTAAGATTGGGACATATCAAATATTCCCAACAAAAATGCTTAATTAGATTTCCACCTATGTTGCCAAAGGTAGTGCTATTTTGATAGGGAAATTCCAAGCCAACATTGCTTATCTACTATTCCTAGAAATACAAAGGAGGTTTGAGGAGAAGAAGATAGTGAAACCTACTCTACCATTCCCTTGTTTTATCATAAAGTTGTATAGACAAGCTGGAATTTTGAGCTACACCAATAATGTTCTTCATAAGGACAAAAATGCATCATGTATTGATATTTTCAAGCTAGTGTCATCCAAAAAAAATCAAGTTGAGAAACCAATAGGCACTAAGTCTGCAGTAGGATCCACACTAATGGCAAATATTCCAACCACAAGAATAGAACAAGTAGGACCCAATGGATCAACTCCAGCTGTAGAATGAGCAGAATAAACTACTCCACCGACATAACAAGATTGTAGACCCTTAATGAGCCATCTACAGCAAATAGCAATGATAAGAAGTTGCGGTAGTAGAAAGGTCTTAAGCATGTGCAGAATTATGAATAATATTAATAGACCTACTGTATCCATAGGACCTACAAGTAATCAAGTTTGATTGTAGGTAGAAGAGGATGATGACTGGGCTCAAAAAATCTTAGGGAACGCTGCATCCTTCTAAGTAATGTTAGAGATAGGAGAATGATCCATAATTTTGACAATGCAAAATTCATATGTTACATGAGTAATAGAGGTTATAATCGATCACATAAAGAAATCCTTCAATATTCTCATTATGTCACCAACAGATATTGTTAGAGGAAAAAACATGAAAACCTTAGCTGGGACATTAATAACCCATGCTTAGCATGAAGATATATAAGAGAGACTATTGTAGACAAGACAAGTCATGCATAACCTTTTTGATATTCCCAATGATATCACTATAGTTCGATTCAAATTAATATCAACAAAATGTAAACTGATCATTGGAGAAACAAGAATGCAACACACGGAAAGTGAAGTGCATAGATTATAAGAAGAACTAGCCACATTAAAAATAGAAAGAAAAGATCCTACATGATACATTTTTCCAAACCAAATAGCACCATTTAGAAATGAATAAATTAATTAGCTAATGATCAAACAAAAAATAAAGATAGAAAAGGAGAAGGCAATGTGGAATGCTTCAGTAGCAAAGGCCCAATGTATACATATGTGAAGGCCTTTGCAATACTAGAAGAGGAAAATAATAGAATTACTATAAAGACTCTAAGGTTAACAGACATAGCAAAGCAAAAGAACATAGTAGAATAGAGCATTCATTATCTTCTAAAGGAGTTTGCTAAACTTAACCTTGATATCATATAACTGGCCCATGAAAATAGAACACTATTAATGGAGGAAGTATGCACAATTTAACAAAATTAGCTATTGAAATTAGTATGTGGCAAAATGAGGCCAAGATAAACAAAAGGCTAAAAGAAAACTTTAGAGATTAAGCAGGCATGTATAAGCAAATCAATGAGAAGGAAATCCATATGGCCAAAGCCAAAATTAGTTCTATCGTAGAATAAACAACTGATTGGCAATCCATCCTGGATAGCCTTTTCCATATTTTTCAAATTGAAATAAAGAATAAAGACCTAAAAATTGAGGATCTAATAGAATACATGGAGTTAGCAAATCTCTAATATGCTAACTTAACCATGTTGACATCAGGTAGACTAACAACAAAGTTGAAGTAACAAGTGGCTACTGTATACTCAATGTATGAAAAAATGTTTGAAGATAGGAAAGATGCATAATAAAAGCATCACATAGCAAACTCCAAACTATAAGTAGTCAAGTTTAGCTACCAAGATTAAAAAGATGTAGTAGCGAACTTGGCTAGAAGAATGATAGTTCATAAAGAGCTAAAAAATATGGCTAGAGCTTTTGAAAAAGAAAGGATGTAATTTGTGGCATGGTACATCAAGGCCAATAAGATGTTTTCACAATTACCATGTCCCTAGGAAGTACTGACTCTTGCCAACTTTGCTAAATTTGCATGAATGGTACATTATCCTAAATTAGAAGAAGAAAAGCTCAAAGCACTACTAAATAGATACTAATTTTAGAAGCTAGATGACAAAGGGAAAAGGCCAATTGAGGAACCACTACTGCCTAGAACTTGAATACAACTACACTAGGCTTAGTTTTATTTTGTTTTTTCTTTGTCATACGTGTTAATCATGCATTGCATTATAATTTTTTAGCACCACTCAAACCATGATTTGGCATTCATAGTAGAGTCAGTTATGTATATATGTGTCATAATATCAAAGTCTATGTAACCCCACAAGTTTGTAAGAATTATATCCTCTTTTTTTTGAACTTGAGGATGAGTTTTGAGTTAGTTGTAGGGGTGTGATGAACCATTTGATTATAAGGACTGATGAGCTGCGATATCGGGTCCACCCCTGCAATATCACGTATGCGATATCACAGCCCGCCGCAATGTCTATAAATAAGAGGTGGCTTTCCTTGTTTTAGGTATCTAGATTTAGACCCTTAGCCAAACTATAGCAGTTTTACCATTCCAGGGTTAGAATAATTTCCCTATGCCTGCAGTAGGAGTCTTAAAGTGAACAAATCTTTATTCAAGAAAATTGTACCTAAGCACACATTTGTGTACGGTAATAAAGACGAACTTTCTGATAAACCTTGTAGCATATGGACTAAGCTAAATAGGAATTAATTATTGTTAAATGTTTAAATGCTTTTCTAGATAATTAATCTCTCTCAACCCTTGACCCTCCTAGTTAAGTGCACTCAATAAGCCCGCTTCAAGCACGTGTGCAACACTTGGTAACCCAGTAACAAATAGCGTTTGGTAATCCCAGCAGCGTTGCACTGGTTCAGGGTGTGTGCGGCAAGTGGGAACAGATACTGGTGCTAGGACAATTAGAACTTAGTTAGCAAATAGTTAATAAAAGTTAGTCACTTANGTTGATCAAAAGAAAAATAAGACAATGGTAATTAGCACACCGAACAAGACAAAAATGTCTTCTTCTTCGCACAAAAGCACTTCACCGCCTAGGAACAACACTAGAGATAGTCAGCGGCACAACACACGTAACCAAGATATGCTAGTTCCTCAACAATTCCGTGTGGTATATATTCATCACGATGAGTATATACTCGACTTTACCTTTATTCTCCATCAAGATGAACAACTGCGTTGGAGAGACTTGGAGGGTAACATAGTGTTGCCTCCAGACCGAGCAGTCCCCAACATGCTCCTTCGTGCTCTTGCATGAATAGGCATGTCACAATTGTACGTAGAGTACATTGCATGTGATTACAACACAAGGGACTACCATCCCACAGAAGCGCAACATCAACGGGACTTGCGATAGGAGAGTTACCACACATCTTTGAAGGGCAAAGGATCCCATAACACTCCACCCATCTTAAGAGAAATTGAGGGTGGTGAACCTATTTTAATAGGTTCTCCACAAAATGATGTTCCCCATCCTAACGATGGTGAGGAGGTGGTGTATCAGAACCTTCACTCCACGATTCACAACCCTAGTTCTGATACCCATGAACACCAAGTGTTCAAAGAGGGAACACAAACACATAATAAGGGCAGGCATTCTAATCGTCATCACGATCAGGGCTGGGACCACCGAAGAGAAGGTAGGAAACATCATCATGGTGATGGTTCTCCTTCTTCTTTACCTTCATTGTCACATTCACCCTCTCCTTCAGTATTAGGACACGGTCATAAGGAACCTAACCGTGAGGATAAGGGTAAGCAAAGTGAGAAACCTTGACGAAAGAGTTGAGAACGGGGACAAGGGCATTCTAGAGAATCATGGCATGGAAGAAGGGAGAGTAGGGAACCACGTAGACATCACAGCTGCTATGAAATAAATGACCATGAAGAAACCCTACTTGCAACCCAAAGCATGTTAGACATCACGGAGGCCGTAAGAATTCCCACAAGGCATCAAAAAGATAGCAGGATTAAGAGGTTAGACATGAATAATATCCCATGATTTGAGGGGGGATAAAAAGCTGATCCTTAGAACCACTTACAAGCATTTCATGATGCATGTGCCTTGTAGAACATCGAGAATGAATGGCAAAAGCTAAATTTGTTCTCAAGGACACTAGTAAAAGAAGCGAAAAGCTGGTACTAGTCCTTAGAATCAGAATCCATTCTAAGGTGGAGTACAATGCTAGAACTATTTAATGATAAGTATCAAATGTACTCCCAGGTGTTCAACCTGCAAAAGAAAATCCAAGGATGGAAGCAAGGAAGTCATGAACCCTTGGATGCTACCATGGGCCAATATTATGCACTGCTACATCGTTGCCTGGGCCATGGTTACTCGCAGCAGGATCAACTATGCCATCTTGTAGATGGACTTAGGCATGAGACTAGGAGAACCCTTGGAACATATGCCCAAAGGAGATTATCAGAGCTTAGGTCCCACCAAGTTCATAGATTGTTGGAGCAAGTAGCTAAGGAAGAAGAGAAGCTATGTAAGAGAGAAAGTGCAGAAGAGTATAACCGTGATCCTTTCCTCCGAAAAAGGGGTGTGAGATTCTATGAGGAGGAGGAAGAGTCACCACTCGAAAAGATGATGAATAGGAAAATCTTGCCACTCCAAAAATTAACAATAGAAGTATCGGCGAAGGTAGACCAAATGTGGGACTCCTTAGATAGTAGATTTGAGACCGTTCTCAAAATCATACAGGAGTCTAAGAAGTGAGGTAGTGACTATGACAAAAAGAAAAAGAGGGATTTGGACCATGCACGTAACAAAGGTAAGGGTAAAATGGCCATCACCGAAGAGGTTTTGGATTCTGATAAGGACAATGACGGTGGATGTGAGATATGCCAGTATGACCATCCTAAGGGATGTTGCCCAGTAATCTCACACCTACAAGTGTCTGGGGTGTATGCACTTAACCCACGACTTAACAAATGGCAAACACCCTAACGGCTACCTTATCCCCAAGGTAACCCAAGGCAGTTCCACCAACCTTTAATGTATTACCCCAAGTGGAACTCTGCCACAACCTATTGAGCAACACCAGTAGTGGCAATACCCATAGTCATGGGGGATGCCACCACCATGACAACAATACCCTTACCAGCAACCGAATCCATATGGCTATTACGTGCAGCAGCCAATCTCTCCACATGACTCTATTGGTCACGTGACACTACAACGTCACTACTAAGCTCGGGAGTATTATAAGACTCCTTCTCCTAGGGGAGACACACCACATACATACCATCCTCCAAATCCATCCACAACTCTCACACCGATAGCTCCATTACCCCCCACTCTAGCAATGCAAGGGGAACTCCCCACTCAACCGCAGCAACGCAATGCTACAAGAGCTATAAACCTTCAACCCGCTACTGGTTTTAACAACCATACAAAGAGAAGACCTTTCNACAGGAACGCAATGCTACAAGAGCTATAAACCTTCAACCCGCTACTGGTTTTAACAACCATACAAAGAGAAGACCTTTCTTTAGAACCAACAGTCCAAACAAGCTCTCACAACCACAAGCGGTTGAGCCTCTAAACGCTTCTCCATCAAATAAGGCTTTAGAGCTCCCTTCAAACCAAAAATAAAGATCAACGCACACAGTTATGTTAACACATGTCGTCACTGACTGGATTAAGGACGTCCATCTTCCTAGGAAATTCTCTGATCTTGGAAGTTTTTTAATTTATCTCCAAGTCGCTGGGAATGAACCATGTAAAGCTCTTCTAGCCTCAGGTTCCAGAGTCAAATTAATATCACAAGAGATGTATAAATCCTAGAACCTGCCTCCACTAAAGAAGAGCAATATTTGCTTAGAGTTGGCTGACCAGTCCATCACTGTTCCCTTGGGACTAGTGGAGAACATCGTTACCACTATGTGTGGTTGGTCACACCTAGCTAATTTCCTAGTGATACAAGTAAACAATGACAAAGGGGACTTCCCAATAATAATGGGGAGGGCATGGCTAAGTACCATAAACGCATGCTTAGGAATCCACTTTTGGAAAGATTGAGAAGAAGAAAGTTCCATGCATCACATATAGTAATACAGGGGGTGATTATATACAATAATGTTTAACATTACCTGCATGCAACCGGTCTGCCCAAGAAATTAACATACAAAAATGCCTGTCTGTAGCAACCACACAACAAGAAGACACCCAGTGGTTGACAGCTATTCAAGAGAGCAACTCACCAACGTGCATGGAACTAACTAGGGGACCAACTTGCACCCATGTAGAAGGCATAGATGCACTAGAGCAAGAGTGTCACCAACTTCCAACCCTTAACCTAAAAACATCAATTTGGGGAAGTTGGAAACAACTAAAAAATTCAAGCAAATGCTCTGATAGGAGAATACTAGTCGATGTGCAACAGACCAAACCTTATCCTGAATCTAGAATGATCAATGCACATAATACCTCTAAGAGAGGATGGCCTCACTCATTTTTTCAGATCATCCCCCTTCAATTTAGTCATGGGGGAGATGGCCACCTATGCTGATCATTTGAGGCCCTCAATTCCTTTTTAAGTTTTTGTTTTACACATTTTTGTTTTGAAAATTCCTTTAAATTTTCTTATTTTTATTTTGCAACATCATTCATACTTTTTTCGTTTATCTGTATGTTTATTTATTTTGTTAAGTTTGTCATCTAATAAGTGCCCCTGATGATGGTATGAACTATATTCTATTGGTTGCTAATGTTTGGTTTTTACCTTTGAGTTATAATGTTGATACTAAGGTATGGTTCTTTTGATACAACAGGCAATGAGTCCACATCATCCATGCATCCATGAATTTCTATGGTCTCTCTTGGCTTGGAACTGTATAGATCCTTTCTTAATAATAGAACTATCAACGAGTTGGTGACTAGGCATTTCTCAAACTAAGGAAGGACTCAAGGACTGAAAAGGGTGTGACTTCAAGGGAATTTGATGTATTTGTGCTGGCCATTCTCTTGGGTGTTTGGATGTTTTCTTCTTGAATTTTCCTTACCATTCTAATGCTGCTCCATTATTGGGAAGCTAAGTTAATAAAAATAATAATTCTTTGCATGGTGTGTTTCTCACGTAAAAATAAAAGAAGAAAAGTGAGAATTCAAAGCACACCCCTTACATGAAATAATCATCTAGGCTACAAACACTAATTATGGAACTAAACAAACATGTTCCCTCTAACTAAGGCCCTTTCTCGCTTCCTACTCTTTCCCCTTTGTGTTTTGTCTAAATGGTGTTCACTTTTTGGTAGAATCATTCTTGTTACTTCAAGTGGATGGATTGGCNCATTTTGCCTAAATGGTGTTCACTTTTTGGTAGAATCATTCTTATTACTTCAAGTGGATGGATTGGCCAAATGTATTAATGCGAAGTCACTAGATGTGGATTGTTTGAGGCTGGATTTGGAATGAGATCTACTAAGTCACATTAACCATTAATACACAAGGGGTTATACACCACCTTATTCTTGAGACTCCATCCCATTCTCTTCTTTCCATCCTTCTTTCTCCATTTTTCACCTCATTTCCGATTGTATCAATGGTCCATATTTTGGTTGATGCATTGTTTCCTTTTTGGTAAATTCTTGTGGTTAAGACTTTAACTCTTTCTTCCAAATGACATTTCTAGAGCCTACAAACTCTTTGAATGTGGGATTGTCAGGGCATTAAGGGCATGAGCCTACTTTGGGAAGGACCCACTGGCATTCCTATTGGATGCATTAGTTAATTTCTTTCCCTTAAACATTTTCGCAATCAACCTTTATTTTGTTCATTTCCATCCTTGACATCCATTTCATCGGTGTTGCCTTTGTTTCTTTTTCTCCATCTTTCTTATTCCTTATCTTTTTCCATTCTCTCACTACTGGAGGTTCGCTCTTAGTCATGGGGGTCCTGGTTCAATTTTCTCAATTTTCTCTAAACCCCTACACCTTGGGTAGTCACCAGTGTTATATCTCCAAAATCTGCATCAGCCATATCACAACTCAGTCAATGGACCTTACACTGAGGCAAGGTATCAACTGCATTGTGATTCATTTACCCTTGCTAATTTAAGACTATGTTTTGTGTGCAGATGGTAATCATACACCAATGCATTGGATCTAGAGGAAACACTTGGAATGGACTGGTGCTCGAGTAGTTATGCAAGGAACAAGATTGATGGCGTGCTTATGGATGAACAACGAAAGGCACAATCTTGGCATCG
The DNA here is from genome assembly GCA_015680685.1 of Gnetum montanum. Classification (NCBI taxonomy): domain Eukaryota; kingdom Viridiplantae; phylum Streptophyta; class Gnetopsida; order Gnetales; family Gnetaceae; genus Gnetum; species Gnetum montanum. Next base: position 333,232 of record MNCI01000918.1, read on the forward strand.
GCAACAACAGACTTCTTCTTTTTTCTCTCTCTCTTCTCCCTTCTCTCTTAGTTGCCAAATAAGGTTGGATGTCAAATGTGTATAGTGTTCACTCTTGTTGTCATGAACACTAATTTTGTCATGTGTTGTAATGATGATCCGTTCACATGTCACCCCATTCACCATTAGTATCATTCAAGTCAATAATCCCATACCTTCCCAATATTTTGTAAGGAACTTGAGGATGAGTTTTCATTCAATCATGGGGGTATGATGAGCCGCGATATCGTGTCCACCCCTACGATATTGCGTACGCGATATTGCAGCCTGCTGCAATGTCTATAAATAAGAGGCGGCTTTCCCTGTTTTAGGCATCTAGATTTAGACCCTTAGCCAAACTATAGCAGTTTTACCATTCCAGAGTTAGAATAATTTCCATGTGCCCGCAGTAGGAGTCTTAAAGTGAATAGATCTTTATTCGAGCAAATTGTACCTGAGCACACATTTGTGTATGGCAATAAAGATGAACTTTCTTATAAACCTTGCAACATATGGACTAAGATAAATAGGAATTAATTATTGTTAAATGTTTAAAGGCTTTCCTAGATAATTAATCTCTCTCAACCCTTAACACTCCTAGTTAAGTGCACTCAGTACAACCGCTTCGAGCACATGTGCAACGCTTGGTAACCCAGTAACGAATAGTGTTTGGTAATCCCAACAGCATTGCACTAGTTTAGGGTGTGTGTGGCAAGTGGGAATGAATACTGGTGCTAGGAAAATTAGAACTTAGTTAGCGAATAGTTAATGAAAGTTAGTCACTTAGTTCTCTTCACCTTCCCTTATTAGCATAAGATGTTAAAAAGATAAAAGATATAAAAATCATATACCTCAAGCTTACTTAACCATACAACCGTGACAATACAAGTAAGTTTGGGAAGACAG
>MNCI01000918.1:341565-363023 GCA_015680685.1 Gnetum montanum
AGAAAAGCTTATAATGTTGAATTCGAGATTTAATACTAAATTCTAAATTAGAAAAAATTGGAAATTGGTTTGAAAGAGTTGCATCTTTATGAACTGTAACCTTTCTATAACTAATGAGAAATGGAGGTATCCCAACACTATACCATACAAGTCACAAGTGTTTGTGTGTGCGCAGATCATAATCCATGGATGGACAATGTAATTATTCTAGTGATTGATGTTAAGTTTGTAATCTTTGTCTTCCCACTTCGAGTTAGTGAAGTTCAAATGTATGGTTTGACCCTAAGTGAGACATATGATAGGTTGATGTTATTAGGCTCTTAACACTCCTAATGGTAAACATGATGAAAGTTGAGAATAAAAATCTAGATCTAAGTAATGACTGTAATTGTGACATCTTGTCCCTAGATGTCATGGAAAACATCAAATATACATTATATTAGACATTATGCATAAGAGAACAATGTACCAAACATCAAATATATGTATCAACATTATGCATAAAAGAAATAACAGAGAAAGTGTAGAAAGAGAAAGAAAAGAATGCTTTATTGATATAACATAGTGTATCTGAATCATGCTTTGAAAGTGTTCCTTAGGATTTTCTTCCTTTGGCATCTATCCCATTAAAGGTAGTCTAACATTGCCATGATGGCTAGGCCTATAACCAACTAGAAGGAATGGCCAATCCACTTCCTATCCCACTTCACCCGACTTCCATGACTTGCCTGTACCAGCTCTGCCACTCCATGCTTAGCATGACCTCTAAGCCTAGGTATAAATGCCTCAAGTCAAATCCCTAAAGGTTACCTCAAGAGACACGTCTTTTATTACAACATGCCCTTTTAGTTCTTAATTACAATTGCCCTTTTAGGCCTTGTTACAATAACAATAATACTTGTTATGAAGAGGTACCATCTTCGTTAGGCAGCAACATCATTTGGGAATGGGGATGTAATAGTAATGTAAATCTATTCTATTCTAAAGTGATGGATATCTGGTCTTGGTATGTCGTACACACCTTGGACTCATGTGATTACCACTAGGATTACCAAATGGGATTGCTAGTGAGTGAATTAAGCAAGATCATTACTAGGTTACCAAACAATCACACATAGCACTTGAAACCAATCGTACCCATTTTGCTTAACTAATGAGCATAAAAGTAAAGTGCTTAGGCAATGTAAATAATTAACTAGGGAAGTAGGAAAATTAAAATGGGTAAACAAATGAAGCTGGGTGGATGCTACAATGATGAAAAGCAATCTTGATCTTTATTTTTGGTCATAAACTATGCCCAAGTAAAATTTACTCAAATAAAGATACTATTCAACTACTTAACACCACACTGTGGGCATTCACACTATTGCTAAAACTACAAAAACAAACTACAAGAATTTTGCTAAGGGTTGGAATCAAAAGTTTTCAATTGGATGCCCAAGTGCTAGTATTTATAGGGTTGCATAAATCTCGAGACATCACATCAATGATGACATAGGATGAACTATGACATCATAGCTATGATATCATTGATACGATATCATAGATACAAAATCACATGATTACAAAAATTGGTTTTATCATACCCACACGACTGACTAAAAACTCATCCTTAAGTTAAAACAAAATAAGGATAGAGTTCCTTATAAAATTAGGAGGTAGACTTGACTTGACATGATTGACTATTTACATGACTCTATAAATGATACATTAGTGTGTTTACAAAATGACACAGTAATCATGAAAAAAAAACAACACAAAATTGAAATAGCTTGATGTAGCCTTATGTACTCGACAGTGGAGGCTCTTCCATTGGCTTCTTTCCTTTATCATCAAGCTTTTGAAATTGATATTTGTTGAGTGTCTAAAGCTTTTCTTCTTCTTTCTTTGGATCATGTACCATCCATGCTAATTTTATGATGTTAGATGTAGTTGGTATGTCCCATGGACATGTCAACTACGGAAACATCTTGTTTTCTCTCACATATCATGTCATGAACTGTCATCTTTCTTACTCAAAAGCCTAAGCCACCTTTCTTAGTTCTTAATAGTCTAACATTTGATGTGTTACATTCACCAATACTTCTTTCTATCCTTGGTAGCTAGCCTTTACAATCTCAAGCTCATATTTTTCCACATGTAGTTTTTGCAAGGCATCCTTCCAATCAACAAACTCCTTCTCCTACAATGCATACATGGCTACTACCTATTATTCTAGCTCATTTCTCGACATGTCTATTGCTAACATGAATAGATTAGCATAACAAAGGTTTGCTAATCCCATGTTCTCTATTAAATATTCTATCTGTAGGTCCTTATTATTCACTTCAACTTGGTGGACATGAGTGAGGATATCCAAGATGGGCTACCAGTCTAGATTTTGAGCAAAGATTCACCTAATTTTGGCCTTTTCCATCTTTATTTCTTTTTTATTGATTTTTTTGTACATGTCCACCTAATTTTTGAAGAGTTCATTAAGCTTATCATATCTTTCAACCTTATTTTTCCATGCACTTATTTCAATTGCGAACTTTTGTTGAATGGCATGGACATCTTTCATTGATAAGGTTCTATTTTCTCTAGCTAATTTGCTAATATCCTGGTTGACTCTAAGGAGTTATTCTAGTAGTTGATGGATGCTTTCTTCAAGAACATTCTTTTATTTTTAACATGAGTCAACTTGGTGTTATTTGTAATTAGCTTATTGTTTTCCTCCACCAAAGCTATCAAAGCTTTAGTGTGTGCATATCTTTTTGCTTCTATAACTAAGGCATTTCACACCACCTTTTCCCTCTCCATCTCCACTTTGATGTTATGGGCAATAAGTTTTCTTACATGATCTATTTGAAACTATTTAAGTTGGTCAAGGGCTATGAATTATGTAGGGTCCCTTCTTTTGTCTCTCAAAACTGCTAGTTGTTCCTGTAACCTCTACACCTTGTTCTCTGCATGTTCTAACCTCATTTCAGCCATTACTAGCTTTCCTTTTGTTGTGATTAGATCAGACTACACTGTAGTGATATCACTAGGGATATCAAAAAGATTCTAGATGACCTGGTTCATCTACAGCAATCTATTTAGAAAATCTTCATGCTTGGTAGGAGTCATTAAGGTTCTGGCAAGCATTTGAGCATCTCTTGCTCTAGAAATATCAACCAGTGACACAATAAGAACATTGAAGGATTTTTTAATATGATCAATGATACACAACAAGAACATTGAAGGATTGTTTAATATGATCAGCGATTACTTTTGTAGCTCTTGCTACATCTTGGTGCAACATGACCACCACTATGGCACCTTCACTAGTTTCTAACATCACTTGGAATGATGCAGCATTCTTGAAAATTTGTTGTGCCCAATTTTCCTCTCCTCTTGTCTGCAATGACACTTGTCCACTTGTACGATCTATAGAAATTGTGGACCTGATGAAGCTTTCTCTCACTCAGTAGAGATTGGCACCTTTCCTTATTCCCCAACTAACGATATCTATAATTTGATGCAAATGGCTTATTGAAGGTCTATAATCTTGTGGTGATGGTGGTGGACTTGCTTCTTAAGTCCATCTTCATCAGATGACTAATTGATGGCTCCTATCTACTACTACCTAGTAGTGGGAATGTTATAGCAGGATTTGAACTTGTAGCTCCTTTAGTGCCTATAGGCTTCTCCAGCTGATCTTTCATTGGTGATATTAGTTTAGAAATTTTAACATAGGAATCATTTTGGGCTTTCCTGAAGACATCATTGATATAGCCTAGGATTCTAGCTTATTTCCAAAGCTTCCTTCTTAGGTAAGGGATGGCAATGTTAGTTTCCCCACCTTCTTTTCCTTGAACCACCTTTGTATCTTCAAAGAGATTAAGTGTGCGATGTTGATGTTGAATTTGCCCATCAAAATCGCACTTCCCCTAGCTACATATGTTAAGATCCTATTAATCCACTTTGTTGGGAACAAGTGGTAAGTCCCAATCTTGAAATAAATTTCTTCTTTGCTAAAAACTCACTATAATTCTTATCTTCCTTGCCGCTAAAAACTCACTATAATTCTTATCTTCCTTGCCATAGGCCCTTTGTAATCATAATTTCTTTGCATCTATGTCTGATCTTGTTGAAATTTATGCCACATTAGCCCCTTTATTTAGGATGTTTAAGGCTTTGGGATGTACAAAAACTCCTTCTATCGTTATAGTGGCATCATCTTGTTTGTTCCTCCAAAATTGGTAAACTTCTCCTAGGTACCAGTCTGCATTATTAAACAATTTTGACCATAAGGAAGATGTCCAGAGCTGTGTTTTCATTAGTTCAATGAAAAACTCCATAAATGAATCAAAGTTGAGTTCCATGATGACTATGGACATGATGGATTTCCCTTGAATGGCTTTGAGGCATTCATTGGACAACATGAGATGTTGTCCCTATTGTAGTGTTGGTGGTGCCTTTGCCTTTGCTTGTGTGGAGTGCTCAATAGTAGGGGTTTGTTGATGGATAATGAATGACCAAGCCTCCTACTTTGCATGTTCAACTTTCAAGGTTTGTTCTCTTGCTTGGTCTATTCCATGGCCTCTTGATCTTTTGCCACCTTGTTAAGAAGGTCCTTCAGCTACTGGTCTTTTCGGGGCCATCTACAATCAATAAGATTATGTGATTATTAAAGTGTTCACATTAATTTATAACAGTTCATTATCCTTCTCATACTCTTGGTTTGATCAATTTCTTATCTTAGCATGATCAAAAAGTTAGAAAAATTTCAAAAAGAGACCCCCAAGGGCTATACTTCTAATTATTATAACCCTCCACAATTTTCATTTTCTTGTTTATTGTTCCCTTGTTTGTTGGTTATGGTTAGTTTGAAGGATTAGTAAAATCCTTTTGGCTTAGATTTAGTTAGTTAGCTATGATGTTCTTATTGTTCTTTTATACTTACCCTTTATAATGTCTTTTGGGCATTAGAAAATTTTGGCTCAAATTTTTGGATGTGCTAGTAAGAGACTCCCCCACAACTATGTTGAACACTTTGGGATCAATAGGGTTCGAGAATTTCTCAAATCAGAGTTGTGGTAAGGAAGTTAGGGTGCTAAAAAGTTAGGTTGCTAGAACTCAGAAGAAAAACTTCAAAAACTCTTATTGTTATGAAATGGTAGAATGAAAATATTTCTAACTCCCATGCATATATATACTATTTTTATGGATGTGACATCATAGATGGGACATCGTAGCTATGACGTCGTAACTACGACATCACCATCACAAAATTTGAAATTTTTGGCAATTTTCTATAGAAAAAATGAGTCAATTGGATGATTTGGAAGACATAGAGGCTGCTTAAAGGATTATGGATCATAGATGATGCTTAGAATTCAAAAATTTGATGTTTGACAGTCTTAAGAAAGGAATTTTGGACAACACAGGATTATTGAATTTGTATGAGATTTATATAGTCGATTTTTGTTGCATTGCAATATCGTATCTATGGTATTGTAGCAATGATGTTGTAGATACGATGTCATGGTTCATGCTACATAATCGTTGATGCGATGTATCAGGATGTATGTAGTCCTATAAATACAACACTTGGGCACACAATCCAATAGCTTTCGATTCCAACCATTAGGTAGACTCTTGTAGTTTGTTTCCATAGACTTAGTCATAGAAGTGAACGCCCACAATGTGATGTTTGGCAATTGATTGGTGTCTTTATTCAAATGATTTCTACTTGGACATAGTTCATGGTAGAAATAAAGATTGAGATTGCTCTTCATCATTGCAACATTCCTTGTTTCTAATTGTTTACTTAGCATAATTTTTACTATTTTCCTAGCTTAACACTTTACTTTCTAAAGCAATTTACTTTACTTATTTCTTAGTACACTGTATGGATACAACTAGTTTTGAACATTAAGTGTAGTTATCTGGTAACCTGGTAGTGGCATTACTTGGTTCGCCCAGTAGTAATTCCATTTGGTAATCCAAGTGATAGCTACATGAGTCCAAGGAATGAATGGTATATCAAGAATGGATGTCCATCACTCTAAAATAGAATAGATTTACATTCCTGTGTTAATTAGATTTAGAATCTAATATTCATTTTCACTATGTTTATCTCTAGGAGCGCTAAGAGCCAATTAACATCAGTAATCATATGCTTTGCTGAGAGCTAAGCCATACATCTGAACTTCACTAGCTCAAGGTGGAAAGACATCGATCTTGAACTTAACCTCAATTACTAGCATAATAACATTGTTCATTCGCAAATTATGATATGGTCATACGTTGGCACTCATAACTTGTATGGTAGAGTGTTGGAATACTCCATTGCTCATTAGAGATGGATTGAAGGTTCTTAGTTGATGGACAAGTTATAAGCTTGTATGCAAAGTGTTTATTGAGTCTTAATTAGGTTGGAAGGCATAAGATGATGTAGAATTACTCGTCAAGTATGAGGTACAACAATTATATAAGTGGGTCCTCACCAAAGCAAGCTTCAGCTCATAGTGCCCTTATATAACCATGCCTAAAAATGTCTGTAGGTACTCAAGGAGTTGAATGTAAAACATACCTATCTAACAAAACACACATGTTAATATCACTAGATTAGAAATATAACACTATATTATACAAAGCCATAAACTTATGATTAAATATGCAATAAGGTGACATAGAATGTAGAAGGGATTGCAAAAATTGAGATGTGAGGTGTCTTACCATAGGTATAATGAATCCTTATGTGTAGTGTGTGGTCAAAGTAATAATTAGCCTTTCTGTCCAAGATTCAAACCAAGTCCAAACCACTTTCTAGTGATATTACATTATGTCATCCCCAAAACTAACAACCACAAGACTACCACTATTGCAAGGAGTATTCTCACATGGCAATGTAGTTCAAGGAAGGAGTTTATTAGTAACATGTTTTCTATTTTTTTAGATTTTTAATAAGCCACCTACCTTCAAGCATGGATAACATGTCTTTCTAGTGGGACCCCCAAAAATTTTATTCTATGCTTTATTTGATTTTACTATGTTGACCTTACCAAAGGACTACCTTCAAGCATGGGTAACATGTCTTTCCAGTGACATGATAGGGTAGCATTTATTGTACTCTTACTTCCATTTTTCATTGGAACTCAAGAAAATAATACATCCTTAGCAACAGGATAAAACTCACAGTAGTAGTTTGAGAGAATCCATAAGTCCCCTTGATGTCACACCCATTTCATTCCCACTTGGTTCTTCACTCTTCTTTCCAAGCATAATGATCATGAGTTTATCCTTTGTTTTATTGTGAGAAGAATATCATTATGGCCATGGTAAGAACCTCTTATTGTTGGAAATGAGTGGATGAATGATGTGGTCTCACTGTAGAGGTAATTAGTCCTTTATGATTTGATAATATCGAACAATCTTCAAATTATTGGGATGACATCTTGCTTTATTCCTTGCATTTTATTGGAAAATTAACAAAAATATGTACAAGAAAAAATAATGGCAAATTATAGAAAAATTGGAAATGATATCAACAATTGCAAAGATAGTAAGAATGAAAAATTGTAAAAATAATTTAGAATTGTCAAAGAATAAGAAATTGTTAAGAAGTTGAAAAATATAAAAGTATTGGAAAATATCAAAAAAAATAGGAAAAGGTAATGAAAAGTAAAAGATTTAGTTTGATACCTACATGTCACTTGGGACACCCCCATGACTATTATCAAAAATAATTAACCAAAAGATTGAACAAGAAGAGGAAAATTGATAGACTGGTGGAATCCATAACAGAACTGAGATGTTCAAAAAAGGCCTAACTTGTTGAATATTCACTAGAATGAGCTTTTTTGGGCTGGAAATATGGTACATTTTCATGGCACTAGATGGATAGGTTGCCTAGACAATATATGGTCCTTCCTATAGGGTTAGGAGCTTAGCCTTTTGTGGAACATGATTGAAATTATAGTACAAGACCTTATTGCCCAGCTAGATCGATACTTGACATATTTGCACATCGTGCTTATGCTTAGAGTACTTCTTATGGACTTCATTGCTCATAAGAGCTATAAGCCTATTCTCCTCTAGAAGGTTGAGATTCATAAGTCATTCCTTTTGGCCTAAGCTCAAGTCTAGGTCTAGTTTACTAGTAGTAGCTAGAGTTTGGAGCTCTACTTGGATTGGAAGTGTAGTTAATTTACCATAGACTAACTCATAGGACAAGTATCTAATGGGAATTTTTCATGTAGTTTTATGGACCCATAGAGCATCATTTAACTTAGTGCTACAATCCTTCCTAAATTGACTAACCATTCTAGTTAATATTCTTGTAATTTCACTATTAGTTACTTCTTCCTAATCATTTGCTTGGGGATGATATAGTGTGGTTAATTTATGGTTCATCCTAAGCTATTACATGAGCTTCTTAAATGTAGCACCTTTAAAATGGATTCCGTTGTTTGAGATGAGCATCCTTGGTACTCTGAATCTATTTACCACATGTTGTTGAAAAAATTTGGCAACTGTTTTGGCTATACAATCTTTAACTACAGCTACCTTTGCTCATTTTTTATACTAACCAACAATCACTATGATATAATCTTTCCCTTTCAACATTGGTACAATGGGTCCCATGAAGTCAATTCTCCATATATCAAATGGTTCTAATAATTGAATCCATTGTTGTGGCCCTTCATTTCTGGTCATTATTTCTTCATCCCACTAGCATCTTTCACAAGATCTAGTGAAGTTATGAGCATCTTGGAATATGGTAGGCCAAAGGTAGCCTACCATCATTAGCTTAAGTGTTATCCTATGCCTAGCATAATGATCACCATATGGTCCCTCATGTTCATCTTATAGGACCCTCTGTTGGTTATCTTTCAATACACACCATTGTACTAACCTGTTAGCATAGATCTTATAAAGATGCCCAGTGGTCTCCATATATCTTTTAACTTTATGAAGGAATTGATCCCTTTATTTACTACTCCACTCAATAAGAAGCTCTTGTGTGGTTAAGTAAGTCATGTAATTAGTAGTCCATGGCTTTGTTGTTGAGTTAACAACAATCGTTATCCTTGTGAATAGGTTTTTGTCAAGAAATTGACATGATATTAGTTCCTTTTAGTCCTTTAGTTCCCATCTTAACCTCAACATGTGATCTACTACTACATTTTCTATGCCCTTCTTATCAATCATGGTAATGTCAAATTCTTGTAATATTACGAGCCATTTGATCACCCTAGGACTTACCTTTGGTTTATTCATTAGTAATCTTATTACACTATGATCTGTATGGACATAGATGGGGTATCCAAGCACATAGTGTCTAAATTTTGCTAGTGCATAAACCATTGCCATAAGCTCCTTTTTTGTGGTGGTGTAATTAAGCTATGCTCCAGTGATGCTCATGCTGGCACAATGTATGTAATATGGTCTTTTTTGATCATCTAGTTATGTTAGTACTACATCCAATGCATAATTTGAAGCATCTATCATGATGTGGAAGGGCATAGATCAATCTAAAGGTCAGAGGATTGGTGTTTCCATTAACTTCTATTTTAAAGTTTAAAATATCTTCTCACATTGTTCTATCCACTAAAATTGTGCAGCCTTGTTTGTTAATTCTACTAATGAATTTTCTATTTTTGAAACATTTTCTATAAACCTCCTATAATGTTTTGTGTGGCCCAAAAATGATCTAACATCTTTGATACTGAAACATCACCAAATTTGAACTACAGCATCTCGACTACAAATTTTTTTAAGTGCTAACAGGAGGCCACTTTCTGCAAATTTTTGTAAGTGTTGGGACTATGCTCTCCACTACCCTAGAGCATAGTCAACCCAGTAGAGAGCATAGTCAAGACAAAAGCCAAATTTTCAATTTTTCTTAAGTGTCATCGTAAAGCCAAAAGCTGCAAATTTCTCTAAGTGCGGAGACTACACTCTCCACTGCCCCAAAGCATAGTTAGCCTCTCGTGGAGAGCGTAGTCAACATGAAGGCCTAGTTTTCTCAAAATTTTCTAAGTGTTGGGACTACGCTCTTCACTGCCCCAAAGCGTAGTCAAGCATAGTCAACATAAAGGCTAGTTTTGCAAATTTTTCTAAGGGTTAAGTTAGCCACTACAAACTTTTCAAAGTGTTGAGACTATGCTCTTCACTACCCCAGAGCATAGTTAAGCATAGTCAATGTGAAGGCCTAGTTTTTTGCAAATTTTTTTAAAGTGTTGGGACTACACTCTCCACTAGCCTAGAGCATAGTCGAGTGTAGTCAACTGGAAGTTAGTTTCTGCAAGGTTTGACAAGTGTTGGGACTATGCTCATCCCCAGTTGGGAGGGTAGTTAGCCTCCAATGGAGAGCATAGTCAGCACATGGCCATTTTTTAAACAAAAATTCTAAGTATGAGATTACGCTCTTTGCCATTCCAGAGCGTAGTCAAGTGTAGTCAGCCAGAATAGCCTCCAGTAGCCTCCACAGCACAGCAACAGGATACCAACACAGTTAACTCATCCCCAGTGAACATAGTTGGTGGAATCTTTCTCTCTCTTGCATTTCCTCTTGCCCAAAATTATAACTATGCTCAATCCCACCAACCTAGTAGAGAGTGTAGTTGGGTAAGAGTGTAGTCCCAACCATTCCCTCTGCCATGTGGTAGCCATGCCACATTCTGCGCTAACACTAATCCTATAAATACCCTGCGTCCTCAACATTTTAAGAGTTGGCAAAGTGTAGAACCCAAGGTGGACATAACACAAGTCATCCAATGGGAAGCCTATATTGGTTGTGAAAGCCCAAGTGAATGTAACACAAGTCATATCATAGAGGAAACACCTATCAAACAAATGCAACGTGGTTTCACAAATACTAAAACAAAGCCCATCTAGTGACATGCAATCCACTCGATGGCAAGCACCTTGCAGCAAGCATTTAGCAACGTGCAGAGCCCAAAGCAAGCTCACCCCACAAAAAAGTAAAAAGGTAAAAAATAAAAACAAAAGCAAAAGGAATGAAGCATGTCCCCAAGCAAATCAACAACACTACACTTTTGCAACCAATCTAGCCTTGAATCCACACTGACTCTCTCATGAGCACTCTAATGATAGGCCATTATTTTTAGGGGCAAGCCACTTTGGTGCCATGGTCACCGTCAGCTATGCTAACTTTGCATTGTGCATCATGACACCTTGTTTATACCTCATCTCCTCTTTTATCCCTAGCACATTACCTACACCATTTACTCCCAGCATACCACCATCCACATCACTCTTAAGCATGATGCAACAACATCTAATCAAGTACTAATGAGCAAGGTTGGTGCTAATCCTACTATGGTGTTTTGTCATTCTTTTTCAACATCTCTTGGGCCACTCCTCCAAACGTTAGCATGAGGCTACTTTCTGCAAATTTTTCTAAGTGTTGAGACTACACTCTCCACTACCCCAAAGTGTAGTTAACCCAGTAGAGAGCGTAGTCAAGACAAAAGCTAGTTTTGCAATTCTTTATAAGCATCATTGTGAAGCCAGAAGCTACAAATTTCTCTAAGTGCTGAGACTACACTCTCCACTACCCCAGAGCATAGTCAACCTCTCATGGAGAGTGTAGTTAGCATGAAGGCCTAATTGTCACAAAATTTTCTAAGTGTTGGGACTATTCTCTTCACTACCCTAGAGCATAGTTAAGCGTAGTCAACACAAAGGTTAGTTTTGCAAATTTTTCTAATGAACAAGCTAGCCACTACAAAATTTTCTAAGTGCTAAGACTACACTCTCCACTACCCCAAAGCATAGTGAAGCATAGTCAACACGAAGGCCCAATTTTTTGCAGAATGTTTTTTTAAGTGTTGAGACTACACTCTTCACTAGCCCAAAGCATAGTCAAGCATAGCCAACTGAAAGTCAGTTTCTACAAGTTTTAACAAGTGTTGGGACTACGCTCACCCCCTCTTGGGAGCATAGTCAGCACATGGCCATTTTTTGCAAAAACATTTTCTAAGTATGGGACTATGCTCTTCCCCAATCCAAAGCATAGTTAAGCGTAGTTAGCTAGAACAACCTCCAATGGCCTCCACAACATAGCAACAACATACCAATGAAGTCAACTCATCCCTAATGAACATAGTCGGTAGAATCTTTCTCTCTCTTATATCCCTTCTTACCCAAAATTATCACTATGCTCAACCCCACTACCCTAGTGGAGAGCATTGTTGGATGAGAGTGTAGTCCCAACCATCCCCTCTGCAACATGGCAACCATATCACATTTTGTGCCAACCCTAACCTTATAAATACCTTGCGCCCTCAATTTTTTAAGGGTTGGCAAATTAAGGTTGGCATTTTTAAAAAGTTAGCATTTTGGCAAATCAAGGATTGGCAAATTTTTGGGTTAGCATTTCGTGAAGTTGTAGACAATTGCAGCTCCACTACAGCCCTACCATAGCCTAGCAGAACACCACAACCCACACTACACTGCAACGGCCAACCCGACAGATGTAAACACCCTAGTGAGCATTAGTCTTCATGGCTAGACACCTCCCCAGCTGTGACTACACTCTTCACTGCACCTATTGTACCCCATGTACCTTCTAACCCCTTTTGGTGTTAAATACAATCAACCCCATTTGGGATGGTGTTTCATTTCTCTCTTGCATTTTTTGCACTTTCTTTACATTTTCACTATTTTTAACATGTGGTCACATTAGAACTACACTTGGGCAACAATCTCCACACGTCGGCACCCTCATTTTCATCAAAAACCTTGACTACGCTCGCCCCCTTTCAAACACCCATGACTACGCTCAACACCGTCGACACCACTGACACTGTCAAAACTATGAACACCACTTGAACACTTAGCACTATTTTGCATCATGATCGTGGCTAGCTACGCTACACCTCGTTTCCACCTGGTAAAGTCCTTATTCAATCAACAAGATCATTTAGGGCACCCCGTCTCTACCTTTAGTAGGCCCTTGCACAAACTTGAGGTTATGTTGTGCACCCGTGAACCCCTTAGTGTTCCAATCATTGACGTTTTTAGTCATTATAGATAGCTTATGGCCTTTGGGTGATGTTTTGTATGACTCTAATTTTCTCTAGATCTACCTCAATTTCCTTCTGTGATGCTTTATGTCCTAGAACAATTCCATCTTGGACCATTAAATGGCTTTTCTACCAATTGAGCTTCAAATTTATCTCTACATATCTTTTTAATACTTTCTTCAAATGATCTAATGCTTACTTAAAATCTAACCTGTAAGTAGAAAAATCATCCATAAATATTTCTATGCCATTGCCTATCTGTTTCTAAAAGATACTCAGTACTAATCTTTGTAAGGTAGTAAGCGCATTACACAAGCCAAAAGACATTTGCTTGTAGGTGAATGTTTCCCTTAGACTAGTAAACATAGTCTTTTCTTGGTCTTCTAGTGTAATGTAGATCTAGTTGTATCCACTATATACATACTCTCCACTTGTCATGCTTATTTGGAACAATAACCAAAGGACTAACCCATTCGCTATTTGCAGTGGGATAGATAAATCCTACTTTTAATAATATTTACAATTCCTACTTTACTATTTCTTTAAGCTTAGGATTTAGAATTCTTTATGGTTGGTATCATGGCTTAATAGTTGGATCTTTGTATATCCAGTGTTGGCAAATTCAAGGATCAATGTCTATTATTTCATCATAAGACCATGTTCAAGTTGGCATTAATGATTACTGATTTCTTGTTATTTAGAAAAGCATATTCTAGTACTGTTGGTAGGGCTTTTAACTCCAATGGTTCCAATTCAAACTTTTATGGGATCTCAAGTTGTCCCCATTCAATATCTTCTTCTTGGCATGAATGTGTATAGGGGTTTTTTCTCCTTAATTTTTTAAGCTTATTTGTTTCCTTCATGTAGCTGCTTATAACCTAATTTTTTGGTTCCATGTATATTTTAGATTCTATTTCTTCATCAGTAATCAACCATTGGGTGCCTTCTTGTTTAGTGGTTGTTGCATATAGGCATCTTTGCACACACATTTCTTCTACACATCTTTTGCATGCTATGTTGCTCTCTTATTTAACAACCCATATTTTCAACAAGCAACTGCACCCATTATCATTGTATGTAATACATAGAACTCTATGTCATTGAAAGATTCTAGATTCATCCTCCTTGAAAATATTTAAGGATAAATCTATGATTCCAAGCTTAGTATGCATACTGTTAGGCCAAGCTCTTTCCATGATGATAAGGAACTCTCCCTTGTTTTCCCACATGAATGACTAAGAAATTAGTAGGATAGGATCAACCATTAATGGTAGTGATGACATCATCTACCTGTCCTAGTGGAACCTTGATTGATTGGTCTACAAGCTCTAATTAAATGTTCTCTTTCTTCAATGGTGAAAGATTCTAGGCCTTGTACATGTCTTGTGAAATCAAGTTCATCCCTAAATTAGAATTAAGTAGATCCTTACATGGTTTATAGCTTGCTATTTGGAGGTACACTAAGGGACTTCCCAAGTCTATTCTTTTTTGGGTAAGCGTTCCTACCTTTATCCAGTGTGTGACAATTTGGGTAAGCATGACAATGGTTAAGTTTGAATTAGTAGATGATGGAAGCTTAGTGTTCCTTGAAGAAGTGTATATGAATGGGGTTGAAGTAGATGGGATTCCCATCCTTTGAACCTTTTCTAATCTCATTTGAAAGAACAAATGTTTCTTGGATTGAGGTTCATTCATGATTACCTCCTCCTGCGTGTTTACTATCCTTGTTGCATTTTTTGTTGTGGTTGTGATGGTAGCTCCCATTGCATTGCTAGTGGTGGCACTAGTAGTAAAGGATTGGAAGATTAACTTAATGGACCATCCATTGGTTGATGTACACATGGATTGGAATCCATCCTTAAAGTGATAGGTCTATAATACTCAGGTGGATAATATTGAGAAGTATGAACTGAAGCATTCCCTAGAGCAATTGGATGCTGCACATAATATCCCTAAGGGTTTGGTTGCCTATATGGATACTATTGTCTCAACGGTGGCATTGCCCACACTTGTTGTTGTTCCCATTGCTACTGGTATTGCTCCTATGGTTAAGGGCAAGCTCTATTTGGGTAGTAAGCTAGTTGGAAGGGCTATTTGAGATTACCTTGAGGATAACGTAACTATCTTGGCATCTACTTTTTGACAAATCTTCAGTTAAACACATATGACCCAGACTCTTGCAAGTGTGCCATGATAGGGCAACATCCCTTAGGATGTTCATACTAGCACATTTTGCATCCTTCCTCATCTTCTAAGCTTGAGTCAGTACATTCTTCCACTAAAGTAACTTTTTCTTTTTGTTTGTAGTTCTCTCATCCATTATCTCTTTTCGTCTTCTTCTCCTTCCCCTTATTGAATACTTTTTTAGTTATTTCTTCTACGATCTTTAGAGTTGTAGCAAACTTTTCATCCATTGAGTCCTACATCTTTTTACCTTATTTGCTATATCAATGATAGATTTTTGAATTGGTAGAGTTTTCTTTTCAATGACCTCTTCCAAGGTTTCTTCTTCTTACTTGTTGCACATTCGTACATCTTATTTTCTGATGAATGGATCTCGATTATATTTCTTAGTTGATTTGCTCTTTTTCAACTCACCTTCCTCTTTTGCAACTCGGTCTATTAACCTCTAGATTTGATGGGAAATCATCTTTGATAGTCTTCCTTAGGCATAGACCCCAAGGGTTTCTCTGGTTTTATTTCTTAATCCATCGATGATGTGCTCAAGTGTTTCCCTTTGTGAGAATCCATGGCCTAGACATCTATGTATAAGAGAGTAATATCTACTCATTGCAACATCAAGGGATTTGTGTATTCCTTGTTTCCATCCCTGGATTTTCTTTTTAAGGTTGGACACCCTTAAGTAGGTTTGATATTTGTCATTGAAGAGTTTAAGCATGGTACTCCATCTTTTGATTAATTTAGGTTCCAATGTTCTGTATCAACTCTCAGCCTCTTTCATGAGTGTCCTAGGAAACAACTTAAGCTTTTTCCAGTCAATTTCAATATTCGAAAGGGCATAGGCAACATGGAATGCTTGAAGGTAATGTTGTGGATTTGTATTATACCCATTTTCAAATTTAGGAATATTATTCAAATTTAGTCACTTGATGCTACTATCCCTTACATGCCTAGTTAGAATATATACTACTTCCCTAATATTGATCATGTTACGAGTGCCCAATAGGGATTTTTCATGGTCATTGGATTCATACGCATTGTTGTAGTGATGGCCCCTTTGGTACCCATAACGCTCTTTCCCTTCACACCTATTCCTATCTCTTCTTGGTTCATACTAATCCTCTTATTCATCAAGATTCCTTCAATGATATTCATGCTTATCATGAGCCCAATGTCTCTCCTTGTCACAGTTTCTAAGTCTACATTCCCTTTCGTCAGAGTCCATTAATAATCATGAGGAGGAAGATGAAGTGGTTGGAGAATGATGTTAGCTAGTTCTCCTTTTGTGACTCTGAAATTCATCCCTTTGTGATTCCATAGAAGCTCTAGGCCTTCTGCTTCACTTATGTCTAGATTCCTTTGCCTCTTTTCTTGGTGTCTTTATAAGGGTCAAATGTAGTTGTACCTTGATAGGTTCTTCCAGATGAATAATAAATGTTTGTGAGTGGGCTTCATGATTATGGTGGAGTTTTTCTACTAAGAATGCATTGCCATCAAGTTCTTTTAGGACAACATTAGGATTGACTTTCTTTCCTTTATTATTTTAGTGATTTGTCTCCATAGTAGCATTCCTTTGTACTTGCACCTCTATGCATTGGTACAGCCTGGTCATGTGTTTAGTTACATGATATCCTTCTTGTGTGTGACTCAAATTCATTCCCCTTAAGGTTGCTTGAAGCATGGCTGGTGTTGAAAGCTCTGAAGGTGAAACAATGTTACCTTGTAAGTCTCTCCACCTTAGCTACTCATCTTGGTGAAAAATGAATGCAAAATTAGGATAATAAGGATTAGTGTGAGTGTATCATATCCTTGTTTACATACATGCACTCCAATCTTCATCATCATTTGTTATGTGATTGCCTCTTTGTAGCTCTTTGGTAGGTGATAATTTGTCTTTAAATGTTGAAGCCATATTGGATATTTGGCACTTAGTTATATGTGTGTTATTAAAATTAATTAAAGGTGTAAGAATAGACTTTGTGATTCTTGATACAATCAACTTTATGATATTAATTACTCAACACACATTGACACATCCCCAACAATAGCACCAATGATGAGTGGTGAAGGTCTCCCAACACTCTACCATATAAGTCACGAATGTTTGCACATGACCAAATCATAATCAATGGATGGAAAATGTAAATTTCCTAGTAATTGATGTTAACTTCATGATTGTTGTCTTTCCACTTCGAGTTAGTAAAGTTCAAACATATGATTTACCTCTCAGTGAGGCATATGATAGGTTGATGTTGTCAAGCTCTTAACACTCCTAATGATAAACATGATGAAAGTTGAGAATAGAAATCTAGATCTAAGTAATGATTGTAATGTATATATATTCTATCCTAAAGAAATGGATATCCAGTCCTGATCTACTATACGTGCCCTGGGCTCATGTGATTACCACTAGGATTACCAAGTGGAATTGCTACTAAGTGAATCAAGTAAGACCACTACTAGATAACCAAACAATCATACTTAGCACTTGAAACCAATCATACCCTATTTGCTTAACTAATGAGCATAAAAGTAAAGTTCTTAGGAAATGTAAATGATTAACTAGGAAAGCAAGAAAATTAAATTAAATAAACAAGTAAAGCTAAATGAATACTGCAATAGTGAAAAGTAATCTCAATCTTTATTACCAATCATTAATTGTGCTCAATTACAAATTACTTGAATAAAGACTTCATTCAATTGCTCAACACCACACTATGGGCATTCACTTTATTGCTAAAAATATGAAAGCAAACTACAAGAATTTTCCTAAGGTTGGAATCAAAAGTTGTCGATTTTGTGCCCAAGTGCTGGTATTTATAGGGTTGCATAGATCCTGAGACATCGCATCAATGATGACGTAAGATGGACTATGACATTGTAACTACAATATCATTGATATGATATTGCATGATTTAAAAAATTGATTTTATCATTAACAAAAATAAAAAAGATAAATGGAAAAATAAAACCAATCTAGTCTTTCAAAAATCTAATTATTACCTTTGCAGATATTAGACCAAGAAAACCAATCATCACAACAAACATTTGATCTAGCAACATCAAATAAACAAAATTGTTCTTTAACGTCATACCACATAGAAAAACCATGGCTTGTAAGCTAAGAATAAGCTCCACCAATTTATCATAATAATTTTCAATCATATTAAAATCACCATAAAAAATCAAGGAATATTAGGCAAAATTTAGAGAAGAAACTACCATATAGTACTATTTACAAAAGTAATAAGAGCATAAATATTGCAAATACCAAAAGGACTTGAACCAATTTGAAGAATTACACGAACTATAGAATGATCTCTACCATGAGAGATAACCCTTTTAGATAAAAAATGATTTATAATGTAATGAGTCACGGATTGGCTGTGTCCACAAGGCCTCATTGATTAGGCCTTGTTAACTAGGCTATGTCAACTAGGCCTCGTCAAAGCATCATTTGATGTGTTGACATGGCCCCATCAATGAAGGGTCTATTCTTGCCTATAAATAGGTTCCAACCTACCTTGTTTAGGCATCATTTTGTCATAGCTATAGTGAAGCTCTTATAATTTTTTCCATTTGAAAGTTAGAATATTTTCCTGAGTGCCTGCAGCAAGAGTCATTAAGTGTACAAATCTTTATTCAAGCATTGTTGTACCTAAGCACAATAATGTGTGTGGCAATAAAGACAAGCTTCTTGATAAATCTTGTAGCATTCTAGATAGCTTAAATATTTTATTCATGCATTTAATGTTTAGTTATTTATTCAATATTCCTCAGTAATTAAGCTAATTAAGTAATTAAGCAAGATAAGCTAAATAGCAATTAAGTAAATACATAAGTACAACTACTTCAAGCATGTGTATGACATTTGGTAATCCCAGCAACACTTAATGCTTGGTAACCTAGAAACATTATATGTGTTTAGGATGTGTACAACAAGTGGGACTGGATACTTATGTTAAGACTAGCTACACAATAGTTAGCCAATTAGATTAAGGTAGACATTAAATTACTTTATTCTTTATCCTATTTATTTCAAGTACGAAAACCATAAAACACAAAATGATAAAAATCATGTGCCTCAATTACACTTAAACCATATCCTTGAGCTTCACAAGTGTAGTTGGGAAGACAACAAACGTTCTCAATGCCCAGTTTACTTCCTAGAGAACTAGTGCACTAGAAAACTATAGAGTCCATAAAATTTGACTGGATCATATGTGAACGCTTTGTGATTCATATGGTTGGGCATAGGGGTACCTCACCACTCATCATTGGCATTATTGCTAGGGACTCTTTTTGTTTGAAACATGTGCTATCTAGGTTTAGTGAAGATCATTAACATCATTGGAAGAACCCTAAGGTCAATACCATTCATACACATAATATAATCACATAAGCACACTGATATTTTCTTTTGTTTTGCAAAATATCTTCTTCTCACATGCATGATGATACTAAACTACTGGTCCCTCAACTATGCAAGGTGGTATATACTCATCCAAATGAATATTTACCTAATTTCACCTTCATCCTACACCAAGATGAACAACTATGATGGCATGACATGAAAGGCAACATTGTAATGCCTCTTGATCGATCTGTGCCTATGATGCTATTTCAAACTCTTAAGAAGTTAGGCATCCATGATCTTCAAGAGGAGTACGTTGTGCATGACTACAACTACTGAGACTACTGTCCCACTAAAACACAATGCAGGAGAGATTGACACCAAGAGAAGCAACATGAGTTTGCAAAGGAAAAACGGTTCACCAATTCATTATTCCTGCTGAATCAAGATGATAATGATGACCCTCTCTCTAGGGGCTCTCAACATGAAAATTCTCCACCCTCATTACTAGTGATGGGGATGTGAACCTGAATCTACATTCCACTATGAATAGACCAAGTTCAAGTAAAGATGGCAGTTAAGACAAGGGCTCGAACAAGCATCAAGATGATAAGAAACCTAATGAACGTGGCCACAACAACTGAAGGGGAGTTAGTAGATACCATGGTGGTGGAAATAATCCTCCCTCTTCATCCTCTTCATTGACATCTTCTTCTTCCTCTTCTTCTGGGTTTTGAAAAGCACTGCAAAAGGAACAATCGTGATGGAGGTGAGCTATAAGACAATAATATTGATTGTCATGCCCAAAATAATCGAAGGGGTAATAGGGGACATCATTAGTGACAATGAAATAATGATGATGATGAGCCTTTTTTGGTAACTCAAAGCATGCTTAACATTGCAAAGGAAATCAAGATCCCAAATAAGCATGTGAGAGATAGTCAGATCAAGTACTTAGACATGAATAATATCCCAAGATTTGCAGGGGATATAACTCTGATCCACAAACACATCTCCAAGCTTTCCAATATGACTGTGCCATATAGAATATTGAAGATGATTGGAAAAAATTAAAGCTATTTCCCAAGACACTCATCAACGGAGAAAAAAGCTAATACCAAGCCTTGGATCTGAAATCTATCCATAGATGGAGTACCATGCTAGAACTATTTAATGAAAAATATCAGATGTACTCCAGAGTGTCTAATCTAAGAAGGCAAATCCAAGGCTAGAAACAAAGAACACATGAACCCTTAGATGCCACCATGGACAGATATTATTCTTTCTCACATTGATGCCCCAACCATGGTTATTCTCAGAGGGAACAACTCCACCAAATCATAGATGGGCTCAAAGTAGAAACTAGAAAAACTCTTGGGGTTTACGCCCAAGGGAGACTATCTAAACTAGGAGCTCATTAGATACAAAGGTTGATAGAGTAGGTAGCAAAATAATAAGGTGAGTTGTGAAAAAGGGAAAGTGTAGAAGAATATAATAGGGACCCTTTTATCAAGAAAAGAGAGGCTCAATTTTGTGATGAGGAGGAGTCACCACTCGATGAGGTGGTGAATAAGAAAACCTTGCCCATACAAAAATCTATTTCTAATATTTTGGCAAAGGTTGATAAATTATGGAACTCTTTGGATGGAAAATTTCAAACTATTATGAAGATTGCTGAATGATGAGTGGCGAGGTACCCCTACACTCAACCATACGAATACGAGCGTGCACACGCGATCTGGTCGAACTCCACAGACTAAATGCCTTAACACCACAAGAAACACTTGGGGTTAATCATTCGTTGTCTTCCCAGGCTTGCTTGTAAGTGTCATGGTGTATGGTTAAGCAAGTCTGAGGTATGTGATTTTTTTGGTATTTTCGGCTTATCTCCTATGCTATCA
>MNCI01000920.1:0-155339 GCA_015680685.1 Gnetum montanum
ACTGTTTGTCTCTACGCCCAGCGTATACGCCGAGCGTAATTGTTTGTATATACGCCCAGCGTATACGTCGAGCGTAACAGTTAGAAAAATTTTCCGCGAATGTCTATTTTTCAAAATGAAGTTTTCGGTATGATTAACCTTTGGGGTTGTTTTAATGGCTTGCAGGGACGTTGAACCTCCCCTTCTAGTGGTTGAGCTAGTTGGGATGATGACATGGTTTGGTCCCATTGAGGGTGGTGAACCGACCCCAGACTTAACCGTTGAGAACAATGGGGTCTGGTTTCAGGACGGGGCCTGCAAATTTTTGGCCTTCATACTAGACCATTTCAGGGTTGTGATTTGGTCCCACCTAGGCGAGGATGTGGCGCAGAGCATCATCAAGGCCATGTTACCCGGTGCAGTGGAGGGTATTAGGATATTTATGGATGATATTGATGAAGGGCCACTTGTCGCCGAGGGTGTTCCCCCCAGTGGTCCAAGATCTGCCCGTCCATTGACGCGTGTGTGGGACCGGCTGCCGCGGGGGCCTAACTATATCAATGACACGTTATTCCTAGCTGGCCGCACACATACCTTATTTCAAAATCCTCCAAGCTCAGTATACCGGGTAGAAAGGTAATTTCGTTTTAGATTTGGTTGTTCCTCTTTTTTATATTCAAATATTTGCTCTTGTTTTAACACATGTTTTTGCCTTTCCGTAGGCCGAAAGTTACGAAAGAAGGGGCCTACGCAGGCGATGATGGGCTTGCATTGGCGTGCACGGCTTTGGAGGTGTTCATGGTGGGCCCCACTCTTCGCGGGGCCGTTTTGGCCCACACTAGCGGCGCCATGAAGCACTTCCACTAGAAATTTTCTAAGGCGTTTGCACAATGCGCCGTGCGTGGATGGTTGCACGCCGACTGGTCCCCTAATGGACCAATTTTTCCATCTGCTTCTGATCTGGGCGAAACCTCAAAGTCTAACACGGAGAGTAAGTGGCAATGTTTTCTAGATGTCGTGATGTGTTTGTTCAATTGCCGAGTGTTAAACTAATGCGAGGGTTTTGGATTTGTTTCTACAGCTGGCACTACCTCTGGCGGGGATTCTGTTGTAACCGGGCGGACTGAAGCGACTCTCTCCATGAAATTCGGTGAAACCGTTGCCGCCCAGAAGTGGTTACGGGTAAAAGCCCCGCCATCCATTATTGCCTGTTTAGAACATGCCGGCCTCATGGCGCTCTTCGCGGCCCCTAGCCTGAACGTGTCTATAGCGGAGATGATCGGGATCGTGGATTCGTTTGACAGATCTGTTTCTCGCTATAGCGCTCGTATTAAGGGCGTTAAAATAATTTTTGAATTATCGCCCCAATTTTTTGCGGATTTGTTTGGCGTGCCTACAGGTGGTGTAAAGATTGTTTTAGATAGGACGCACAAAGAAATTCACACGATCCGCGCTTTAGAGGATTGGTTAGGGGTGACGAAGGGCGCCAAAGGATTTCCAATGCAGGGGAGGACGAAAGTTGACGAAGTCAACGAGCTCTACCCCTTATTTCGGGCGCGTCTATTTCCGAAGACTCTATCGCAAGTTAAGAGTCTCGGGGTTGAAGCAGTGCGAGTCGTGCGTACTGTTCTAGAGGCTAGCGTGCGCTACAATTGGGCTGAATTCTTATTATCGGGCATGACTAAAGAGATAGTGCGGCTACGTTCGAACATAGACGCTCAGTCCCATTTCACCTTTGCCTTTTTTGCCGGTTATGTTCGTCGTTTGGCCGAATTTTTAGTGGTTCGTGGGGAGGACAGATATGTTTTGCGCGATAGGAATCAGTTATCTCGCCCCTGGGTAAACCACCTATTCGACACGGCTAAGTCCCAAGACGCCCC
The DNA here is from genome assembly GCA_015680685.1 of Gnetum montanum. Taxonomy (NCBI): domain Eukaryota; kingdom Viridiplantae; phylum Streptophyta; class Gnetopsida; order Gnetales; family Gnetaceae; genus Gnetum; species Gnetum montanum. Next base: position 1,860 of record MNCI01000920.1, read on the forward strand.
CGAGGGGATTGATGAATCCCTTACGATCACTACGGGTGGATCGTCTGGCACCTCACTCCATACGCGCGACAGTGTAGGGTTGGAACCGGACGAAGTATCCTACACTGCCAAAAAGGCGGAGCGGGTAGTCAAGGACACAATAGGCAAAGCCAAATCGAAGTTGGCGAAGCGTGACCGCATAGTTGAGGAGACCAGTGAGATTGAACTGCCCAAAGTAAAGCGGATTCGGTTTAAAATACCTGGTAAACCTCTCATTTTCTTTACTTCGCTTATCTTGCAGATAGTTTTAACGATTAATGGTTGTATGTGACTAACATCATTTGTTTTGTGTTGAGAAGTTAAGAGACATGATTTGCAGACTATACCTGAGGATGAAGAGTTAACTGACCCGGCGGGAGGGACTGAAGTGCTGGGGGAAGGAACTGGAAACACTGAACCACTAGATGATCAGGCGGAGACTGAAGAGATGTTCAGTAATTTTCTCACAGGCAACTTGGACCTTGGAGCCCCTCCCACATCGGAGGAGACTAGAGGGAATGGTATGTCTCGTTACTTAGTTGTGTAGCCTAATATATTTTTATCTCATTGTGGATTTTTCGTTTGACTCAGAGGAGAGCGAGACCATCCCTGAGAAGGAGCCAGAGATTTCCCTTGAAGTGCCACCAAAGGTCAACATGTCGCGCCTTGATGGGCCTTTTACTTGGATGGAAATGCCAAGTAAAAGGGATTTCGTAGCTGGTGTGGCCGAAGAGGTCGTTGAGCAGATCGAAGGGATTCATCTTGAAATAGGTATGGGAACATCCAAAGATCCTTACTATGTTTGAGTTTGATTCCCGATTTTGTCTGTTCTAACGTTTGTCTTTTCCCTATGGATAGGTGCCCAACTGAGGTGGGATCCGTCCGAGACTGTCAACATGGAGAGTTTTCCCACACTTTCCCCAGAGATTGAACAAGTGCCCAGACCCATTTACGAAGAGGTAGCAGAGGGCTTTGTTCACAATGCTAAAGTAGTATGGATGTGTAGGCGATCAATTGAGCAATTATGGCTCCAGATTCAGGCGAAAGAGAAAGAGGTTTCTGAACTGTTGGTGGAACGGGATGATCTGAAGGCCTGACATGAATTCGCGGCAGCCAGATTAGGCAATGATCGCTCTTGGCGGACCTCCGAGGTCACGTATACGAGGTATTGGAACCTACTCAATCGTCATGCAGGATTGATACGGAGACTAGGGGAGCGCAGGGCCCAAATTGATTTGCTAAACATGAAATGCCAAGATTGGAAGGCTTTCGCCTCCAAAGTACGCAAGTGGGGGCAAGATGAGAAGAACCACAAGAACCAGTATAAAAAGTCACTAAAAGAGGTGTCTATTGAGAAGCGACAGTTGGAAATGTTTGTGGAAGGCCTTGGTCTGCATCCTGCCTTTGACACATTCGCCCAAAACACAATTGTAGAGATGGAATCCCCTAAACGGCAGATAACAACCGCTTCTGGGGAGGTATCAGTGAGGGAGTTCCCTTTGAAACGTCCTACCTGGTCAGGTGTTGACAAGGGAAAGGCTTTGGTGGATGTTGACTTGGGTCTCGACGGGACAGATTGGGCAAGTGTTCTTGAAGAGGAAATCCTGCGACGACTGGAATTCGGATTGGGGGGATCCCCTATGGTAAGCGTTTCGTGTTCATGAAGTTAATTGATTGAATAATGTTTGAAATTTTAACATTCGCTTATTCTTGTGTTGGTTATTTCTCTTTTTTTTTCTTTTTTTTATCTTTTCAGGATGAAGGTGGCGGTGAAACTGGAGAAGCTGGCCCCAGTGGAGCCGAGGCCTCTGATGCTGGCAGGCCCAAGGGGGACGATCATCATGTCCCAGATGTTTAGCATTTTAGCTCTTGAGTTTTGTTTGTTTGTTTTTTTTTGTTTTTCGACTCAGATTTATACTGGAATTGTAACTTGAAGATTGTGGAATGGACAGAGACGGTTGATTGTATGTACTAACTATATAAATATTTTTTGTTGATTTTGAGTTTATCATGAGATAGACATGTAAAGATATTTTGGTTTGTTTTCTGTTTTAAGTGTATTACTGAAATGTGATTATAAAAGTAAAGCGAAAAGCATGTACTAGTTTATGGCCATTTCGGGCCCTTTGCGTAGTTTATGGCCATTTCGGGCCCTAGGCATAGTTTATGGCCATTTCGGGCCCCATGCGTAGTGTATGGCCATTTCAGGCCCCATGCATAGTTTATGGCCATTTCGGGCCCCATGCGTAGTTTATGGCCATTCCGGGCCCCTTGCGTAGTTTATGGCCATTCCGGGCCCCTTGCGTAATCAGGAAATGTTTTGGAGGACGTGGATAGATTTCTCGGTCAACCGATCGTTGCTGATCGTGGCTAGTTTTATGTCATTGCGGACGTGATAGTTTAATGTCATTTCGGGCTGGGAGTGGCATTTAATTGTTTTCCTGTTTTATCGTAGTTTAGTGTCATTTCGGACTTGTTATAGTTTAACGTCATTTCAGACCTTTTGTAGTTTAACGTCATTTTGGACTAGTTATAGTTTAACGTCATTTCGGACCTTTTGTAGTTTAACGTCATTTCGGACTAGTTATGATAGTATCATTTCAGTAATTTTTTGATTTTTTTCGTTTTAATGTTAGACGATGTTTCAATAGGTATGATCCGGTATTCAGCGTCCCCTTCGCTGATTACATTAAATGGTAATTCGGCCCAAGGGACTTCTGATGGAATGTCTTTTGTGTTAGCGTTTTCAGATATTTCAGTGTCCGTAGGGAGCTCTATATTAGCTTCTACTCGAGGAGGTACAGGCGTTTCTGTTTGAGGAGGCTTTTGTTCCATGTCGGAAGATTTACTGCTTACCGATGGTTGCAGATTCTCGTTATTTTGGCTAGGTTTTTCAAGTTCAAATTCTGAGCCTTGGTCCATGTCCATATGCGACGAGATAATAGGAGTAGCTACTTCACCGCGTATGATGATTTCTCCGCCTTCATAAGGCAGGTGAATTTCTTGATGTATAGGCGAGGAGACAGCTCTCAGTTGGGCTAACCAAGGTCTTCCTAGTATTAGGTTGAACCCTGGCATCTCATCCACCACTAGGAAATCGGCAGATGTTGGGAATTGATCTCCCGCTATGAAGTTTAAGGTTATTTTACCTTTCACCATTACGCGTGACCCACTGAATGACCTTAAACATGTAGTCATGGTTGGTTTAAGTAGTTCAGTAAATCCTAGTTGTTCAATGATGTGGTACGGCACAACATTTGTCGCAGCTCCATCGTCTACATGTACCCTATGTATTTTGAACCGGTTTATACATATTGTTATAAACATGGGGGCTGTTGTTACTTCCCCCATTTTCTTATTCACCTTTATGTTATCATCATGAAAACTTAGTGGCTTAGGAGTAATCCCGCGAGGTGAGAACATCACCGCATGGATGGGGGGTTCGTTTGGGGGTAAGTCCTCGCTTACCGGGATTGACGTTAACATGCATACTAGAGCTTCCCGATGCGTTTGAGATGTTAGGACTAAATCATACAAGCTCAGTGAAGTGTTCTTTTGTTTTAATGCTTGTGTGACTTGTGTCAAGGTGGTTGCAAAGTTTTCACTGTTGGGGGTGTTTCTATCGGTGTTGACTGGATCCATCGGACCCAACAGCTTTATCTCTCGTTTTGTTGAATTTTCAGTTTTCAGAGCTATCGCTTTAGATGATTTGTGTCTTTCAGACGACTCACCTTCATTGCCTATACTTGGTTGATCGTTAGATGATGACATGGGTACAGAGTTTAGGGGAGTGGGCTTAGGTGCCCCCAGAGCTAGCCGTTGGCGCTCTTTCTCCAAGCGTTCTCGTGTAAGCCTATCTGCCAGGCGTTCTCGTGTGTCACGCGGAGGTGGAGTTGACCTCGGAGTCTGGGATTGCCGAGGAACCTTTACGACGTAGGGAGCAGGGTGGGGCTGAGTGTACGATTGGGCCGGAGTTTGCACCGGTAGCCTGACGACGTACGGGGTTGGTCTTGGTGGAGGCTGGGACTCTGTCATTGCAACTGCAGGTGGTGCTCGAACTACGAAAGGGGTAGGCCGAGCATGAGGGGTTGGTCTACCTACGGGGTTAGCCGGAGGGATGCGCACTATGTATGGTTGCTGGCGCGTCATGATGTTAGAGGTGGGTATGATGGAGGGCACTCGGATTACGAATGGCCGTTGCGGGGCGTGGGGTGATTGAGGTGCAGAGTTAGCAGAAGGGATCTGAATCACGAATGGTTTGTTAGATTTTTCTTGTTTGTTTTTGGGATGGATGGTGTTGATGCGGGGTGTGCTGGATTCATCATCACAATAGATTGAGGTAATTACGTACGGTGTGTCTTTAGCGTTCAGGGGGTCTTTATACACCCGCATGGTCTGGTTTTGCGGTTGGACGGGGTTAGCCCCGTCGAAGGTGATCTTGCCATCATCAATCATCCTCTGGATGTTCTGCTTCAGGGTGAAGCAGTAATCCGTTCCATGCCCATTGCGTTGGTGATAGTCGCAGAAGCGATCCATCCTGAATCCTTTGGGCACGGGCGGCTCATCCGGCGTTGCCAAGCTTGGGTTCTGTACAAGTTGACAGAACCGGTCATGTCTTTGGATAGCCGCTGGGGACAATTGCTTGTGTTGCATCAATCCAACCTTTAAGAGTTGATCAAAGAGCTGGGATGGCTTCATCGGTAAAGGCGTGTACTGAGAGGGTTCCTTCCTCTCGAAGTTACGCGTACGGTCCGTCGGGCTTTGTGATGACGACTCCGGGGTTGTTGTGGGAGCGGGCTGATAGTAGTTAGTGGGGGGAACAGGGGGTTTGTATTGATGTGTGGTGTTTGCTTGCTGTGCCCCCGCTATCGCTGCTACAGTCACCTTGGCCTTTTCTTTGTCTTTCTTAGTGTGTTGGTTTCTGAAGGCCAGGTACGTAGGGTCGTTGCTGTTTTGAGCAGCTTCCTCTATGTTTTTGATTTGTTCAAATGCTTGATTCAGATCACGCGCATTGAGGTAATACAATTTGGACTTGAAGAAGTCATTGACAGCCCCTTTCAGAATCGTGAGCAGATAGGTTTGAGAAATTGGGTCGTGCAACTCGTTGAGAGCTACGCTCCATCTCTGAATGAACTTTTGCACCAGTTCGAGCGGTGTCTGCTTGATCTACATGAGGCTGTCCAATGTTGCTTTGGGTTTCAAGTTATACTTGAACCTGGTCACAAACTGGCGTAGAAGATCGTCTAGGGAAAGGATGGAATTCCTGGGCAAGGCTCGGTACCAGTCGAGTGCCCTTCCCGCGAGGGACATGGGGAATATTCGTAGTATGGAGTGGGGCCATGCCTGAAGGAGTGCGCACTCTAATCTGAACGTGATGAGGTGGGCGTTGGGGTCTGTCTCCCCGTTATACTTAGTCAGCATTGGAAGGGGGACACCCTTGGGCAAAGTTAATGGCGGGACAGAGGAGCTAATAGGGTCATCATTGTAGAAGTCTACTACTTTCAGCTCTCCATCAATGACGGTTTTGAGGCACTTTACCTCATCTGTTAATTCCTGCATCAATTTTTTAGCGTCTGCCCAATCTTGGGCACTCGATAAAGCTACAGGCTGGGGGGTGCGGGGCTGCATACCAGCTAGATTGCTGGGTCACAGGTTGAAAAGCCGAAGGTTGGGTGATCGGCGATTGTGCCTGTGGGTAGTTAACGACGGGCGGTGCTAAGGCTGAGATGTTAAAAGGAAAATGTTGTGGTTGTTGTTGTTGCTGCAGCTGGGGCTATGCTTGAGGAGCATTGATCGGGGGGATTGCGTGGGGCGGGACGTGGTGGTGGGGAATTTGATATGATGACGCCCCCCTTGCTGGCCATTGTCCCGCTACGTTGTATGCGGGGACTCCTTGTTGGGTTGGGGCTGCTTGGGGAGCTGTATGTGTTTGGATATGGGGTATGAAGTGAGCTAATGTAGACGCTGGGATCACATGCGGCATCCCAATTACGCGAGGTGGGAACGTTGGTCCCATGCCATCATGAGGAGGCGGTGCCTGTGATGATGGGTCTGCAGCTGCATTAGGGGTAACTGTTAGAGGGAAGGTGTGAGGTTGGGGATCGCTCGGGAGCAGAATGTGTACGAGTGCTGGCGTTTCCGGTGGTGGCATATGAACTTGGGCGAATCTAGGGAATTGTACGGGCAAGACTTCCCCTGTCCCGGGATGGAAAATGGAGTTGATCTGTGCTTGGGGGCTCAAGGTGTGGTACGAGTCTCCCTGCTCAGATTGGGTAGCGAACTCATCTTCTTCCTCAGGCTGAGGCTCTAGCGCGGGTTGGTCCAATGACTGGCTCCTGTGTAGAAGGAGCTGAGTAAAGAGCTCCGAGAATTGTTTTGGAACAGGGATTACGTCATATGGGGAAGGGATGAACTCGTGTCCTCCCCTGTAAAAGAGTTCGAATTGTCTCTTCACTTCGATTTTAGCCCGATCCACTACCAGGCCGGCTTGTATCTTAATGCAGATGAAGTTATACTCATCTTGGGTTATAACGTTGGCGGCTGGATCTCTCCCTTGTAACCTCAAAGACCGACGGGGCCCCATTGTGGATTGCCCTCCCAAATGTGGTGTGACAGACTGTTGGGCAGCCATGGTGTCTGAGATGTTAATGTCTTGGGTAGTGGCAGCAGTGGTGTTTACGGGATTCATGATGATAGATTGCATATGTAAAACTGTTTGAGTGTATGTGGCCGGCGTAGACGACTCTATAGCGTAAATGTGCAGCGTAGACGCTGGCGTAAGTGTGCAGCGTAGACGTTGGCGTAAGCATGCAGCGTAGACGCTGGGAGGTTGACAGCGTAGACGCTGAGAGTCGGGGGTTTAAACAGGGCAGCAAAAACGCTGATGAGCATAGAAGCTGAGGAGCATACAGTCAATTTGTTTAAGCGGAGGCCCTCCTTCTAGCGTCAATTTCTGTACCGCCTGAAATCGTCGGTCCCCGGCTGGAAGGAAAAACAGAGACCGTGGGATCGTAGGATGAGCACAGATGACCCTACCTTTGCCTGAGGGCGAGCTGGAATGCACGAAGGTAGGGTACCTTGGGTGGTCCACACGCAGAACAGACAAGGATTTCCCCGAGCGCCACCGAAGTGTTATACGCTGGGTTATGCGTAAACTGTGTAACGGGCATAAAACGGAGCGAACAGTGTAAACAAGGCGTGAACAAAATGTAAATGGTGTAACAACATAAACAGAGCGTGGACGGCGTACAGCGTGAACAGAGCGTAGACAGCGTAAAGCGTGTAAGTGTAAACGGGCGTAGATAGTGTATAGTGTAAACAAGGCGTATACAACGTAAACAGGGTAAACAGGGCGTAGACAACGTAAAGCGTAAACAAGGCGTATACAGCGTAAACAGGGCGTAGACAGCGTAAAGCATAAGCAAGGCGTGTACAGCGTAAACAGAGCGTAAATGTAAACTAGCGTAAGCAGAAGCAGTGTGAACACATCGTAAACTGTAAACTGTAAACTGTATTATGGAGTGGAAATGTGGTGTCCGGTCTAACGTAGTTGTGGCTGAACACAAGGCGGACGTAAAGCCCCGGTGGGTGCAGGGAAGCGGCTGGTTCGCACGGTAGGCGGAGCGTAGAGGCTGTGCTCAACATACAGGACTTCCAGCGTAGAGGGTTTTAGGCTCTGGTTTGCAGCGTAATTGCTCTGGGTCTACTCTGGTAAATTTTTTGCCCACCTTGAAAACGCGGAGAACTGGGCTTTTTATAGGAGGGGTTTTATCAGGAAAATTGGGTTGGGAGACACGTGGCGTGTCGACCGGGTGCGTACAATTTAGAAACATGGTATACGCTGGGCGTATATGCTACATCAGGCCAGCGTATACGCTGGGTGTATACGCTGGACTTGCTGGGCGTGTGGATTTTGGTGGACGCTGGGCGTATACGCTGATGGACGCTGGCGTATACGCTGGGCGTATACGCTGATGGATGCTGGCGTATATGCTGATGGATGTTGGCCGCCGACTTGCTTCAATTCTTGCTCTTGTTGCACCTGCTGAGTGTACATGTGAGACGTGTATGTTGGGCGTCGGGCATATACGCTGGGCGTAGACGCTGGGCGTGTATGCTAGGCGTGTACGCTGGGCGTAGACGCTGGCGCAACACTTGGTAAAAACCAAGTGTTTCGATCCTCAAAATTGCCATGTGTGACTCTAAATGTAGCCAAGGTCGTCTGAGGGTCACGGGGACCTGTTTCTTGCTGGACAAGTGCCAAACTCAAAATTTTTGTGGTGTTTCACATACCTTCTTAACTTCCTTGTCCTTTTGAGTTGTCCAGATTTTTTTGTTGTTTGGCATAGTTCCTTTCTAGACATATTTGGATAAGACCAAAGAGTTTTGTGATAAATCCAAGTGGTCATATGATAATGCATTAAATTGTAAACCCATTATTTATGCCCAAATCTATTACAATAATAACACCTAACCCTTTCATTTGGATTAAAGTTATTAAACCTTGAAGTTGTTCTTTGGTTAAATGGAGTGCTAGTAGTTTACTTAATCTTTGAAGGGGCCTTTTGTTTAGATACATCTTGTGGGGACACATGTTCTTGTTGATAGAAACCTAGTCTAATTTTATCATTTGGACTTCTTTTTTGTCTAATTTGAAGTGATTCTTCTCCTTTGACCAACCTCTCATTTACAAGTTTTACATCTGCAAGTTCTTCCTTAATCTGCTCATAGGACATGGTTAGTTTTTTATTCTCAACCCTTAGGTTTGATGTTTCTTTTTTGAGATCTAAAATTTTCATATTTAATAAAGAGACATATTGATCCCTATTCTTTAATTTCTTCTTTTATTTTATACAAATATTTTGAAGAGATAAAGGTTCATTGTACAAGAGGTCATACCTTTCTTCTTTATTTTCAATTTGATCATTATCATTTGACAAGTTGGTATCATCATTTGTGAGAGCCATACAGATGAGATGTGAATCTTTTAAAGTGTCATCCAACTTTTCTTCACTATGCTTCCCATCATCCCATCTTGTATAGAAGTTGGTCATTTTCATTTCCACGTTACTCTTATCCTTTCATTGTAACCTTCCATTTCTAGAACATTCAGAGGCCATATGGCCTCTTCCACCACATACACAACATTCTATTGAAAAAACATCAAAATTTGAATTTGAAAAATTATTACCTATATATTTACCTTTGGAGTTGGATTGGTTGGGTTGATTGAGGGTTCTTCCTTTTCTTAATAGAATCCTATAAACTCTTCTTGATAGAATAGCTATTTCTTCTTCACTGTTCAATTCTTGGTCAACTAATTTTTTCTTGTTTGATGCTTATTTCAAGGTGATGGACTTTTCTTTTATTTCTCCTTTGCTTATGAGATTCATTTCATAAGCAATAAGAGCACTTTGGAGCTCTTTAGATTTTAAGATGAAAAATCTCTAATTTCTTCCATAGCTATAAAATTAGGTCTAAATTTGGGTTGTAGTGTTCTATCATTTTAATGATTACATCACTTTTAGGAAAATCCTTGCCTATACCCCTAATTGCTACAACTAGATCATTTTCCCTAGACAAATGATCTTTAATCTTTTCACCTTCCCTCATTTTAAGTTTGTCATATTCACTTTGCAAAACCAAAAGTTTTGATTGTTTGACTATGGATGTGTCCTCATATGTAGCTTCTAATATTTTCCAAATTTCTTTAGTAGTTCTACATCCAATTATTCTATTAAATTCAAACTTATTTAATGCATAATATAAATAACGTTTTGCTTTAGAATCATACAATAACTTATCTCTTTCTTCAAGTGTTCATGGCTTGAGGGCCTTTGATGTGCTATTGACAAGTGGTGTATAAGCTTTAAGGATGGATTCCCATACTTCAAATTCCATTGACTCAAAGAAGCCTTGCATCCCTACCTTCTAATAAGCAAAATTGAACCCATCAAACATTGGTGGCTTTGTGTAGGATCTTCTCTCCATAATTCACTTTTGAAAGTTGAAGCATGAACGTAAGAGTACTAGGCTCTGATACTCCTTGAGGATTGAGAACTTAGAAGGGGGGTTGAATAAGGTTTCCAAATTAAAAATGCACTAGCCACAAAACACACCAAATTTTGTATGGTTATCCAACTTGGGTAGTCCACATTTAGAGGGTAGATTTCTTGCACACCTTCGAAATTTTTTTCTTTGAAATGTGGTTTGAAGGGCATCACAACTTGTACAAGCTTTGAGCTCCACTTCAGAGTATTTTGTTGTTGTGAAACCACTCAACCTCTCAAGGTCCCAATAAGCTCAAAATTTGGTTTCAAGGATCTCACAAACCTTACAAAATTAAGCTTTGCTCTAGAGTGTTTTGATGTTGCAAAACCACTCAACTCTACAAGGTCTCAACAAGCTCAATGTGGATTCCTTCTTACAAGAAGCACATCAACCTTGTAGGGCAAAAAGAAAGAGGGAAAGAAATAAGAAAAGAATGTAACTAAATTTACAAGTCCTTGTAGTTAGATCTTAATACAACATGCAACCAAGGAAATGATGTTACAATGAAGAGTAAGAATACACTTACATAGAATAGACAATTAGGAGTTTGAATGTGAAAAATTATTGTACAATTCACAATATTTTGGTATATTTTTATAGGGTTGAAGTTTTAGAAAACTCCTAAAAATTTATGCAATGATTATTAAATGACTAGTATAGACATCTTCTTTGAAGTTGGGATGTCTACCTAAGATTGGCCTCAATTCAATAGAGATGTCTCATTGGAAAATGGAATGTCTTCTGTCAGATGTCTTTAGGAAGATGTCTACTATTTTTAGGAGATGCCTCTTTAAATTTTGGGTTTTGTCTTCTGAGGCTTTCTTTCATCAATTTACCTTCTTGTTAGTCCTTGGAGCATCTTCATTTGATTTGTAGTATTTGTTTTCATCCATGCTCTCATCTTGCCCATGTAGTCTTCACTTTGTCTTCTTATTATAGATCTTGTTTCCTTAAGTTCTCATGTCTCTTTGTGGAGTTCTTGTCCATGTAATGCAAACACATTATCCATAATAAAGATCTTATGTTCTCCATCTTCATTAAGGTTTTGACATACCAAAAGGTCAACACTAGCCTATTGGTGATAATTTTTTGGTCCTAGATTTCTCTACATGTTCTAGGTTGATGTAATTTTATTGAGATTATTGAGTAACTTTACTATTGAGAAAATCGAGAAGGTTGCTTCTAGGTTACTAAACAACTACACTTTATGTTTAAAACCAATCATACTTATTCTACTCCATATTAATAAATCATCGAATAGTAAATGACTTAGCACTCAAAATAGCCTAGAGCCTTCACCATTCAACTTGAGGCAAGATTTCATTGTAAATGTAAGGTTAGTAGCCCATGAGCTATAATCTTGCATACTTTAATTTGTTCAAGCTAAAAAGTGCCTCATAAGTTGTTTACGCCTCACTTCCTAAGTGGAAAAAGTGTTATTATGTCTATATATGGGCTTGGGAAGGCTAAAAGTGCCTTGGGGACTATCAAATTTGGCATTTTCATGGATTTTTGTAGAGGTATACCATTTACCCCTAGTGTAGATGGTATTGGGTTTTTAGTTTTTTCTAGCAACATCTAGTGTAGTCACCACAAAGCCCAACATAGCTGCCAGAACAACATTGGTATTGTTGGATTTTCCATTTTCATAGGAATGGCAATGTAGTCATAACATTTTCTAGTGGTGGCAACCTAGCTAGCATCATCATCATGGATGTTTCGAAGATGCAGTTTGGCCAGTGTAGTCAACATATTTTCAGTAGGTTTCAATAGATCCCAATGTAGTTGAGATGAAGGCTAGCATAGTCACAAAAGTTCATTTTCTATTTTTAGTATGAGGATGGGTTTTGATGGCCTTGGTGCATCAGAACTTACTAGATATGGTTAACTACACTAGAAATCATAGTTGTTACACTTGGAAATAGACATCAATTTGTTAGTAATCATGGAAAAAATTTATAGCATTGAATCAATAACCTAAAGCCTATAAAAGCCCAATGTAAATACCCAATTTAGGTTCCCAACACTTTGTCAATAGTTTGACACTTGATCAATTTGGAGTAATCTCAAATGAGTAATTTTATAATCCATAGCCTTGTTTTGCAACCTTGCTCACTTTTGCATCCTATTTGGCATCTACATTGAGCACTAGAGACCCTTAGAATAGTACCATTGGAAAAAACATGTTTATCACTGTCACTATCATATTTAGCCAAATTTGTAGACTTTAATAGAAACTAGCAAGGTGTTGCAAGATATTGGAACTAGGAAGTACCTAGATAGTGGAGATCAACTATAGAACACAACCTACCAACTTCAACAGGCTTTAAGAACCATTCAAGCAAGCTTCTTATGCTTTGGGCACACCATTTTTACTCTTTAAACTTTACACTTTCATTTAATAAAGTTTTAGTTCATTTGTAGTGTAGATTTTATTCAAAGTTTAATTGTGTGTTAGTCTATTTCCATTTGAATTTGCAATTTTATTTTCCTATTTACATTTTGTAAGTCCTTGGGTGATCAACAAGATCATCTAGGGTACCTTGGATTATATTTTTTAGAGGTCTTTGAGATTCAAGATTAGGCTATCACAGCCTAGGAATTTTAGTTTTCCAATGATCAAATTTTTCAGGTGCAATAGTTTCTAGTGCTAGAAGGAGGGCCTCCACCCAAATTCTTATCCCAAAACCTATTCTAAACTACCTAAAACTTGTTTTTAACTTTTTTGAAACCTATGCAAACCTTTTGTAAAACATTTTTAGCCACTTTCCAAAACCAAGTTTTTACCTTCTAAACATTTGAACTGCAAGTTTTACATCCAAAACCAACATTGATATCCCAATTCCTCCCACAAGACCCAACATAGTTATGGTTGATGATTTTCATTTTCACTGCATTTTCATAATAGTTACTAAATTTTGTGGAACCTAGTGTAGTCAACAACAACACTTAGTAATTTTTTCCACCTAAAAACTTGTACCTGGAACTTGAACATCAACGTAGGTCATTTTAAAACCTAACACCTCTATTGTAAAATTCTATAGTGAGAAGCCAATGTAGTCATCTCTAGGACTCTAGCGTAGTTCTTTGAGAATAAAAAATTTTCACATTTTATTTCCAAAAACTAACATTGTTAAAAACAATTTTCCAATTTGGTTTTTCCAAGAGAAAATTCATTTTCCACCATCTACTACAGTGTCGTTGGTTGGAAAATACTAGGATCTACTACATCCTCCATAGTGTAGATCCTGCCCATGTAGTTGGTATTACTAACTTCAAAACCTCAACAACATTTTCTCAGTGCAGTATACACCAATTACACTACAACCATCACTTTAAACCACATTTTCCATTTATAGCCAATTGCACCATTGGACAATCCAAACTTACTAAGTCTTGAACAAAAAAAGTAAAAGGTCAAAATCAACATTTTTGATAATGTCTTTTGATAAGTCCACCATTTTGCCCATCAACATGACCAACATGACATCTGGCTAAGATGGAGTGAGGATTTATGTTCCTAGAGTCCCATTCATAGTTGAGCATAGATAATTACTTAGGCTATGAGGGCAAAGCCCACACTTCATTATGCTTAATGAGGAGCATTATAAATACATTTGTGATAAAATACAAGCAGGATTACTCCTCCCATACATAGAGGCTAAAGCCAAGCATGAATATGAGGTAATTCATCGTAATGGGAAGGAGTACATACCCTCTCCCTATGACAAAATACCCTTGAATATTGTTGATGCATATATAATTTCTTAGTTAATTAAGATGGATGAGTAAGATGAAAAATCAAGCTTAGAAAGCCAACATGAAGAGCATGATGAGTTTGATGTAGAGCTCGAAGTAGAAACCTTCATAGGGATCCTATTCCGGTAATTGGTCCCTCAAACCACCATAGTCACTTCAGCCTTACTTGTCTCTTCCATGGGACAAGCATCACAATCATCATCTTGTGTATACCCTACCATGTTTGAACCAATACCTATTATAGTAGCTCATCAGGCATAGTTCTTGTCCCAAATAGCCTTGTTGTTTTCTGCCATGTATTTCACCACACAACCTTAGTCTACATGATCTTCACTGATGGTTCTCACCACCACCCATCCCTTCTCTATAGTAGTGGATCTAATAGTAGAACCACAAGTGACTTAGGAGACAAACACTATTCGTCTTCTTTGTGCCTCAAGTTCTAGCAAAAACATCCATCTTCTTGTTTAGCCTAGCTATGACTACCATAACACAACCTCTCCCTTCAATACCACATCCTATAGCAAGGCCATAGGACTCACAACTAATCCCCCAACCATTTGTGAAAACCTCGTAGCCAATGGGAATGCCCTAAGGATTGGATTAGGCATTCTAAATGATCCAAGACTTGATGGAAGAGTTACAAAAGCTTAAATCTTTCACAAGATAGATAGTCAAGATGATGGACTTCTACCAAGATGATTTCATTAGTCCTAATTTCCTATCAATAAGTCTTTCACCGAGCATTCCCATTACTGAATTCACCAAGTATAATAGTGAAGGTGACTCAAATGCTCACCTCATAACCTTCCATTCTGAATGCCTATTACTACAAGCCTGGCCACATACCATCATGCAAATCTTCCCTATGTCCCTAATTGAAAATGCCTTGGATTGATATCGTGCATTGCCAAGAGGATCTATATCCTTATTAGAAAACTTAATTTCACAATTTGTTAACAATTTCAAGTACAACTTAAAACTTGACACAACTCTTTTCTAATTGATGAATGTAAAGTAGGGAGCCCTTGAGCCTATATAGAAATTCATATAATCATGAAGCTTTCTTCTTAATTAGATTCTAGATTTTATAGTCAAAACCCATCTTCTCGCCATATTCAAGGGATTGTTAATGACTTTATTAAATCAAAACTATAATACTTGGACCCACAATCACTTAGTCAAGACTTTTTCCAAATGAAGAACATAGAAGATGTGGTCGAGGCTAGCCATGACCTTACCTTGGAAAGATAAGGAGAAGGGAAGGCAAAACAACACAACCATGGTTACAATGGCCAAAGATAATAAGATGACTACATAGGGGAGTAAGAGTAATCAACCTAAGGCCATTGTTCATAACAATTAAACTTTAACTTCTAGGGCCTCTACATCAATCATCATGAGGCCAAACTTTTAATGAAAAGACTAGTCAAAGTATAATAGGTTATCATTGAAACCATTGAAACTTCTTGATCAACTATTAAAAAGTGGGAGAATTTAGTATAAATAGATGACTAAGAATTCCCATCAAAGGCATGAAAGGCTATGCAAGATAGCCAAAAATCCCACTCTTATAACCATGGACAACCCCTTGGTACCTAAATACTTCAAAATTGATCATTTTTTCCACTATCATCAACTGCCAAGTCATGAAATTGACTTTTTCCTAGCACTTAAGGATGACCTATGGAAGATGATAGGCAAGGGTGAATTGGTCCTTGATGCCTTAAACCCAGTTAAATTATCCTACACCATGTACTTAGCATGAAGTCCTTAGAGACCCCATCGTATAAGCATTTTTTTGGAGCATTGTAGGAATGGATTGATTGGGCAACAACACAATGTTGCCTTCCATGTCACGTCGCTATAGTTGTTCATCCTAGTGTAGGTTGAAGATGAAATTTGGTACATACTAATTAGGATGAGCATATACCACTCAGTATTGTTGAGGCATTAGCTAATGTACTTCATTAGACTTAGGTAGAGAATTGCTTCTATGAGAAGAAGACATTTTCTGTTAGATAATAAAAATGCAGTGTACTTCTAAATAGTGTTGTAGTAATCTTAAGATGTGCTTTGACTCTAATGTTCATTCTAATGATTTTAATAATTTTTACTAAGTCCTAGATAGTGCATGAAACAACCAAAAGGGCCTTGACAACAACACCAATGTTGAGCTGTGAGGTATCCCTACGTCCAACTGTACTAATCACTATGGTATTCACATGTGATCCGATCGAACTCCATGGACCTATAGTTCATCAGTGCACTAATTCTCTAGGAAGTGAAATGGGCATTGAGAACGTTCGTTGTCTTCCCAACTACACTTGTGAAGCTTAAGGATATGGTTTAAGTGTAATTGAGGCATATGATTTTTATTATTTCATGTTTTGTAAGCTTAATCACCTACAACAAGAATGAAAGGAGTAATTTAAGATTTAATTCATCTATTGCCTAGCTAGCCTAACACAAGTACTTGTTCTCACTTTCTAGACACATCTTGAACATGTATAGCACTACTGGGCTACCAAACGTTAAGCATTTCTGGGTTACCAAGTGCTACATGTATGCTCAAGGTGGTCATGCTTGTGTTTATTAAAAACTAAAAATTAATTGCTTAATTGAAGTGCATTGAAATGAAGTGCATGAAAATAAAGTGCATGAATATTAAATGCATCAAGAAAACATTAATCTATTCTTAGTGCTACAAGGATGATCAAAAGGATTCATTTTTATTATCATCACACTGCTGTGCTCAAGTACATCAGTGTTTGAATAAAGATCCATACACACTTAGACTCTTGTTGTGTGCACTATGAAAATATTCTAACTTTGAAGAAACAAAATTGTAAGAGCTTCTCTATCTATGACAAAAACTAATATGAAAAACTATCTCCAAAAACTATCTTAATTATGAGCCCAAGTGCTATATTTATAGGCCAACATATACCATGCGATATCGAATATTTAACATCATGTATTAGGCTCCGATATCGGAGCTAGTCAAAACATGATTCATCAATTCATCTCAAAGTATCAAAGATTTTCTACATTCTCTAAACTCAAACAGGTAATTTCTATAATACATTACTATTAAATTTTATAAGATTCTTTTCTAATACAACGTAAGATTTTGTATGAAAAACCTTAATAGAAGTTTAATATTGCAAAAAAAAAAAAAAAAGAGTTATAAAGACAATCTAGAAAAATCCCAAAATTAAATGCCAAGCATGATACTATCTAAACCATTAGCTAATCAACTAAAAAAAATTGGAAAGAAAAGAACTCACAAGATTAAAATAAAGCAGCTGAATTAATGCCTTTAGCAAGCCATGCTTTACAAAAAATCTTTAATATTCTTCAAAGTTACTTCCCTAAAATTCCCAACCCCTCTATTCTTGAAGCTCTATTTATAGTTTCTTCTAGGTAGTTATAGACATCATAAAAAATTAATGTGGATTTCAAACATTACGGGGGTTACTTATAACCATCATAGAGTTAAATGCTATAGTTGACAAGTGTCTTGTTTGTTGGTTACAAGATCATGGAAAATTAAAATTTGGTTGTAACCACTATAAGGGAAGTTGCAACCACCATGGTAGTTAATTATAACTACCATGGATATATATATATTTGACACTTTTTTCATACATATAGGATATTGAATAAGTGTCACATCAATGCCCCCTTTTTTTCTTAAATAATAATAATAATAATAATAACAATAGTGTCAATACAATAGAATCATATTAAAATAATTACTTTCACAAGAATGAACTTGATGGATGATGAGGCATCAAAGTGTTGCATCAAAGGGCCCCCGTTGATGTGGCCTCATCGATGGGCCCCTGTCGACGGTATCCTATCTACATGGTGTTGTCCCATCAATGGGGCCATATTGATGTAGCGTTTGTTGTGTCCATGGGGCCCCATTGATGTGGCTCCACAATAAAGTTTATAAATATGTGCTCACCAGTCATGTTTATGAGAGGCCAAGTCATAGTTGTAGTAGAGCTCTTGCAGTTTTATCATTTGAGAGTTAGAATATTTCTCAAAGTGCTTACTACAAGAGTTAGAAAGTGTACAGATCTTTATTCGAGCACTGATGTACCAGAGCACACCAATGTGAACAGTAATAAAGATAAGCCTTTTGATCAAACCTTACAACACTTAGAATACATTAATGATTTATTTTTACATTTATTTTTCTTATTAATTATGCAATTAATTAAGCTAAACTAGACTTTAATTAATTAGTTAATTAATTAAGCTAAATAGATTAAACACATAAGTACAACCGCTTTCAGCATAACATATAGCACTTGGTAATCCTAACATTTCTTAATGCTTGGTAGCCTAGTAGTGTTTAATGCATTCAGGATGTGTATGGAAAGTGGGACTAGATACTTATGTTAGGATTAGTTAGAGATTAATTAATTAGTTAAATTAAATTAGCTATTAAATTNAGAAGTTTGGGATTTTTAATCTAACAAATCCAACATTTTATCTACCTTGGCTGAGATTTCAAACATAGATTTTTGAATTGGCAATGTCTTTATATTCACCACCTCATTGAGTAATGACTCTTCCTCACTGTCACAAAATTGGACATCCCTCTTTCTAATGGAAGGATCCCTGTTGTGTTCTTCAACACTTTCCTATTTCCTTAATTCTTCTTCTTCTTTTAATACCTACTCAATTAGCCTTTGAATTTGATGGGCTCAAAGTTTTGATAATTTTTCTTAGGCATAGACCCCAATATTTGTTCTCATTTTCAATCTAAGTCCATCTATGATATGGCAAAGTTATTCCTACTGAGAATAACCATGGCCAAGGTATTAGTGTATGAGAGAATAATATCTTCCAATGGAAACATCCAAGAGTTCATAGTTTTCTTGCTTCCATCATTGGATCTGCCTTTCTAGATTAGACACTCTAAAGTATGTCTAATACTTATCATTAAATAATTCTAGCATTGTACTCCACCTGCAGATGGATTCTAGCTCAAAGAATCGATACTAGCTTTCTTCTTCCTTGATGAGTATCTTGGGAAATAGATTTAATTTCTACCAATCATTTTCAATATTTTATAAGGCACAAGCATCGTGAAAAGCTTGAAGATGTGTTTGTGGATTAAAGTTATATCCCCCTCAAATCTAGGAATATTACTCATATCAATTCATTTAATCTGAGTATCTTTCACATGCCTAGTTGAAATTTTCACAACCTCTACAATATTTAGTATGCTTCAAGTTGCTAGTAAAGGCTCATCTCATCATTATTATTTTGATGATGTCACCAATGTCCTCTACTACCCCTTCATTCATGGTGGGCCCAAAGATCATCATTATTTGTCTTATTATTTTCCTTCATCATGATTATTCTTTCTGTGGTGGTAGTCAGAACCAAAAGAGAAAGAAAAAGATGCAGATGAAGAGGATGAAGAGAGAGTAGGACTACCACCACCATGGTATCTGCCAACTCTTCTAAGGTTTTCATAGCCATGTTCATCAATTTTCTTGTCATCTTGATGCTTATCCAAGTCCCTACCTTGACTTCCATTTTAACTTGAGCCTAGANCATCTTCAAGCTTTTCACGATGCTTGTGCCTTATAAAATATTGAAAATGATTGGTAGAAATTAAATCTATTTCCCAAGATACTCATCAAGGAAGAAGAAAGCTAGTATCGATTCTTTGAGCTAGAATCCATCTGCAGGTGGAGTACAATGCTAGAATTATTTAATGATAAGTATTAGACATACTTTAGAGTGTCTAATCTAGAAAGGCAGATCCAATGATGGAAGCAAGAAAACTATGAACTCTTGGATGTTTCCATTGGAAGATATTATTCTCTCATACACTAATACCTTGGCCATGGTTATTCTCAGTAGGAATAACTTTGCCATATCATAGATGGACTTAGATTGAAAATGAGAACAAATATTGGGGTCTATGCCTAAGAAAAATTATCAAAACTTTGAGCCCATCAAATTCAAAGGCTAATTGAGTAGGTATTAAAAGAAGAAGAATAATTAAGGAAATAGGAAAGTGTTGAAGAACACAACAGGGATCCTTCCATTAGAAAGAGGGATGTCCAATTTTGTGACAGTGAGGAAGAGTCATTACTCAATGAGGTGGTGAATATAAAGACATTGCCAATTCAAAAATCTATGTTTGAAATCTCAGCCAAGGTAGATAAAATGTTGGATTTGTTAGATTAAAAATCCCAAACTTCTTTAGAAATTCTTGAAAAATCAAGAGAGAAGAGTAATGATCTTGACTGTGGGAGGAAAAAATAAGCTAAATGTACCTACCAAAGGGGTAAGGACAAGATAGCTATAGTAGAGAGCATTGCAAAAACTAAATTAGATAATGATGATGGGTGTGAAATTTGTTAATATGAACATCCTAAGGGATGTTGCCCCATCGTGTCACACTTACAAGAGTTTGGGGTGTATGCTCTGAATTCACAACTAGCAAAAAGACAAACACCTAGAAGATTATCTTATGCTCAAGGTAATTCTAGATAGTTTCATTAGCAACAACAATATTATCCAAGTGGAACTCCACTATAACTATACGAGCAATATCAATAATAGCATCAACCACAGTCATGGGAGATGCCACCACCAAGGTAGCAGTACCCTTATAAGTAACCAGATCCATATGGATATTACATTCAGCAACCCATGTCTCCATGTGACTCTTCTAGTCATGTTTCTCCATTCCAACATCACTACTACCATTCCAAATACTATAGAGCTCATTCTCCACATTCCAGGAGGTATACCATATTTTATCCTTATCCTTTTTCTATTCTTGTACTTGTTCCTCTACCCTCAATGCAACTACTACATGCTCCATCCATGCAAGGTGAACTTCTAGCCTACTTGCAGCAACACAACACTAGTAGGACCTTAAATTTACAATTGGTTCATCAACTAAGGGGTTCAAAATCTTGTGCTTGTAAAAGACCATTCTTCTAATCTAATAGCCCTAGTAAGCCCTTCTAGACTTAGGTGGCTAGTCACCCTACTCCTACCTCATCATCTACAAATCATTCCATTGGGTCTCCTTCAAAGTAAATGTTGCCCAAAATCCATATTGTTATGCTCACTCATGCCATATCTAATTGGATTTGGGCTACCAACCTTTATAGAAAATTAGTGGGTCTTGGAAGTCCCCTTATCTATTTTGGGATTATAGGAAATGAACCATGTAAAGATCTTATTGATTTAGGTTTTAGTGTAAACTTGATTTCTCATGAGATGTATACAGCTTGGGACTTGCCACCTTTTAAGAAAAGCAATATTAAATTGAAAATGGTAGACCAGTCCATCACTATTCCATTGGAATTGGTCAAGGACATTGTGACCACTATTTGTGGGTGGCCTTATCCTGCTAATTTCCTAGTAATCAAGGTTGAGAATTATAAGGGGAACTTTCCAATCATTATGGAAAGGGTATGTCTAAGCATCATTGATGTAAGAATGGGCATCAAAGATCTTTCCTTGGAGATATCTAAGAAAAATGCATTTTAAAAGATAGAGAAGAGATGAGTTCCATGCATCACGTGTAGGGACACAAGGTGTAATTACGTGCAGAAACTTTGGTCCATAAAATGAGCATCTATTTTTACATGCAGGCAATGTGCACATGAGGCAGATATTCAAAGGTGTTTGTATGTAGCATTCACAAAACAAGAGGACACCTAGTGGTTGACCATTGATTCCAATAGCAGCAAAATGTGCATGGAACCTAGTAAGAGCTTGACATGTGATTATGTTGTAGGCATGGATGAACTAGATCAAGTTCATCAACAATTCTTTAATAATGAAAATGATTATACCAAATGGGGAGAGTTGGAGATCCATGAGAATTTCAAGTAAGAACCCCTAGAGTTAAAAACTCTACCCATTGACCTGGAATATGCATCCTTGAAAAATGGCAAGCTGGTCATACTTAATGCCAAACTTGGTCCTACATTGAAAGCAAAACTATTGAAAGTGATCAACAAATGGCTAATAGCCTTTGCTTGATCATATTTTAAACTTACTAGAATTGATCCACAGATATTGCATTTACATAGATCCATCCATGAAGCTAAGAAGGCAACCACAATGATAGTTTAATCCAAAAATGAAGCAAATCATCAAAGAGAAGATTGAACAACTCCTTAAGGTAGGGTTCATCTATCCCATTGTGGATAGCGAGTGGATTAGCCCACTTGTGATAGTGCCAAAGAGAGGTGGAAAATGATGGATTTTTATCAACTTTAGGCTATTAAACATGGCAACATTCAAAGATCATTTTTCATGCCATTCGTTGATCAAGTGTTGGACACCATATTTGGGCATTGCTATTACAATTTTTTGGATGGTTATAGTGGCTAGAACAAAATCTAGATTGCACTAGAAGACCAAGCCATAACAACATTCATGAGTCCTTAGGGAACCTTTGCATATCACAAGATTCCTTTTGGTCTGTTTAATGCTCCTATCACTATTTAACATTTGGTCTTAAGAATCTTTTAGCAAGAAATCAGTAGCAGAGTGGAGGTCTTTATGGATGACTTCTTCACTTACAATGCTATATTCAAGCAAGCCTTGGAATGCCATGAACAAGTACTCAAAAGATATGCGGAAGCAAATCTATGGCTCAATTGGCAAAAGAGCCATCTCATGGTCTAAGAAGACATTTTATTATGGCATAGAATTTCATATGAAGGGATTAAGGAAGACCTCAAAAAGATTAGGGTCATTCAAGAAATCACTTGCCAACCAAAAACTATAAAAAATGTTTAGTCATTCCTTGGAGACATTGACTACTATCAATGATTTATAGAAAATTTCTCTAAGATCATGAAATTATTGGTTGAGCTAACAAAGAAAGATGCTCCCTTCATCTGAACCAAGGAATGCAAAAATGCATTCTAAAGCCTTAAGCAAAATCTTGTAAATACTTTAATTCTACGAGCACCTGACTGGTTTAGACCATTTCATATCATGAAAAATGCATCTAATTATGCCTTAGGACCTGTGCTTATATAGTTGGATGATAAGAAATATCCATATTACATCCACTACACAAGTTGGATCATTGTGGATGTGTAATTGAATTACACCATCACAGAGAAAGAACTAATGGTGGTGGTGTATGCTTTGGAAACATTTAGGTACTATGTGCTTAGGTATAAAGTGTTTATGCATATTGATCATAGTGCCATTTACTTCCTCATGAACAAGCCAACAGTAAGCCCCCATGTCATATGACGGTTGGTGATTTTGCAAGAATTTGATCTTACAATGGTAGATTGAAAGGAGACTAAGAATGTGATTACTAATCACTTGTCTCAGTTATGATGGAATAGCAAAGAGGAGGAGAGCTTGCTCTATGATCAATTCATAATGAACTCCTCTTTGTTGGTGAAATAAATAATCAAATGCCCATAGAACCAAAATGGTATGATGGAATCCTCACCTATCTTCTCACTTAGGAGATTCCACAAGATCTAGACTACAAAAAGAAACAACAATTTCTTCATTGGGCTAAGCACTTCATGGAAATCAATGGACACCTTTACAAGGTATGTGCTGATGGCCTATTTCATTGGTATGTATGTGGTGTAGATTAATTGTGTGTTCTCTAGGATGCTCATGAGGTCCTTGTAGGGGCCATGATGCTAGGAGACACACGGTCATAAAAATGCTAATGGTAGGATACTATTGGTCTATAATCTTTAGGGATGTCTACTAGTTTGTTTGATCCTATGAGAACTATCAACGAGATGATGGAATGACTACACAAATGGAAGATCCTCAATTGTGGATTCAACTACTGGAGTCCTTTGGCATATGGGACATAGATTTCATGGATCCCATCACACCCATGTCCAACGAGAAGGCATATATAATTATAATTGTTGACTACTATACCAAATGGGTAGAAGTAGCAACTATCATTGATTGTATATCATCCACTACTACTTGAATTATACAAAAAAATGTTGTTAATAGGGTTGGGGTGCCACATGCATTGATTTCTAACAATGGAACCCATTTTATAGCTGCTACTTTTTAAAAACTCATGCAATATTTTGGGGTTGAACATAAATTAACAACACCCTATCACCCCTAAGCCAATGGTCAAGTAGAAGTGACTAACAGGGAGATTGTTAATATTTTAAGAAGAACTATTAGCAAGTATAGGAGAGATTGGAGCACCAAACTCATTGATGTCCATTGGGCCTACTTCTCCACATGGAAATGCTTTGTTGGATGCTCTCCCTACAAGTTGATGTACAGAAAACTTCCAACACTTTCAATTCAATCTGAGCTCTGTACACTCTCAACAACTTATGACCTAGATCTTAACCTAATTCTAGCACAAAAAGAAATACTAATCAACCTAAATGTGCTAGATGCAATTTGATTAGTAATCCTATCCTTGAATGAAGTGCAAAACACATTCAACAAATAACATCATGACCTTAGGCTATGGAAAGAGAAATTTCAACTGGGAGATAAGGGCCTTTACTGGAATCCCACACATGTACCTTAATGAGCCAAATTTCAAACATTATGGGAGGGGCCTTATATAATTGATGAAACCTTTCTTTCTGGGGCCATGATCATATATAAACCCAAAAGCCCAAATAAGAAATACTTGGTCAACATCCAATAGATAAAGCCTTTTCACAAGCCTAAGCAAGTTAGTGCAACAAATACCTCATGGATGAGCAACCATGCTCAATTTTTTGTATCTTCTCCTTCCAAATTAGTTGTGAGGGAGATGGCCATTTATTCCTATCATATACATGGCTTTGCAATTTTTCTATTTTTTTACACATTTTTCTCTTTGAAAATTATTTATTTTACATCTTTTTGATTTTTAAAAAATTGTCCTATGTTACACCATTTCTGTTTTACACCATCAATAGTACACTTAAATCTTTCTTGAGTATTTTGCACTTTTTTATATATTTTACTTTATTTTAATGTGATTTTCTAATTTTTGTTAATAAAACATGCTTTGTGCCAATAGGACATAGTGGTACTATAGCTATTGCTAATGGTGGTTTGTGCTTAATGTTTTGTTTGCTAATGGATGGTTTTTATGTTTGAATTTTTGTATCAATGGCTAAGACATGGTTTCTTTTTCATGGAACAAGTAGTGAGTTGACAACATCCACCCATCCACAAATTCTATGGTTTTCCTTGTTTTAGAAATGTGAGGTGCCTTTCATTAAATAAAATTTTAATAAATTTATGATCTTGGTAGTTTCCAAAATTGGGAAGGATACAAAGGTTTGCATAGGGTGTGACTTCAAAAAGACTCAATACTCTTTTTACTCTTCTACTTGATTGGATGCATGAGTGTTTTCATGGATTTCTTATTGTTTTGTGTCGACCAATAATAGGAAGTTGAATAAGTCTTTACATGGTGTGGTTCCTATCAAATAAAAAAGAAAAAAAAAGAACATGATGGAAATTCAAAGGAGATCCTTAGACAAATAAATGAGCTAAAAACACTAGTTATGGGACTAGAATGACATGTTACCCATGCCTAAAGGTCCCCTCTAACTAAGGCCCTCTCTTACTTCTTGCTTCTCTTTTCTTCTCTTTAAGGAAAGATGGTTTTTCTATGGGACTACTCTTATGTCTTGAGGGGGTGGATCAGTCTTGGAGTGGTAATGAAAAGTCCCTGAGAGTGGTTATTTTTGGTTTGGACTAAGAATGGATTTTCTCAGGCCATTTAAACACAAAATGCATAAGGGCCTTCTTATGATCTCAATTTGGAATTCCATTCCACCTTCTTCGTCATTCGATCATGTTGCCTATAACTCACCTCACTACCAATGTCCATGTTCTTTTTTGGTGTCTTTGTCTAATGTACTTGAACTCTTTGGTAGAATCTTCTAGGTTTTGGTCCTTAACATCCATCAACCATTAATTGCCTATGGGACCCATGGACTCCTTAGGTTGAGGTTATGCAAGGGTAAACAAGGCATGTGCCTACTATGGGAAGGATCCACTTGCATATCTCTTGGTTGGGTTCATTAAGCATCTTATCCTTAGACATTCTTATAATTAGAATCTTTTGTACATCCATCTTCTGCATTTGACCATGTGTTCCTTTACATATTTTATTTAATGTACATAATCTTCATCAAATTTTTGAATTTTTGAGCTTTCAATGATCCTCTTTAATGATTTCATCATATTCCTGGCTTTTCTAGGACTCCATGGATCCCAAATTCATTTAAACATTCCTTGTATTTTCTTAAATATTCAAAATTGAAAACTTCATTTACAAACCCTATAAATGGGGCCTTTTCAATAGAGCCCATGTGTATACAAGACCCTGCATACACAACCTCGTCAACATAGCACAAAAATACTATAAATATGCATGACTCTCCATTGAACTTTTCACATTTGCTCATAAATGCCAAGGAAGTTTTTAAAATATTCAGAGCCCATAAATTCTTAATCATTTATCCAAATCACTTTGTTCTTAAACCTTGTAGCTCTTGGAGGTAAGATCTTAGTCATGGGGGCCACAAGTATGTCATTTTTGATAGAAAATGTTTCATCATTTTTCTAACTCCCACAAACATTTAACTTACAGAAGTTAAACCCTTCTAGCGAGCTTCGGTGACTCTTATAATAAATATTAATTAATAAAATAATAATAAAAATAATTAATCTACCATGATCCAATCATAGCCAAGTGTAAGTAACTAATGAGATAAGGTATTTAAATATTTGAAGTTACATATTATATCTACTAATACGTAGATGTGTTGTGACCGTAGATGGCACCAAAAGGAAAACACACATAGGAAGGAGGATCATCTCAACCAAGGGAGAAACAACCAAGAATAGGAGGAGGCCATGAATAGCTGCAAGAAGAACCATTTACAACCCATGCCATAGGACCTCTTAGTAAAGAGGTCAAAAGTGAAATCTATTCATCAAATTCTAGAACTAGTAGTAGCAAAAAAACATTCCTATTGAGATGAGACACTAGCTCAGCAAGCAAACCTCAAGGTGACCTTGACAAAAGCCTACTTAAATTAAATTAGATCAAGGGAGGGTTAAAAAATAGTGCTTTAGGATTTAAACTTTGACTCTTGCTTGGAGCAAGAACCTAAAGAAGTACAGGACCAATTGAAGACCTTTCCCATGTGTCCAATTATCACTTTTAGCGAGGAGTGGTATATGGTAGAGATGTTCCTTTTTTAGAACAATAGAAAGGTTGGTTCAATGATAAAATTCAAGGAAATTTTGGTGTCCTACTCGGTGTAGCCATTGCAAAGACACTTGGGTGTCCTGAAACTAGGGAAAATCTCATTGAGATTCCAATGCAGGGGGACCCTCACATCAAATATGAATGGGTTTATTGGTGCTATGATGTCAACTATAAGAAGTATTATGTACTCACATGGGTAGAAAGAATTCACTACAAGATTGTGGCCTTTCACCTAAATCCCATATTAAGGCCCAACAAGATCACTACTTTTTCTTCCCATGCACATGCTACTTTAAGTGGGAGATTCTCTATCAACCTTCCATAGCTAATATATTTGGAGATAGAGGAGAATGAACATGAAAAGAAGACACTTGCCTCATCAAAAAACTATGTCATAGGAAAGGAATAGTCTACTATACGAATGATGTTGATTGATGTGCTCCAATCGCTAATAGGGCAAAGATGATGAAGGATAAAATGCCTGCAACAACCATTGAAGAAAAGGAGCAACAACCACCACCTTCACCTTCCACTTAGAAAATTATGTTAAACGTCACTGCAATGTCCAAATGGCTCCACAAGTATTGAGAATGGCTCTTGAGTGAGCAAGAGCAACAAGTAGGCATGAGTGGTGGAGATCCATTTATGTACTAGCCAATGATGAGTCACCTAAATGAAGTAGCCCAAATAATCAACTTAATGGGAGGAGGTGGATCCATTTTCTTTGCTCAATAAATGTAGTTGTCAATGAGGACAAATCCTAATCCTAGAGAGGTAACAATATCTCTCTCAAAACAACAACCACTCATAGAGATTTTTGGAAATGCCGTGACCTTCTTGATGCACTTGGAGGGAGGCGAGGGGGTAATAGTACTGGTGATGCAACACCAAGAGTAAGAAACAGTAGCAGAAGTGGTTGTTGATAGAATTGTCAAAATACTTAATGCACCTATAGTGTTTGTACCATACGTCACTACACTTAAAGATGTGCAGACATCTATAGGGACCATAAGCTATAGATTAAGCGTAGCACAACATGAACAACTACTAGACTAATTGGTAGAAACTAGGCAACTACTTCTAAATGTCTTTGATCTTTTGAATAGTATTACTGCAACCTAGTCGAAGCTGCTAGAGGCAAGGGGCAAGAACATTATTTTGGAAGGATAACTTGAAATAGCCAGGGACTTGAATGAACACTTGGTTGCTAAAGTTGCTAAATTAAAAGCCTAGCTTATCAACCCTACATTTCTCAACCTAGCATTGAAAAGAGATGAAGCTATTGAATGACTTCACACCAAATTGAAAGGGGTTAAGGTTGTGATGGAGATGATAGTGTTCTACTGATCCTTAGGAGAAAATTTAGAAGGCCTTGGATTCGACTTGCTAGGAGAATGTGTAGCTAATTGCAGAAAATCATTTCTTGTAAAATGTTGATTTGCATAAATAATAGTTGACTAATTTCATCCATCAACAGTAAGAGCAACTAGCCATAGCAAACACAAAGTTAAAGAGATTAAAAATTGAGAATAGAAACCTTTTCATGGAAGAGGTCCGTGTGCTTCACCAAAATACTACAATAGAGATACTTGCCTGGAAACTAGAGGCTCTTAAATTTAAGAGATTTAAGGATCACTATAGAGACTAGGTTGGCCTATAGAAAGAAGCAAATGAAAAACATATTCAAGTGGTGAAGGCAAAAGTGAATGAGACCCTTTAAGAACTCCAACATGGACACGAATTATGGTAGTTAATCATTAATGGGATTGATTAGTACAATAAGGTAGAAAATCAACTGAGGAGTTGTAGATAGAGGAAATGATGGAATACATGGAGCTCACTAATCTTTGATATGTGAATCTAGCTATGTTGACTACTAGAAGACCATGGTTATAATTGGAAAAGTAGGTGGCTAGCTCATACTTGTTGTATGAGGTTGAGTTCAGGCATCATAAGGACACCAAGTAAAAGCTTCTCAAGGGAAAATACGCTGATTAGAGATCTACTGTAGAGAACCTAGCTAAAAGAAAAAATCACTACCAGGAGCTATAGAATGTAGTGAAGGCATTCAATATTGAATGCAAATAATTTTCTTCTTGGTTTGTTAATGATAAGGAGCTATTCTCAGTAATTCCCTGTCCATGTGATATTTTCATTTTAGCCCACATTGGTGATGCCACATGGACTGTGAATGATCCTTGGAGTAAGGAGGAGAAGATGAAGGCATTACTGGATGTCTTTCATCTTTCACCAGAGGTAGCAACCATAGCTAGATAGCCATAATTACCTTAGCCACTACACACGCCTGGATATCAAAGGTCCTTAGGAACCTCAAGAAACTCCACCACCTAGGATTATTTGATCTTCTCAACTACCTTCATGCTATTAGAGGATGTGCTATCTAGTTTTGAGTAGTCATTTCATGGTGTTCAATTTGGTGTCATGAACACCACAAATTTTTATAATGATGTTGATTTGTACACTTGGGCACTTAGTTTTGTTATGTTAGTTTGTTATGTTAAGAGTCAGTCAATAATCCCATACCTTCCCAATTTTGTAAAGGAACTCAAGGATGATTTTTCATTTAGTCATGGGGGTATGATGAAGCATTAAAGTGTCACATTGATGGACCCTTGTTGATGTGGCCTTATCAATGAGCCTCCATCGATGTGGCCCCATCTATGTGATGTTGCCCTATTGATGTAGTGTTTGCTATGTTTATGAGGCCATGTTGATGTAGATCCCTAATAAATTCTATAAATACGCACTCACCAGCTATGTTTATGAGAGGTCAAGTCATAGTTGCAGTAGAGCTTTTGTAATTTTATCATTTGAGAGTTAGAATAATTCTCTGAGTGCTCGCAACAGGAGTCAAAAAGTGTACGAATCTTTATTCAAGTAATGATGTACCTGAGCACACCAGTGTGAGTGACAATAAAGATGAGCCTTTTGATCAAACCTTGCAACAATTGGAATAGATTAATGATTTATTTTTACATTTATTGTTCTCATTAATTATGCAATTAATTAAGCTAAACTAGACTTTAATTGATTAGTTAATTAATTGAGCCAAATAGATTAAACACATAAGTATGACCGCTTCAAGCATAACATATAGCACTTGGTAATCCCAACAGTGCTTAACTTTTGGTAGCTCAGTAGTGTTTTATGCATTTAGGATGTGTATGGAAAGTTGGATCAAATACTTATGTTAGGATTAGTTGGAGATTAATTAATTGGTTAAATTAAATTATCTATTAAATTACTTCATTTCTCTATTTTAAAGTAGTAGGAACATAAAACATAAAATAATAAAAATCATATGCCTCAATTACTATCTTTGTACATCACAAGTGTAATTAGGAAGATAACGAATGACTATTAGGGAAAGTTCACTTCCTAGAGGCTAGTGTACTGGAAGACATAGAGTCCATAGAATTCAACTGGATCATGTGTGAAAGCTTAGTGATTCGTATGGTTGAGCATAGGGATATTCACCACTTATCAATGGAGGGCCAAAATATCAATCATCCAATATAATTATTGCTAAATCCTTATCCCTCTTGGAGGCTTCAATGGCACCTTCAATTTTTTCATCCTTCTCTATAATTATAGCATTTGAAAACATATTCATATCTACATTCATCTTTGTTATTTGTGTTAAGATTGCATCTAACCTTCTTTGCTATATGTTTGAATCAATTTTTATTTTCTACCTCTAAACTGATATTTCTTTTGCATGTTTCCTTTTTTGCAGTTTGGATTTGGTATTTGACTTTCTTGAAGTTAATCTAAGATTAATATATAAAATAAGAGAGTCACACCACTATCAACAACATCTATCTCTAATGAACCACTCTTGCTTTTTGTTTCTGAATGAATCCATTCTTTATGGATTTTCTTTGAATTGATTCTTTACAAGCTGCCATCTTTTCTCTTTTTGACATGCACATTAGACAATGTTCAGTTTTATCAATTTCCATAGAATAAGCTTGGCCACTAGATAAGGCTGGTCCTTTGTTGGCCATGCAACTACTATTAGCCTTCGAATTTTCTTTTGAGAATCTTCTTCAAGAAAAACCTATTTTGACACCATGATATGGAGCATCCTCATAGGCATTTAATTAACTAGAACTCTCTACATTTAAAGTCCCTCTACTTCTTGATTCTAGTATATAACAATGACTTCCACATGGTACTAGATCTTCTTTAGAACTACTCCATGGTTGGTATTTTCCATAAGAAAAAAATGCATTTTGAAAAAAACTCAATCATAGTTGATAGAGAAATTATCAAGTGAATCCATGGCAGCATTGAGATCCTTCCTAGGAAGTAATTCACAGATATCCTCTATGCTCTAAGAAATAGGTGCAGAAGTCTTAGAGGCTAGCTTTTCTGCTTCTCTATCTTTCTCTATCAAATATGAATACCTTAACGCAATCTATGAAGGCTTAGATTTGATGTGATGGCTAAGGATACTCAATACTAACTTGGATTGTCCATATTCCTATATTGCTTTTCATAAAATAAAATCATCACCTTTGGTGAAGTCATGTTTATCATCATCATCATCAGGAACTTCCTCTTCACTGTTATTGCATATCATGACTTCACTTTCACACTGATCATAATAAATTCATCTTTTGCCAATAATAGATTGGTCTTATATCATTCTTTGATTCCTACAAACATAAGGGTGGGCTGACACCATTGAGTGATGATGCATTAGCCATTGTCCATCCACTATTGCCACCTCATCTGCACCTACACAAATACCATAATGTCATAGCATAAATTACAACCAGCAGCATCCCCATTTTGGTAACACCTCATCCTCCAAGTATAGGATGTACAGTGAATGTTTTACCATGCATCCTTTCACTACTCCATTCCATCCCACTACCACAAAAACCTCATCACCCTTTAAGGGTGGAGTAGGTTCACTCCACAATTAAATCACCTTTAATGCACTAAATCCATATATATGAAAAGATAAAATTATTTGCTAGAAAATAAGAAAACTAGCTAACTTCAATTAAAATTATCAAAAGATTACATTAGGGTTCACACAACCCATAGGCATCCAAGAACCTATCACACTCAAAATGATATTGTAGGGCATGAGGCCCTACAACCACACAATGGTTGTTCTTAATGCAAGACATAACCAAGAGAAATCTCTCCTACAACCTAGGACTGAGATCTCAAATCACAAGTGAAATACAAGAGAATAGAACACATAGATCAACACATCACAAGTTGATCTTGGAGTTGTAATCACCTATTGCACTCAACCAGTGTGCTTACCCAATCTCTCTTACCAAGTTCTCCTTGCATACAAACTCTCCTCCTCTTACATGGATGAAGGCATACATCATTATAAAGATCCAAAATCCTAGGAAGCTTTCTATTTTCTCCCTAGATATTTCCCACCTGGGTTTGGAATCTTTTGGATGTTTCTCAATTGAAATGCCATATCAAATCTTTTCTTCTTCATCGACATAGATGTTCCTTGTTTCATGAAGACATCTCTTGTGAAAGATCTATTCCTAGGAGAGAGATCTGCTATTTTTCAAAGAAAAAATCTTTGGACTAGAGATGTCTTTACTTTATGGGAGATGTCTTTGGAAAGATGTCTATCTTTTTGGAGAGACATCTTCTATGAAAGCCTTGCTCTCGGGGGAGATGTCTACTCTTTTTGGAAGACATTTTCTATGGACTAGAGATGTCTTCACTTTAGGAAAGACATCTCTGGAAAGATGTATTTTTGTTTGCAAAGATGTCTATCTTGAAGGTACCAAAAATAAAAATTCTTATTTTGATGCTAGAAGCCTCTAGATGTCTTCCAAAAAGTCCCCATAGACTTGGGAACCTCCCAAACTCTTTAAAATAAGCCAAAAACACCCTCAAACATTTCAAAACATCCAAGAATCTTCATCATAAAAATCAACATAAAAAAACACACACAAATGGAACACACATGTTTAGGTCTTCTCCAAGTATGAAAACCTACAAAAACAACTTGTAGGAAAAGCACAAGGGAATCAGAAGAGGTGTTCCTACACCAGCTCTCCCACCCTTCAAAAAGTGAACTAATGTAAACAAGGGAGTAGGAGTAGAAGTGATCTCCAATCAACTAGTTTGGTCTCATGGATCCATATAGCAGCATCTATGGAGTGATCCTTCCAATGGATTAAATATTCATGCCTCTTGACTCCCCAAGTGCTAGAAACTGCCCTCCACTTGAGTATGATTACCTTCTTATCCATTGAAGGATTAGATTGATCCATAGTCCCCTTCAACTTATCAATGCTTCCTTGTATGGTCTTCTTATTAGCTAGTCCAAGATAGTGCACAGGATCTAAAACATTAAACACAAAAGACATACCAACATCATTTGGTAAATCAATCTTAAAAGCATTATCTCATCCAAATATTAAAGGCATACATGTTGAAGATTTGGTAAATCAATCTTAAAAGCGTTTAGCCTTGATTTTTAAAGGCATCGTCTTCTGAGCTTTTAATTTGGAGAAGATAACACCTCTCAACTACTTCTTCTTCAAGTGCACCCAAACCAAGTCACCAATAGCAAAATTATAATTCTACTTGCCCTCATTCCTCTTAAGGACTCTCTCTTCAACCTTATTCTCAAGATTTGATTTTACTTATGCATGAAAATGCCTCATATCTTATACAAAATTAGCACTAATTTGAGCTGCATCATCAAATCTCTTTAAAGTGTCCATAATCTTTGGACAAAACCCATAGTTCATCTTAAATGGGCTTTTGCCAATTGCAACATGAAAAGCCTTATCATACAAAAACTCAACATTCTTCATCTTGGTGTTAAAAATTTTCTTGCACATTCTCTTTCCACCATCAAAATCACAACATAGATTATCTTCACATTGTTCATCATTAGTAGTCTTACTCTTACCAAAAATGGAATCGAAAGTCACATTTCTTTCATCATGCACAACATAACTAAAAACTTCATCATAATCAACACAATGATCATGATGTTCATCATCACAATGGAACAAACCACTACCAAGCTGAAGTGAAAATCTAGAATCCAACACACTAGGTTCCACATAAGAGACATTACTACCATCTACAAGGTAAAGCTTAGACTCACTTACCTTTTCATGGATCCTCTTATCCATATTTGATTCAACTAGATCTTCAACATGTGGCTATTCAATCTCATCAAAGCTTCCAACTTTAGGATTCCACATAGCAGTTTCTAACTCCAATGGTTTCTTCTCTTTCAAGGAATCATCAATAGCTTCTACAAACCACTTTGGAGGTACCAACTCAAAAGGTAAATCCTTCCCCATGGCTTGAACATTAGATTCATCATCCAAATAATCATTCTTCCACATACCTTGGCTAGAAGACTCTCCTCTCTTCAATGAGATAACCTCAACTTGGCAAAGAATCTTCTTTCCCTTACCACAAGGTATAGAACAATTACATAATAAATGAGTATCATATTCTCTAGTGATGCTCTTGATCCTTTGTGAAGAAGTCCATTGATCCTTGCTACTCCTTTGGCCTTGATCTTTCACCTCCCATAACTCATGAGGTAAGAACACTTCTTGATCAATCACACACACCATCTTGAATTGTGAAGATTTATTGGTCTCTTTAATGAAGCTCTTGGTTCTTCCCTCTAAAAATTTTGAGTATTGAGCACTCCATTTCTTAGTAAGATATGCTTGAGAAATCCTTTTCTCATTAATCTCCACTTCACCAAACCTTTCATCTTCCTTCTTGAACACCTTTGAAAATTTCTCCTCCAAGCCTAGCACACCTATAGCAAGTTCAACTTGCACATCATCATGGTTAGTAGAAATTGTTGTCATAAAGAAAAAATCAAAATTGGTTTTATCATGTTTCTTAATATATTCCATCTCTCTCTTAGAAGGATTAAGGAAACATCAAGTGAGCTTTGTTGCCTCACTTGTTTAGCTATCATAGGAATCAAATCATGGATTCCATTAGGTCTAACAACACACCACATATTTCTTAATCCATCAAATTGAGCATCAATGTCAAACTTCCAAGGTTTACAAAGAATTACATTAGCATAAGTACATCATACCTCACAACATCATGAAAAGTTCCAATTTTAAATTTCAAAGTACATTGTTCCCTCATCTCTTTGGAAAAATATTTAGATAACCAATGTACCTTATAGGGTCTTGGATGAGTATGAGTATAAAACCAAATTTAGTAACTGCCTTAGAAGAAATAACATTTTCTTGGGCTTTCCCATCAATCAAAATATGAATCCATTCCCCACTAAGCAAACAACTAGCCCAATCTGAAACAACAATTTCCTATTAGAATGATCTTTTCTTTTAACATTCCCCATGAATGCACAAGAATTTGATTTAGAAACATGCTTAATTTTTGGAGCATTAGGATTACCCCTCTAAAGAGCTTGGCTTGATGCCTCCTCTAGCTCTATGGTTTTCACATCTTTGTGCTTGGCTGCATTATGAAGTGGACATTTCCATTGCTTATGTCCCCATTCTCCACACTTGAAGCATCGAAATTTTGATGAGCTACTACTTTGACCCTTACCACCCTTGCTTGGGTCCCTCTTGGTTTTACCCTTCTCATCACCTCCTTTAGTCTTCTTATCTTGGTTGCTCTCATTGTCTTCAGACTTGTATTTGGATCCCTTATCAAATTTGGATCCCTTCTCCTTACCCTTAGAATTTTGTTTACTCTTGTTTCCAAATCCTTCTAATTTCTTCTCATCTTTGAGTTCCAATTCATAAGCCTCATTAAGTGTTTGTGACTCATAAAAGGAAAACTCCTACTGGTACATCATTTTGAAACACCATAAAATTTTAGGACCTCCATGTTTCAGCGAGGTGTGGGAATTTAGGCAAGGGCTTCGACAAGTGCAGTGTCATGATCATTGGGCAATAAAGTGTAGACACCAAAGATAGACTGTGCAGTCTAGCAAGTTTTCTACTTCCAGGACTAGCAGGCTTGCTAGACTCACCAACCTACCCAAATGGATAGTTGGCCTGACTAACAGTCTACCCAGAGACCATGCCTGGAGTTGTCAATGGTGTTTAGGATGGACAAAACAGTTCAGCAAGTTTTCTAGTAGAGAAGTATACTATGCTACGCTACATTGAATCGTGTAGCAAGCCTTCGAAAAATTAATCAAGCATCCGAATACAAGCTTTGGCAAGATGTTTGCACAAGGTAAAGTCAGAATTCAACCAACATAGGGTGCTATGCTATGCTACGCTACATAGCGTAGCACAGTGTAGCAAGGGTGAAACATGCAAAGACTCCTTTGCCAAGCCATTTTGGCAAAAGGACTGCATCTAATAGTAGTTTGGCTTCCAAAACTACCCTATCTTAGTTAGCCCTTGAACCACAAGCAAAGTTTTCTCATGAAACCTCGCAATTTTGACAGAAATGCATGTTACATTGGCTACTACGCTATGGTATGATACGTAGCGTAGAATAGCGTAGCAAAGATGCAAATCAATAAAATGCTCCAAAGATTAGCCCAATGTGCACCAAGGCTTCCAACAAATGCTGTTGACTCCAATGCAAGTTTCCTATTCAAACTGGTGGCTATGCTATGCTACACTACATAGCGTAGCACAACATAGCAGGTAGCTACACTATGTGAATGTGTTAGATAGCGTAAGTGATGCAAAGTTGACAGAGGCATCATGACATCTTTAGCTAGCTCTATAGCTTGTTATCAATAACTAAGCTCGTCGTGATCAGCAAGTTTGTTTCACTTTGGCATACCCCTTAGTCCATCCCCCAAAATTTGTCACTACGCTTGATCCTATTCATAAGGATAGGGAAGATGTAGTCCTAGGGTGGAGACTCCATTTTTGCTTGCATGGTTAGCACACTGGATTCTAGCATGTGCAGTTTCGACAACATGGTTATAGTGTAGCAAAGTTTGCAACCGACATAGCATATCCACATGGTACAGGCACATCAACATCTTGTGGGGTCTAGGACACATGGCATCCAGGCCTCATTTCGCTTGCTCTTGGTCATATAAATACCCCGAAAAATAACACTCAAAGGGTTGGCTTTTCTGGTTGGCATTTTTCATCTAAAGAGTTGGCATTTTGCATTAATAAGAGTAGTTGGCTTGTTGATTGGCTTTTTGCATAATTGGCATTTTAGATTGGCTTTTGGCATAGTTGGCTTTTAAGTTCGCACTCGAGAGCATAGTTGGCACGTTTTGAGCATTCTGGTTACCTCTGAGATTTTTGTGCCTCCTAGTGTTGCATAACCAATTATATCCATCTCAACAAAGTAAAGCTGCGATCTTGAGGCGATGCATTCTCTCACTTCATTTTGCTTTACATTTCTGTTTATTATCATCGTATTTTGCATAATTTTCATCCCGTTGCATTTAATAATCATCATATTACATTACAAGAATCATTTACAAAGTAAACATTTGTGAAAGGTTAAGTCACACCTATTAAGTCCTTGTTTGATCGAAAAGACCATTCAGGGGACCGTGAATCCATTTTCTCTAGCACAGCTCTCGCACAGATCTAGGGTTAAACTGTTTCTCCTGGTAACCTCTTAGTGTTTCAGCCACCAATGTTTTCGATCACTATAGTTTTTGGTGCTAGAAGGAGGGCCTTTGGTTTCTTTTTCGTGTCCTACAGGTAGTCCTACATGCTCTCTGTACCTCATCATGCACTAGCGTAAATGTGACACCATTTTGTGGTTGTTTATGCATCGTGTAATGCGTAAATGTGACACCCTTTTGTGGTTGTTTATGCATCGTGTAATGCATAAATGTGACACCCTTTCGTGGTTGTTTATGCATCGTGTAATGCAGAGAGGTCACCGCGAAAGTTCCTTTGGAACTCGGTAGGACAAAAAGCCTCTTGTTTCCCATTGATCTTCATGTTTCTAGTTTGTGATCTCCTTTTTTTACCATGCAATATGATTCCAACAAGAAATGTTGTATCAACCTCAAGCTTTGAGGCTTCTTTTCCAGCCCAAAGCACCATGGGTGCTGAGTGGCCACCTAGCCTGGTGATGGCACCACGCCAGTCCCTTAGGATTTGCCATTTTTCACTCGAGTCCTTGGCACTAGACGCAACACATTATGAATTTATTTGTGTAAATATCCAGGTGGATCTACCCCTAGATCATCAAGAACTCAAGAAAAAACATAGTTTTGAATTCCTTTACTGGAACATGAAGGAGTTTGTCCCTAACCCTGACGTTGCCATCCCCCTGACAGAGACATATCAGTGGATCTTCGATCAGCTGCTACAAGTCAGTAGGCCCAGGGAGCAGGACACACTATCCCATTACGATGAAGTGTTCTAGGACAGGTAAGAAGATCTAGACTCCTAGTCCGAGGGGAGTGGCTAAACTTACCCAGTGACCATCCCTTCTGTCGTGGCCTTTAAGTCAAAACCCCTTTTTGCAATGGCTTCCTTTGTGATCGCTACGAATCTGCCTCAATCTATGCTTTCATCAGCAATGGGTAGCCATACTACACCCTCAACGTATCAACAGGCACTTCCCTCAGTTTCATACCCAGGAACTCTTTCCCTCCATTCCATCCTGTCCTCATACCAGGCACCAGTTACACCCACGTTACCCTACATACACACTGCCTCTACTTCACAGTTGCCCAGAGCCTTTGCTCCTACCTCATCATTTGCATTTGTTCCATCATCAGTAGGTCCAGCCCTAACCACGTGGTGGACCCCAACCACTTTGCTCCCTGCCTCGCAGCCCCACCAGATGTCGCAATGCCCTTATCAACAAACATACCAGGTCCATCAGGCATTGCAACCAAGCGTGGGATTGTGGCCCATTCCATCGGTCATGCAAATGATCAACCCCGCAGCACCAATAGTAGCCATTGCTCCAATAACACCACCCATTGGATGGTGGACCACACAAGTAGCACCCTTCGCAAGGGCAGCCCCAACGGCCCCCCTATGACCCAAGCCACTGCCTTTGCTATGTCACAAACGATGGTTGCCTCCACAACCCCACAACCATCTGCGTCGCCTCCGGGTCTGGATCAAGCATTTTAACCTATCCAGACCCTTACTGAGGAGGTTAGACACCTCGAAGCTACTAGTTTTGATATGGTGCAAATTATGGATTTCTACCATGATGACCCCATCAGCCTAACG
This sequence comes from Gnetum montanum, assembly GCA_015680685.1. NCBI lineage: Eukaryota > Viridiplantae > Streptophyta > Gnetopsida > Gnetales > Gnetaceae > Gnetum > Gnetum montanum. The sequence continues at coordinate 41,127 of MNCI01000920.1, forward strand.
GTTCCCATGCTTACACTACCCCTCGGGATGCCACTCCCCCACTTTACAAAATACAATAGAGAGGGTGACCCCAATGCACATCTCGTGACATTTAGATCTGAGTTCCTTCTACTACAACAATGGCTACATACCATCATTCATGTCTTTGCTATGTCTCTTATAGAAAAAGCTTTAGACTGGTACCATGCACTCCCGCATGCCTTTATCTCAACACTAGAGGACCTGCTGACCCAGTTCGTGACACACTGGATCAGTTAATGGGAGTTAAGAAAGACCCACTAGAGTCAGTGCAGAGGTTTATATAGTGGTGGAGTTCCACCTTGAATGAGATCTGTGAGCCTATCGTGGAGGCCCACTTGCTGGCCATCTTCAAGGGGGCAGTGAATGATTTCATCAAATCCAAGTTGTATTACCTAGCCTCGCGCTCTCTAAGTCAAGCTTTTGCATAGACAAAAAGCATTCAAGATGTGGTCGAAGCTAGTAGGGATCCATCCTATGTTGCATATAAAAATGCACATACTAAAAAGGACAAAGAGAAGGGAAAGGCCGCAATGGCCATGGTGGCCACTGTGGCAAACAAGGCCCAACCCAAAAACAACAATAACAAGAAAGTAACCGCAACACCAACTAACCCCGCGTCTAACCCAAGCAACATCGCCCAAACTTCCACATCAGCACCTAAAATATCCACCCCACCTAAACCCAATTTTGAGCGTAAAGATCGCTCCAATTACACCCCGCTACCTATCAAGCCTTTAGAACTTCTAAAGTAATTTCTAGGGGAAGGGTACATTCAACACAAGTGTATGTCAGAGGAGGAAACCAAAAGACATCAGTGGTATTGCGAACTCCTTAGGAACCCCTCTTTGGCTATGTCCAACGAGCCTCCAGTTCCTAAGAATTTCAGGCTGGAATAGTTTTGTGACTACCACCAACTTTGTGGTCATGACACAGATTACTCTCTAGCCTTAAAAGATGACATTCAACATATTTTTGATCAGGGGAAGTTGGTGTTGGACGAAAGCAACCATGTCTACCCTGAAAATTAATCCATGCATGTTTACAAGGACCCACTCAATGTTAATGACGTGCGGTACATCATTAACATGATTGTCATAGATGGTAATCCAGAACCGTCACAACAGCCGTTTGTGCTTCTCGTAGCTCAACATAGCATAGCCATACCAACAATAGCAAGAAAGACATTGCAACAAGCGTTTGTCCTTAAAGTCCCTCCTTGAACATTCACCCCTATACCCTTAGCATTCAAAACTACATCACTGCCTGCACTAACGCTACAAACACCATTCATCATTAGGGGGCCAAACCACTCAACTACCCCATTCCATAAAACTAGCATAAGACAACATCATAGCCTTCTTGTTCAAGGAAACAGGAAGAGCATTCGACAGGTGAAATGACTACGGAACATACTACCCCAGGTCCTTTCAAGCCTACTCCTTCATTCTCTACATCTATGCCCACCTCGTCACCAAAATTTAACACCACTATGTGCACACGGTCATCACCACCTCCCCCAAAAGGGTCCAACCCCAAACCTGAAACTGCTCCTCCTCGAGAAATTCGTCTTCTAGGAAAAATGGAAGAAGAGAAGGGCAATAAACAATAGAAAGGTTGGTAGGAATTGCTAAACACCCTTACTTAGGTCAAGCAGGCTCTAAAACAGAAGAATACAACTTTGAGCCTGTATGACCTAGTAATGACCTTGGTTCATATGTTGACATCCATACCGCTGGACAAAAGCATACCGACAGAGGAAAAGGAAATTCACGCAGTTATGCTCCCTCCTGCATCTTAAAAACCAAGGCTGGATTAGTTAACATTTTGTGAAAGATCCATTAAATATGACCCTAAAAAGGGTCAAGTGACAATGGCACCAATGTTCATAATAATTCGGGTCGGCCAACACAGGATCCGAAGAGTACACATTGATGATGGTGCCGTGACAATTGTCATCCCTTTTCCCATTGTGGACAAGTTGGGCCTAGTGGATAAAATCAAGCCTATGATGACATCCTGCCTAAAATTGTTTACTAGGGCGTGAGTGTAAGTAAAAGGGATTGTGTAGATCAACTTTGTGGCAGGTGACTAGTTCCCCATAAACGCAACATTCATAGAGGTAAAAGAGATGCCAGGATTCAACTTGATTTTGGGGAGATCGTGGTTGGCCCAACTAAGGGCCGTTTCATCGTCGATACATCAAGAAATCCATTTACCCTATGCGGGAGGGGAAGTGGTGATACACGGCGATGAAGTAGCTCCTCGGACCATAAACAATGTGGGGGTAGATCAAGGTTTAGAGATCGAAGTCTCTGAAGAACAAGCTCTTGTTCAAACGGAGGTGCCTGAACAAGCTAAAACTGGTACCAATGAAGTCACAAGATGGTCTAAACTACCATTTTAGGTGGCAGACGATAGCGTAGAGGAATACCACAACAAGGCCCCTTGGCCTTATACATCGCCAAACCCACGATGGGTCAAAAAGCAACTCCAAAATGGAACCGTGTCCACATTAGCGTAGCTATGTTACCCTTTAGGCATACTTCTCCACCACCTACACTATTTACTTTACATTCATAGGTGCCTTTAACATCCTCTTTATTTACACTATTTACGTCGTGTACTTCATTCGCATATTTCATGGCCCGCTAAGCCCTAAAACTAGCAAAATTCTTTAACTTGTGTCTTTGCGATGGCCTGAAATGACGTAAAACTAGCGATGGCCCAGAATGGCCTTAAACTACCACTGTAGCCCACCAAGGCCTAAAAATGGCTATTCAAAAAACATATAAAAAAATATTTTTCTTATCACCTAACAATGGCTCGAAATGGCCTAAAACTAAGACGGAACAAAAAAGATAAAAACAGATAACATAGATAATACACAAGCCAAAATAAAGGGAATATTTTCATAGTTCATCTTCCATTTAAAGTCTCAATCAAATAATATTTACAATATTCTCTCAAAAATTCAAATAAAATCCCTGGCTGTCATGCTACGAATCTTCCTCTGCACCATCGTTCCCTCCCTTAGAAGGCCTTGTATCTTCATTCGGATTCTGTATCACAAGAAATTAAAGTAGTCAGCTAGAGTCACAATAAAAACTAGAATAAAATAAGTCATTGCATCACAAAAAAATGACTAACCTAAGATGGCCCCACGTCTATCTCAAGGGGTATGCGATCCAGGCTGGCTCGGAGGCACAGCAACACCTCCTCTTCAATAATGTCTGCCTAGTTCCTATCTCGCAAGTTAGCATTTGTTGCAACTTTCTCCTTTTCAATAGATGTCCATCTCGGTGGCCCTGGAGAAAAGGAGGCAGTGGTGGTCCCACTCGCATGGAAACTCACTTCCCATTTAGGGGATTCACTAACCGTCACTTGTTTCATGAACTTTTCGTAAGCCCTAGAAGCGCCAATGACATAGAGGAACACTTCATGTGTATACAACTTAACATAAGCATCACGGTAGTGTTTACAGTAGGTGGCATGTTCCAGTTTATACATATGTTTATGGTTTTTCTGTGACTGCCCCCACTAATAAACTCTTGCACTATAGTCTTTCCAATCTTGGTTCTTCTGGGCCAATAAGTCCATTTGCATACGCTGCTCTATTATTTCATGTGTGGCCTCGTTGTTACATTGCATGGCCATCCAATACCACGCATAATCAATGATAGCCGTGTGTCAATTGCCATCGTTGGTATCTTGGGCCAAAAGGAACTCATTCTTGGAGTGGAGATCTCCCACCTCGGTGGTTAGATTTTCCTTCTCCTTCTCAAGCCTTTGGACCCATTTCCATAGGTCTTTGTTTACATGCTTGCACTCCCACAAGGAGCATGTGAATTATAGCGCACATTTTCTAGCCTTGTCGTATATGCGACGAGGTACTTCGATCACTTCCGGCGAGAATGCAGGCATGGCATCGACCTTAACTACTTGCTTAGGGTTCCACTTGAGGCGAGAGGCTGTCAACCGCACACAAAAAGGCATTAGTCATAGCGGCATAGAAAATTTCAGCAATTTAAAAAGCCTAGTGTAGCTACTTCACTCACCCACTTCTGGATTGATCTTCTTTAGATGGTCGATCATGTCATCGACCACCCCCTCCATGAAGGTAAACTTATTAGGGGTCTCGGCCCATGGTCACAATAGACTCAAAGAAGGGCTTGCAGTGTCAACAACGGTGTCTGCTACATAACAAAACATGTTAGTTATGACTGAGAGGGCTACAATAAAGCTAATGAGCAACGCAAATGACAATGTAAAGCTCCTACCCAGCAAATCCTTAGGGGTGATAGCAAGGGGTTGCCCATTGACATACTGTCAAATATGCGATCAAACTCACCAACATCAAGTTGTAGCTCCCCTTCCTTTAGCTGACTCAACAACATAATTAATGATGGCCATGCGCCAACTACCATCGTTGGTATTCCAAGCCAAAAGGAACTCATTCCTGGAGCAGAGATCTCCCACCTTGGCAGTTAGATTTTCCTTCTCCTTCTCAAGCCTTTGGACTTGTTTCCACATGTCTTCGTTTACATGCCTGCACTCCCATAAGGAGGGTGCTGAGTACAGTGCACATTCACTAGCCTCGTTGTATATGCGATGAGGTACTTCAGTCACTTCTGGTGGGAATGTAGGCACGGTGTTGATATTAATTTCTTGCTTAGGGTCCCACTTGAGGTGATAGGCTATCAACCGCACAAAAAAAGGCATTAGTCACAGCGGCATAGCAAAGTTTAGCAATTTAAAAAGCCTAGCGTAGTTACTTCACTCACCCACTTCCAGATCGATTTGGTTTAGATGGTTGATCATGTCATTGACCACCCCCTCCATGAAGGTAAAATTATTAGGGATCTCAGCCCATGGTCATAGGTGGATCAAAGAAGGGCTTACAGTGTCAACAATGGTGTCTACTACATAACAAATTGTGTTAGTTATAACTGAGAGGACTACAATAAAGCTGATGAGCAATGCAAATGACAGTGTAAAGCTCCTACCCAGCAAAGCCTTAGGGGTGATAGTGGGAGGCTCGCCCATCGACATACCGTCAAATATGTGATCAAACTCACCAGTATCAAGTTGTAGCTTCCCTCCTTCTAGCTAATTCAACAGCATGGTAGCATCCTCTGCGTTCATCTGCTCTTCCAATGCTGAACTACATTTAGCGAAGGGATCATCGGTAGAGGCCTCTTTCTGGTTGACAAGGGCCTCTTCTTTATTCATTGGGGCCCTTCTTTCTATGGCACTAACTTCTTCCTCATAAATAGGAGCATCCTCCTCATCAGTAGGAGTGTCATCCTCATCAACAAGAATGTCCTCCTCATTAGCAGGAGCATTCTCCTCATCGACAAGAGCATCCTCCTCATCAGCAAGAGTGTCCTCCTCATTGGTAGGAATGTCCTTCTCAGTAGGAGCATTCTCCTCATTGGCGAGAGCCCTTTCCTTGGTGGCAGCAGCTCCTTCTTCCTTTATCGAGGCCATTTCCTCTATGGCTGGGGCCCCCACATCTTTATCAGTTACCCCTGTTTCGGGGGCCGTCTCCTCTTCTTCACCTTCTTCTTCTTCTTCTTCCTTTGCTAATAAAGTGTGGTCACATTAGGTGAAACCATAATAACTTGAGGCAAATGCTACGCTATGCTATGATACCTAGCATAGCACAGCATAGCGAGAATTAACCAAAAAAATAAGGTAACAAATAAAAAGAGGAAGCATTTACCAATGGGAGGTTGCATTTTGCAAAGCTTGAACTACAGTTATTTCCCTCCTTTTTCATCTAGAAGAGGAGGCTCCTCAGTCAGGTGAGACCTTTTGTGCTGTAACTTAGTTGCCACCGTCTCCACAATGAGGCATTTCCCCTTTGACATGTTGCCCATAGTAGTAGGGGATGCCTCTCCTACACTATCTTAGCCACAGAAGTTGCATACCACCCGATTCCTAGTCGTCATTGAAAATGATTCCCCAATAGCTTCTAGGGGATCCTAGGATCGGGTGGTATGGAAGACTTGGCAAATCCACGATCTGGAAATTTGGTTATAATTTTGTAGCACCCAGAATCCATTCTCATGGACTACCAAGAATTTCGCGAAGCTTCGCAGGCAGGCTACAAAGAAGGCATGATGCACGTTGAAACAGATTTAGGCTTCTTACAAAGCTTGACCATTTCAACCTGCATACCTTTGCAAAGATGCTTGGCCTAATTGTAACGTGCCCCCTCTTCCATGACTTCTCTCATTATCCAAGCTTGCTTGATCCCAATGATTTTTTCTTGGGAGAGTAGCTTGGGGAAAGCGCATGCACGAAAGACGGGGTAAATCATTTTGGCCACTTTTAGCTTGGCCTTTTCAATATGAATCCCCTTATGATCCTTTACCACCCCTAGCCACTCCTCAATGTCCACTTGATGGTTTACCTCCTTTTTGATCTTCATTAGAAGGAACACCGAAGAGATTCACAAATGGTTGGTCATTAATCTCAAGTACCACTAGCACACCGTGGACACATGTGCGGAAGCGATCTGCTCTTTCGGAAAAGGAGTCGACTAGGGCAAGCATTTCAGCAGTAGGGACACTTGGGTTGATGACCAAGAACAACTCCATGAGCCTAACATCCCAAAGGTTGTTGACGAGTGAGTCTGGGGCCCTGTTGCAGAGCTAGCGTTGGGTCTCTTCCACCTCCCCATACTTGAAATAGATGTTGGCCTCATTATGCCCAGAGGTGATCATGGTGACCTCCTAGGATTTCTTTGTTGTTGTAGTAGTTTGCAAAAAAAAGAGAAAAAAAAAGAAGTTAAACAAAATGAAACAAAAAAAATAGAAGAAAAATGAAACAACACTTGAACATGCAAACATGAATTCACGGTCTAGCGTACTAAGTTTAAGTGGTGACAGAAACGGTGGGAGATCCACCAACACGTCTTCAATGGTGATCGACCTAAGGGATGTCCAATCCCTATCCAACCAATCGACCTCCTTACGTTTCCTATAAAATTGAGAGTACTGGGTTGGATAGGTTTTATACTCACCCCTGCATTGGCCTATCACGTCGGTGCGCACATTCCCAGTGGAGGAAATCTCTCGTAGGGCCATCTGTGCCAAAGCCAAGGCATCAGTATCACCATGAAGCCCACTCCTATCGATATAAAACCTGGTAACACACACAAAAAAAAACACATACACTATTAACATTACTTCCTAGTGTAGCATGCATTGCATAACATGATGGAATACATTTACAGAACTCACTCGCCGACAAAATAAATGGTTCCTGGTGGGTTCTGAAAATAGGTGCCCATGTGATGGGTAACGAACAACGTGTTGTACAGGTGATAGCATTCATATTTAGGCATTTTTCAAATCCAAATTATATGCCTCAAGCTTTTTGGGCACTGATTGGACCCTTCTGGCTAGTCGCCCTTGATTGCCCCATTAGTCAAAAATTTCAAAATGCCCCAGTTAGCCCCAGGAAACAACGTTTCTATGATTGCAGGTACTGTCTCCACTGACAAATGTGACCAAACGATCACACTAAAATGCTAGAGGAGGAATTGTAGGAAGTCCCATGCACCTTCCTGGAACCAGACCACCTATTGCCCCACATGTGCATGGGGCAGAGGAACATTAACTACCGGTTCACTTAGGTAGCAAAAAATCCATACAATTTCCAGGATAATTAAAATGGGTTTTAACATCACCCTGCATAACAGAATGGAAAACGTTAGCATTATGTTTGAGTGGAGTTCGCATGTAGCATAGCATGATTATCCTTTTGCAAATAGCATAGCGTAACACATTCTTTGCATGTAGCATAGCATAAGCCCCTGGTTGCAAAGTTTTTTTTTAAATAGTACAAAGTTAAATATTACAAGCAATGTAACGAAATAACACTTGCAGCGTAGCATGGCCATCAGGCATCACACAGTGTAGCAATACTGGCTAGGCCTTATAGTAATTGTTGCATGACACACATAACAAACATACTAATGAAATAGGCACAACAATATAACAGATTTATAACTAAGGCAGATTCACCAACAGAACCACAGGATCAATAGCGTAGCAACACGATATTACCGATGCATTGGTCTAAAGGTCTTACAACATAACAGTCATAAATTTAATATGCTACTAAAATACAAATTTCAAAAAAGAAAGAATTTAATATGCTACTACCATTTCAACCAATCTTCTATTGTACAAAACGATTCATGCTACGCTGCATTAAACACGTGTTACATTGTCCAATCTCGCGCGTGGCCAAACACTCCTAAGGGCCATATGCTATGCTATTCATGTGATAGGTTGCTAGGATCACCTAAACCTCTATGGTGAGGCACTCACAACAATGGTGGTCTAGGCAATACTGCATGCAACCTTAGCATAGCGTTCATACACCCGTCATGGCCGAATCGACAACAGCGGTGGTGTAATGGTTAAAATGGAAACTAAAATGGTAATAGAAGACGTAAATTTCATTACAAAAAAAAGAAGAGACAACAATAGCAACCTAGAAAAAAAAGGTAGCGTAGCGACTTACCGGGCCGACGGAGTCTCCTCTCGTACTGTAATGTGCACCTGTGATAGATGCGTTAGGGTGTCTTTCACCTCGTCCACTTTGGTGAGCACTTGGTGTTTACATTCTCCTTTAGATGCCATCATCTCAGTTGCAAATTATCTGTTAATCACTATGCTAAATCACCTTGCTCTTTATCAGTACAACCGCTCTATGCTCTGGATGTGGGCTTTGCGCTCTTATAATGAAAATGATGAGTTTACTAGGGGTAAACCCCTATTTATAGCCAACACAGTGAAAAGAACTTGCCATTTTTGCATCCTGATTAATGTTGGATGCTTCATACAGCGTAGCACTCCCGCCATAGCATAGCATCACTATTTGCATCATAGCAGGTGGGCCCAATCGAAAATTTCATCCCACCTTAAACTAGCAACTTACCTTTGCAAGAATAACCCATTAGCAGTCTGCAAAGACCTTAAACTAATAGTTTTGACTTACAAACCTAACCCGTTAATGGTCCACAAAGACCTTAAACTAATAGTTACAACTCACAATTCGACCAAGTTAGCGGTCCACAAAGACCTTAAACTAGCAGTTTTAAACTACAACCCTACATCCAGGTGGTCCACTACGACCTTAAACTAGTAGCTTGCGAACTTTGTATCATAGTTGACAATTATTTCAACCATTTTATATCTCATTGTTGCTTTGCAAATGTTTACTATGCGCTGTTTCTACAGATAGGTATCACTTGACTTGGCTTTTATCTTATTGTGGCAGGTTGAGCANCAGGTATCACTTGACTTGGCTTTTATCTTATTGTGGCAGGTTGAGAAAGAATGACCATGCATCATGATCTATCAACACTTCTAGCCTTGACAGGCCTATATGGCGAGCTTACAAGACAATTAAACCTAGAGTCAATAGACTAGGAATCATCCACTGATAGCACTATGGCATCCTTAGAAGCATCCCCAGACTGGCCCAAACATCTGGTCCAAGCCTTAGATTTAGAGGCTGGGGATGTAACTGAGGACCCTCTCATTGAAACTCCTGTGACTACATCCAGGGGAAAAATAAAGACGTTAAAACTTAGCTCTCTCCTAGATTCACAAATGCATAAAGATGTATCCAAGATCCTTCAAGACAACATTGATGTATTTGCGTGGTCCTATAACGACATTTTGGGCTTAGATTCGAGGCTTATACAGCATAACATTATCTTAGACTCGCATATGAAGGCAGTTAAACAAAAGGCTTGCAAAATTAAACTAGAGATTGCACTGGCCGTACACGATGAAATCACTAAGCTGTATCAGGCTGGTTTCATCCGTGTAGTTGATTACTTAGAATGGGTATCGAACATCATTGTAGTTTCTAAGAAAATGGAAGGAATATGAATCTGTATAGACTTTTGGGATCTGAACAAAGCAATGATCAAAGATGAGTTCCCACTGCCGAGTTATTGATCAACTTATCGACACTACGGCTGGTGATGCTCTACTATCCTTCATGGACGGTTTCTTCGGCTACAATCAAATTTGTATCAACCTAGAGCATCAGTTAACAACCACTTTCATGACCCCATGGGGTACCTTCTATTACACTATGATTCCCTTTGCACTCAAAAATGCTGGAGCAACCTACCAAAGAGCCATGACATACATCTTTAGTGACTACCTCCTAGAAATACTAGATGACTATGTGGATGACATAGCGGTCAACTCTAAAGAGGTTGCTAACCATCCCGATGATCTAGGTGTAGTCCTCAAACACTACCATATGCATGAATTATCCCTCAATCCAAAGAAGTATGTCTTCAGGGTAAAAACTAGATGCATGCTAGGGTTTGTAGTATCGGAGGCTAGAATACGAGTGGATCCTGACAAAGTTAAGACCGTCGTTAATCTAGCAGCCCCTACCAACCTTAAAGAATTGCGCAGGTTGCAAGGTAGGATACAGTTCATTAGAAGGTTTATAGAAAAGTTGACTGACAAGTTACACCCCATGCAACACTTACTAAAAAAGGGGGTTAACTTTGAATGGACAACACAATGCCAACAAGCCTTCGATGACCTAAAGAAAGAGCTTTTACACCTCCCAACTGTGTACCCACCATAGAGGGATAAACCTTTCTACATCTACCTTGCAACCTCGGACACATCTATTACAACAATGTTATGCCAAAAAGAGAGGATGGCTTTGAGACCCCAGTCTATTACTTGAGTCATGCATTGATAGCATATGAAGCTAAATATAACAAAGTGGAAAGGAATTGCCTTGCTTTAGTGTTTGCACTAAAAAAGTGAAGACACTACCTATTCCATAGCCAAGTGAACATCATATGCAAAAGTAACATACTTTGGGCTATCACAAACAACTTGTATGAAAGTAGCAGGATAGCCCGATGGAAGGCAGTAACAGAAAAATTCAATTTACATTACATAGCGCAATCATCAACGAAAGGACAAGCGATAGCCATGCAGCTTGCAACCTCACCCATTGATGATCGAGCAACCATAGAACCTGAATTCCCTGATGAACATGTTAGCAGTGTCAATCTTGTACCATCACATTTTGAGGCAACTTTATATTTTGACGGTGCCTCAACGATGTGAGGTGGAAGTGTTGTCACTGTCTTTACATTCCCCTCGAGAAACATGCAATCCTTTGCTTACCGCTTCACGTTCCTTTGTACGAACAATGTAGCTGAGTACAAAGGACTCCTTAGAGGCCTCTTAGTATCCCAATAATTAAAAATTCAACATTTGGTAATTTGAGGTGACTCCTAGCTTGTCATCAATCAAATCACTGAGGTCTACACCTATAAGGCTTCCCATTTACAGCCTTACCATGATTTGGCTAAAAACTTGTTGTAGCAGTTCACCACAATAGACATACAACATGTGCCACGCAATGAGAACACAGTAGCGGATGCCTTAGCTATGCTAGCATTAAATGTGCCGTCACATTTGTTTGTGATACTACTTGCTTCGATAATAGAGTGTACGGGCCCTATCACCTAAGAAGTGCACATGGCCAACACCCAAGAGTGGTATGCTAACATGAAGGTCTACCTGCAACATGGTGAACCCCCACAAGGTTTGAAATCTACCTAAAGGGATGCAATCCAGAAGTGAGCATGACAGTATGTCCTGGTAGGATAAATACCTTGTGTAAATGCTCCTTTGATAGAATACTGTTAACTTGCCTTGGTGGAGAGGAGGCATAAAAAATAGTTAGCAAAGTCCATGAAGGACTATGTGGAGGACACATAGCTCCTAGAGCCATAGTAGCTAAGATTAGACGCCTAGGGTATTACTGGCTGTGCATGGAACATGATTTTTTTGCTAAAGTCAAGATGTGTGACATGTGCCAACATCACGCAAACCTTATACACATGTGATGGGACGCGATATTGCATGGGCCGCGATATCGCGTTCGCCGTGATATCGCGGTCCGCTGCTAAATCTATAAATAAGAGGTGGCTCTCCCTTTGTTTCTCATTTAGATTTAGATCCTTAGCGAAAATCTGGTAGTTTTACCTCTCTAGAGATAGAATATTTTCCATGTGCCCGTAGTAGGAGCTCCAAAGTGAACGGATCTTTATTCAAGCAAATATTGTACCTAAACACATGTTTGTGTACAACAATAAAGATGAACTTCTTGGATAAACCTTGCAGTGCATGGAATAGGCTAATTAGGACTTTATTTATTGTTTATTTACTATTTATTATTTACATGTTCTATTAGTCATTAAATCTCTCTCAACCCTTCTCTCCTAGTTAACTGCCTCAGTACAACCACTTCGAGCACATGCGTTACGCTTGGTGATCCCAGCAATGATTAGCATTTGGTAACCAAGGTTGCATTAGTTTAGGGTGTGAACGGTAAGTGGGAACGGATGTTGATGCTAGGTTAATTAAGACTTAGTTAGTTAGTTAAAGTTAGTAATTAGTCTCTTCACCCTTTACCTTATTAGCATAGGAGATAAAATAGAAAAGACATAAAAATCATATACCTCAGACTTACTTAACCATACACCGTGAAAACTACAAGTAAGTCTGGGAAGACAATGAATAATTAACCTTAAGTGTTCCATGAGGTGTGTAGGCACTTGGTCTATGGAGTTTGACTGGATCGTGAGTGTTACGCTCGTATTTGTATGGTTGAGTGTAGGGGTACCTTGCCACTCATCATTGGCGCCGTTGCCAAGGACTAAGTGTTTGTGTGCTAAGTAGAACATAGGAGATCACTCAAATTGTTGGGAGCTTGAACGAACCTTAGGGTTAATTAAAAGAAAAATTATATAATGGTTAAATAGCACACCGATAAGACACAATGTCTTCTTCTTCTTCTCACAAGAGCATTACACCACCTAGGGATCATACTAGAAACAGTCGGTAGTCTAAAACACATAACCAAAATCGGCCAGTTCCTCAACAATATAGGGTGGTATATACTCATCCCGATGAGTACATACCTAATTTTACTTTTATCCTCCATCAGGATGAACAGATGCGCTGGAGAGACTTGCAAGGTAACATAGTGTTACCTCCAGATCGTGCAGTCCCTAACATGCTTATTCGTGCTCTTGCACAAATAGGCATGACACAGCTATATGCTGAATATTTTATAGGTAATTTTGGCACAAGGGATTATCATCCCACATCCGCACAACGTATAAGGGACTCAAGGCAGGAGAGCCACCATACACTGTTGAAGGGTAAAGGGGTCCCACACGTCTTAATTGAAATTGGAGATGGTGAACCACTTATAAGGGGTTCTCCATCAAATGATGTTCCCCCTCCTAATGATAGTGAGAAGGTGGGGTATCAGAACCTACGCTCCATGATACACAACCTTGGCTCTGATCCCCGTGAATACCAACTATTCACTAAGGGAACAACAACACATGACAAGGACGGGCACATAGATCATCGTCACGATAGGGGCTGAGGCCACAGAAGAGAAGGTAGGAAACATTGTCATGATGATGGTTCTCCTTCTTCTTCATCTTCATCACATCGTTCACACTCTCCTTCCACATTTGGGCATAGTCATAGAGAGCATAATAGTGAGGATAGAGGTAGGTAAAATGATAGACCTCGATGAGAGAGTCGAGAGCGAGGACAAGGACATGAAGGAAGGGAAAGTAGAGAACAACATAGACATCATATGTGTCATGAAAAAGATGATCATGAAGAACCCCTACTTTCCACTCGAAGCATGCTAAATATAACGAAGGTAGTGAGAATACCAACAAGGCATCAAAAAGACAGTTAGATCAAGAGATTGGATATGAATAACATCCCACAATTTTAAGGGGGATACAACGCAGATACACAAAATCATTTACAGGAATTTCATGATGCCTACGCCTTGCAAAACATAGAAAATGAGTGGAAAAAACTAAAGTTGTTTCCCAAGACACTCATAAAGGAAGCAGAGAGTTGGTACTGGTCCTTAGAACCAGAAACCATTAGGAGGGGAGTACAATGTTAGAACTCTTCAATGATAAATATTAGACGTACTCTAGAGTGTCTAATTTGCATAAGTAGATCCAAGGATGGAAGCAAGGTACTCATGAACCCTTGGATGCTACCATGGGCCACTACTACACATTGCTACATTGTTGCCCGGGCCATGGTTATGCATAACAGGATCAACTTTGCCATCTCGTAGATGGGCTAATGTACGAAACTAGGAGAACCCTTGGGACTTATGCCCAAGGGAGACTATCAAAACTTAGATCCCATGAAATTCATCACTTATTGGAACAAGTAGCCAAAGAAGAAGGGGAGCTATGAAAAAGAGAAAGCGTAGAAGAATATAACCGTGATCCTTCCCTCTGAAAGAAGGAAGTGAGATTTTGCGATGAAGAGGATGAGTCACCACTCGAAGAGTTGGTGAACAGAAAAACCTTACCGCTCCAAAAGCTAACAACAGTATCATCTAAGGTAGATGAAGTATGGAGCTCCATAGATAGTAAAATTGAAACTGTCCTAAAGATTGTAGAGGAGTCTAAGGAGGAACGAGGTAGTGACAAGGACAAGAAAAAGCAGAGAGATTCAGGCCTTGAACATGACAAGGGTAAGGGGAAAATAACTATCTCTGATGAGGTTGTGGATTCAGACACATACAATGATGGTGGATGTGAGATCTGCCAATATGACCATCCTAAGGGATGTTGTCCAATCATCTCACATTTACAAGAGTTTGGGGTGTATGCACTCAACCCGAGACTTAATAGATGGCAGACACCCCAAAGGTTACCTTATCCCCAAGGTAACCCAAGATAGTTCCACCAACAGTTGACGTACTATCCAAGTGGAACTCCACCACAACCCATCGAGCAACCACAGTAGTGGCAATACCGACAATCATAGGGGATGCCACCGCCAGGGCAACAATACCCTTACCAGCAACCCAATTCTTATGGATACTACGTGTAACAACCGATTTCTTCAAGTGACTCCATGGGTCACATAACTTCCCAACATCACTCCCAAGTTCGAAAGTACTTTAGAAGGACTCCTTCTCCTCTGGGAGATGCTCCACATCCATACCATCCTCCTAATCCATCTGCACTTTTTCCACTAGTATTTCCCATACCTCCTACTCCAACAATGCAAGGGGAACTCCCCACTCAACCACGACAACGTAACGCTACGAGAGCTGTAACCATTCAACCTGTAGCTAGTTCTGACAATCGCAAAAAGAGAAGACCTTTCTTTAGAACCAAAAGCCTAGACAAGCTCTCACAACCACAAGCGGTTGAGTCTAGGTATGCTCCACCAACACATAAGGCTTTGGAGCACCCTTCAGTGCAACAACAGAGCTTAACGCATACAGTTATGTTAACACATACCGTAATCGACTGGATCAAGGTAGGCCACCTTCCCAGGAAACTATCTGACCCTGGAAGTCTCTTAATCTATCTCCAAGTTTCTGGGAATGAACCACATATGGCTCTTCTTGACTTAGGTTTTGGAGTTAACCTAATATCACAAGAAATGTATCAAGACTGGAACCTACCCCAACTCAAGAAGAGCAACATTCAACTAGAGCTGGCTAACCAGTCCATCACCATTCCCTTGGGATTGGTGGAGGACATTGTTACCACTGTGTGTGGTTGGTCATACCCAGCCGATTTCCTGGTGATTGAAGTTAACAATAACGAAGGGAACTTCCCAATTATAATGGGAAGGGCATGGCTAAGCACGATAGACGCATGCCTAGGAATTTGCAATCTTTCCTTGGAAATATCTAAGGTAAACATTTATGGAAAGATCGAGAAGAAGAAAGTTCCATGCATCACATACAGTGATTCATTGGGTGATGACATGGAGGAATGCCTAGCATCTCCTACATGCAACCAGTGTGCCCTAGAAACTTTGAGACAAAGATGCCTATATGTAGCAACCACACAACAAGTGGACACCCCGTGGTTGACAACTAGTCGAAAGAGCAAACCAACATGCATGGAACGAACTGGAGGAATAACTCATGCCTGCAACGAAGGCATAGACACATTGGAATATGAGCTTTGTCAACTTCCACCCCTTAATCTAAGAACATCAATTGGGAGAAGTTGGACACTTCTAAGAAATGCAAATAGACGTTCATTATTTCAGATCTCTCCCTTTCCATTCAGTCATGGGAAAGATAGCCACCTATGCTAATCATTTGAGGCCCTCAGTTCTTTTAAGTTTTTTTTTCCACATTTTTTTCTTATTCAATTTTTTTACAAGTTTTTGTTTTACACATTTTTTTTTACACCTTTTTTTTTACACATTTTTGTTTTACAAATTTCTTTAACTCTTCTTGTTTTTTGTCTTACAACGTCATTATACTTTTTCATTGTGTGTGTGTGTGTGTGATCCATCTTGTAAGTTTGTCATTTAATAAGTGTTCTTAATGNTTTATTAAGTGTTCTTAATGGTGGTATGAACTATTTTTATATTGATTGCTAATGTTTGGTTTTTACCTTTAAGTTATGATGTTGATACTAAGGTATGTTTCTTTTGATATAGTAGGCAATTAGTCCACTTTATCCATACATCCATGACTTTCTATGGTCTCTCTCGGCTTGGAAATGTACAGTCCCTTCTAAACAAGATCTCTAAAGAATCGGTAACTGGGCATTTCTCAAACTAAGGAAGGACTCAAGGATTGAAAAGGGTATGACTTCAAGGAAACTTGATGCATTTGTGTTGGCCATTCTCTTGCGTGCTTGGATGTTTTCTTCTTGAGTTTTCTTATCACTTCGATGTTACCCAATTATCGGGAAGCTGAGAAAAAAAATAACAAAGTCTTTGCATGGTGTGGTTCTCACACATAAACATGTAAAACACAAAAAAAAAAATAAACAAACTGTGAGAATTCAAAGCACACCCCTTAGACGAAATAACCCTATGGGCTACAAGCACTGGTTATGGAACTAAAATACAAATATTCCCTCTAACTAAGGCCCTTCTTACTTCCCATTCTCTCCTCCTTATTTCGTTGGAATGGTGGTGGCTCTTGGGTGAAGGCATTCTTGTTACTTCAAGTGGATGGTTTAGCTGAATGCATTAATGTGAAGTCACTAGATGTGGTTTGTTTGAGGCTGGACTTGGAATGAGATATGCTAAGTCACATTAATCATGAATTACACAAGGGGCTGTACACCACCTTGTTCTTTGGATTCCATTACATTCTCTTCTCTCCATCCTTCTCTCCATTGTTCACCTCATTGTTGGTTGTATCATTAGTCTATATTTTGGTTGAAGCATTGTTTTTTTTTTTTGGTAAATTCTTGCGGTTAAGACTTTAACTCTTGTTCCACATGACATTCCTAGAGCCTACAGATTCTTTGAATGTGGGTTTGTCAGGGCATTAAGGGCATGAGCCTGCTTTGGGGAGGACCCACTGACATTCCTATTTGGTGCACCAGTTAAATTCTTTTCCCTAACATTTTTGCAATTTATATTATTTTTTTCTTTTCCATCTTGACATCCATTTCATCAATGTTATAGTTGTCTCTTTTTCTCCATCTTTCTTGTTCTTTATTCTTTCTTCGTTTTATTGCTACCGGAGGTTCGCTCTTACTCATGGGGGTCCAGACCCAAATTTTTTCGATTTTTCTCCTAACCCCTACACCTTTGGTAGTCACCACTATGATATCTCTAGATTTGTATCAACCATACCACAACTAAGCCAATGGACCTTTCACCGAAGCAAGGTATCAATTGCATTATGATTCATTTACCCTTGCTAATATAAGACTGTGTTGTGTGTGCAGATGGAAATTATACAACAATGGATTAGATCTAGAAGGAACACTTGGAATGGAACGGTGCTAAAGTAGCTATGCAAGGAGCAAGATCGATGGCGCGCTTACAGATGGACAATGAAAGGCGTAATTTTGGTGTTGGCGATAGCAAAACTTCTTTCTCTCTCTCTCTCAGCTGCCAACTAAGGCCAGATGTCAAATGTAATAAGGTGTTCACTTTTGTTTTCATGAACATCAGTTTTGTCTTGTCTTGTAATGATGATCCGTTCACATGTCATCCCATTAGTTCCATGTGAGTTAATAATCCCATACCATCCCAATATTTTGTAAGGAACTTGAGGATGAGTTTTTATTCAGTCATGGGGGTATGATGGGACACGATATCGCGTCCGCTGTGATATCGCATCCCATGCGATATCGCGTATGCGGTATTGCAGTCCACCGCCAAGTCTATGAATCAAAGGCGACTCTCCCTTTGTTTCTCGTCTAGATCTAGATCCTTAGCGAAACTTTGGTAGTTTTACCTCTCCAGAGATAGAATATTTTCCATGTGCCCGCAGTAGGAGCTCCAAAGTGAATGGATGTTTATTCAAGCAAATATTGTACCTGAACACATGTTTGTGTATGATAATTAAGACGAACTTCTTGGATAAACCTTGTAGTGCATAGAATAGGCTAATTAGGACTTTATTTATTGTTATTTACTATTTATTATTTACATGATTTATTAGTCATTAAATCTCTTTCAACCTTCTCTCCTAGTTAAGTACCTCAGTACGACCGCTTCAAGCATGTGTGTTACGCTTGGTGATCCCACCAATGACTAGCGTTTGGTAACCAAGGTTGCATTGGTTCAAGGTGTGAACGGTAAGTGGGAATGAATGCTGACGCTAGGTTAATTAATACTTAGTTAGTTAGTTAAAGTTAGTAATTAGTCTCTTCACCCTTCACCTTATCAGCATAGGAGATAAAACTGAAAAGACATAAAAATCATATACCTTAGACTTACTTAACCATACACCATGAAAACTACAAGTAAGTTTGGGAAGACAACGAATAATTAACCTTAAGTGTTCCATGAGGCATGTAGGCACTTAGTTTGCGGAGTTCACCAGATCGCAAGTGCTATGCTCGTATTCGTATGGTTGAGTGTAGGGGTACCTCATCATTCATCAACATGTTACCTACCGAGTTGCACCCTACATAGATCACGTGGCCATTCCAGCAATGGGGACTAGATATCATAGGACCCATAGCACCTAAGTATTCTATAGGGCATAGCTTCATTATTACTGCCACTGAGTACTTCAAGAAGTGGGAAAAAGCTATACCCCTTAGGAAGATCACATCTCAATAGGTTTGCCACTTCGTCTTGGACAACATTGTAATAAGGTTTGGTCTTCCCATAACTATTGTGACAGATAATAGGCCATAGTTTAGTAGTGCGAAAACCAAAACCTTCTGTAGCAACCTTGCATTAGGCAATCTTTCTTGTCACCATATTACCCGCAAGCCAATGGTCAGGTAGAAGCTACAAACAAAGCCATCATCAACTTGCTCAAAAGAATGCTTAGCAGCAATAAGAAGCAATGACATGAGCAAATCCTCTATGTGCTCTAAGCCTACCGTACAACGTGTAGGATGGCTACAGGTAAGACCCCCTATAGCCTAGTCTATAGATATGAAGTGGTGTTGCCTCTTGAATTGTAGATACCATCATTGTGGATGATCCTTTCAAGTGTTGTAAACGAGGCACAAAATAATGAGTTGAGGATCATCGATCTCGACTCCCTAGAGGAAGAGCATGCACAAACACTGAGCCATATCAAATGGTATCAGAACAAGCAGTAGTAAAAGAATCATGCAGACCTACATCGATGGCCGATTAAAAAGGGGGACCTAGTCCTCAAAGCTGTGCATGAACATGTGCACATGTTTTCAGCAAATTGGGAAGGTCCATTCGTAGTCACAAAAGCCTATAAGAATGGAGCCTTCAAGCTGGCAGACATGGATGGTAAAGAGTTTGCAAACCCTGTAAATCATTTGTACTTAAAGCCATACTTCATCTAATGTAGAGGCAAGGTAAGCATCATAGTCTGCCATGACTATAAACTGGCACACATATTCTGCTGAGACTATAAAATGGCATTCACAGTCTGCCATGACTATAAACTAGCACAGATAGTTTGCTATGACTATAAACTAGCATAGATAGTCTGCTATGACTATAAATTGACATCCATAGTCTGCTATGACTATAAACTAGCATCCATTGTCCGCTACGACTATAAACTAGCAACCATAGTCTGCCATGACTATAAACTGGCACTCATAGTCCGCTATGACTATAAACTGGCACAGACCATCTACCATGACGTAAAACTAGCAAAGCACGTCCACTATGACGTAAAACTAGCATAGTTGGTCTGCTACGACCTTAAACTGGCCCATCCACCATCTGCTACGATGATAAACTAGCATAGTGGTCTGCTAGGACCTTAAACTAGCACATCATGGTTTGCTAGGACCTTAAACCAATACATCTGATGGTCTACCAGGATCTTAAACTGGGTTCGTAGCACAACGTTTTCAGTGTGCATCCATGACCCTACAAGCAAGTGAATGTGCACAATTCCAACATGGGGTGGAACGTTGTAGTTCCAGAATGCAGTTCATGATGCCAAGAAAACATCCTATGGAATATATGCAATGCCATTGCCACTGGCATCTTGTTGATCCTCTGGAGATGTCATTTGATATATTACTGATCTTTCGGAGCTACTGCTATCATAGCTAGTCAACCTGGTAGTAGCTCCTATGGTTGGCGCCTACTGTTGGAGTCCCAGCACTATTGTGGCCCAGCCACAAAGTTGCTACCTCTTGATCTTATTTAGGCTCAAAAGACATTCATATGTTAGGCTTCTCACCTTACAACTGAACTACATGATGTTTGCCTTGGACGGGGATTCCTGAATACTCGCATCACTACAACTCCTAGCCTCCTCAATGCCAACCCTCCATGTTGATGCTGCTAGAACTGTTGCTGGCCTTTCTAGTTTGGACATCACATGTCTCGGCAACAACATCCATTACTCCAGTAGCATCCAAAGCAAGCAAGATGTTTGCCTTTGTTTTGCTTAATGGTGTTTCTTTTGGTTTACTCTCTGTTGTGCTTGCAGGGTACGTGCCAGAGGGGCATCGGTCAAAGGTGCGTTTCGCCAATGTGGCAGGACACTACATTGTTCCAAGGTGGTCATCTTGACTATCTTGGCTACTTGGGAGTGCACATCCTATCCTCCCCCTTAATCTCCTTTACCTTGTTTCTTACACCCATAGTTCTCCTTCTCACACCTCCTTTTATGAATTTTGATGATGCCTATAAAGCCTTCCCATATGCTCAACCACAAAATCCATGACGCGCGTAACGCAGCTCGCTACATGGGAATCATCTGTAGGCAGGTCAAAGCCCCACGCAAATGTAACACAGCTCATCCTAGGGAGGACACACCTATCCTGCATCAAGGTTGTTTGCAAATGAACATGGCAAAACAACAAAAGAAAAGCACAAAAGAGAAAAAGCTAAAAAAATGTGCCTAAAACAAAGGGTAGATCCACTGTTTCACAATGACCATCTCTAAGCATTTCGATGAGAGGTTAGAAGCCTACAAAAGAAATATTCCCATTCATATCGACTCCCTCACAATCACTCCGATGAGGGACCACACTATGCTACATCTTTCCCTTCCTGAAACTATCCCCATAGATCCACCCTTTCCCCTTTCCCTACATGACTATCTAGTACTCTCAAGCATAGCTAAGTGACATCTGGGTAATTACTAAAGAGTGATGTTAGCTTCTTGTCTTTCATGGTGTTTCATATTCTTTGTCGACATCTCTTGGGCCCATCCTCCAGACGTCAACAAAGAGGGGCCAGTGAAACACCATAAAATTTTAGGGCCTACATGTTTTGATGAGGTTTGGGAATTTAGGCAAGGGCTTCGACAAGTGCAGCATCATGATCATTGGGCAATAAAGTGTAGACACCGAAGATAGATTGTGCAATCTGGCAAGTTTTCTACTTCCATGATAGGTAGGCTTGTTGGGCTCACCAACCTACCAAAATGGATAGTTGGCCTGGCTAACAGTCTACCCAGAGACCATGCTTGGAGTTGTCGACAGTGTTAAGGATGGACAAAATAGTTTGGCAAGTTTTCTAGTAGAGAATTTTAATACGCTACGCTATGCTGTGTGTACCACCTGAAATCGTCGGTCTCCGGCTGGAAGGAAAAACAGAGGCCGCGGGATCGCGGGATGCGTACAGAAGACCCTGCCTTCGCCTGAGGGCGAGCTGGAATGCGAAAAAGGCAGAGTACCTTGGGTGGTCCGCACGCGGATCAGACAAGGATTTCCCCGTGTGTACGCAAAATGCTAATACGCTGGGTTATGCGTAAGCGATGTGCGGGCGTAGACAAGGCAACAGAACAACGCAAAGCGTAAATGGATGCAAACGAAGCGTGAGCATAAACAGGCATAAACAGTTCGTGGGCCAAATTGATATAAAACTGTAAAAGAACTTATGCAGCAAATGTAAACAATGATATTGCAAAGTCAAAGTACAGTGCACCGGTCTAACGCAGTCGTGTGGGAACACAAGGCAGACGAAAAGCCCCAATGTATACAGGGATGACTCTGGTTCGTAGGGCAGGCGGAGCGTAGAGAGTATCTGCAGCGTACAAGGCTTCTAGCGTAAGAGGGTTTCAGCTCTGGTGCGCAGCGTAAATGTTCTCTCATATGCTCCGGGATTTTGCCAACCGACCTAGTTAAAGTGAAAAAATGGGGTTTTTATACAGGTTGTTACGCTAGACTAGGGTTGGGCGACACGTGGTGCATTGACCGGGTGCACACAATTTACAAATGTACAATATTACAAGTGTTGGGCGTATATGCTGGGCGTATACGCCGTATCAGGTCGGCGTATACGCGGGGCATATAAGTTGGATGTGCTGAGCGTGTGAACTTGGGTGGAGATGCTGTGCTGGCGTACACAGTGGGCGTATACGCTGATGGATGCTGGCGTACACGTCGGACGTATATGCTGATGGATGCTAGCGTACATGCTAGACGTATACGCTGATGGATGTCCACTTGCTTTAATCCTTGCTCTTTGGTGTTGTCTTCATTCTGCCTTTGGAGGTTCTGTCGTCGAGCGTGTGCATCTGCAGTACCAGGGCGTACACGTTGGGGTGTCGGGCGTATACGTTGTGGAATGCCAAGCGTATACGCCGGGCATATACGCTGTAGGTGTTAGGTGTATACGCTGGGCGTATATGCTGTTGGTGTGAGCTTGGGCATATACGCTAGGCGTCTACGCTGGGGATGTACACTTAGTGAAAATGAAGCCTTTTGTCCTCCAAAGTTGCAATGTGCGACGCCAACTATAGGCACGGTTGCCTGTGGGTCGCAGGGACCTACTTTTTGCTGGGGAAGTACAAAGCTCTGAATTTTGTGGTGTTTCATTGGCCCCTCTTTGTTGACGCTTGGACCCGAGGAGCATCGACAAAGAAGTACAAAACACCACAAGCAACTTGATAAAGACGTTGCCCGTTGCCACTCGACGAGACGTTATCGCACTGTGTTCAATAGTACATGGGATCGGGAAAGTGAAATTTGTAGCGAGTAGGAGGATAGAGATTGTGGGGATTGGTGACTGCCCAAGGAATTATGTGGACAGGAATGCTTGGGTATGCGGCATGCTGGTTGTTGTCAATAGCAAATGTTTTAGCAGACGCGGATTTCAAGCATGCAATGTGTGTCCTTTGGCGGAACAGGGCCCTCGGTTAGTTTTCAAGAGAACTTGTCGGTGAGGCCAAAGCTACAGAAGGATGTGTTACATGCTTTGGAAGAACATGGCCCATGTTTAGTGTTCAGGGGAACCTGTTGGCAGGGAGCCAAAGCCATGCAACTAGATGCCTTTTGACCATTTTAGACATGAGTACTTGGTTTTGAGATGACTACCTTCCCACCTGGGGCTGGTATGGGAAGCGCCAGGGGTCTTTCTTGTTTTTGCAATTTTTGAGTTGATCTTGTACTCATGCTTAGGTGCCAAGCTGTGTGTCGCATTTTCTGTAACGTGTGGCAGTGTGCTACAGTGTGCTCAATGTTTTGAATGTACGGGATGTGTCAAGGGTGTGGTTGAATAAAATGCACTGGTGAAGGGATAAGGAATTTTATCGATGAATGGGGATGTACTGGTGAATGGTTTGATTTAGTCTTGCCAGGTAGGCTGCGAACATTGTGTTATCTTGCTGCTCATGACGAAGTGCCTCTTTGTGTGAAACTTCTGGGTGTCATCCTGCAAACAAAACTCCAAGGAGACAAGTAAAACCATGAGCGAATAGACGAGCTTAGACTTACATGGCGGCCAATGGCTCAGAGATGCTGAAGGAAGGCAGGCACTGTGGTTAGATGACAGTGATACTGATAAGGGTGATTGATGGCGAGCGATGCAGTGAAGCTGATGAATGAGCATGGCGGCGGATTGATGTGCCGGATGTGGATTTGCCAATTTATAGTCTTGGCAGACTATTATGGGTTAGTTTTATGTCATAACCCATTGGACATTGCTTGTTTAGCGTCGTGACGGACGTTACATTGCCAGTTTCTAGTCTTAGCGGACTATGGAGAGGTAAGCTAGTTTATAGTCTTAGCAGACCCGATTGGTTAGGACGGTGGCAGCTTATTGTCCTGCTGGACAAATGCTAGTTTATTGTCCTTGCGGACGCTATGGTATTAGTTTTACGTCATAATCCAGGACTGTTCTGTGATATCAGTTTATCGTCATGATTCTAGGACGAGCTGTGGTATCAGTTTATAGTCATAATTCCAAGACTTGCACGTGCCTGAGTTTATAGTCAGACGTGGAATGGTTTTAGGTACAGATGATTTGTCGGATTGGCAAGCTCACTCCCTCCCATGTTGGCTAGCTTGAATGCACCATTATCGAATGCTTTGATGACCACGTAAGGCCCTTCCCAGTTGGCTGAGAACTTGTCTGGGTGTTCCCGAGCAGCCTTGAGCACGAGGTCGCCTTCTTTGATGGGGCGTTTGTTGATGTCATGTCGATGTCGCTCTCTTTGTTGCTTTTGGTACCATTCGATCTAATCGAGCGCACGTGTGCGTTCCCATTCCACTGAGTCAAGGTCAATGATGCGTAGATCATTGTTCTGCCCATCGTCGAGGAGTCTGGATAGTGTGATCCTTAACGATGGTACCTGTAATTCCAAGGGTAAGACAACTTTTGACCCGTAAACGAGACTGTAAGGGGTTTTACCTGTTGACGTTCGGTGAGTAGTGCGGTAGGCCCATAATGCATATGTTAATTGCTCGTGCCATTTCCTTTTGCTTTGGGTTAGTAGTTTTTTAAGTATCGTTATGATCGTCTTATTGGTTGCTTCTGCTTGTCCATTGCTCTGAGGATAGTAAGGAGAGGAAAATGAGTGGTTAATCCTCAGACTGTCGCAAAAGGTTTTTGTTTCGGCACTACTAAATTGCAGCCCGTTGTCAATGATAATTGTCAAAGGGATGTCAAAGTGGGTTATAATGTTTTCTAGAATAAAGTTGCACACGTGTTTAGAAGTCGTTTTTCGAAGGGGAGCTACTTCTACCCACTTCGTGAAATATTCAGTAGCGGTTATGATGAAACTGTGCCCTGCAGAAGATGAGGGTGTTATCGGGCCGATAAGGTCCAATCCCCATTTCTGAAAAGGCCATGTTATTTGTGCTGTGTGTAGTTCGTTTGGTGGTACATGTATTAGGTTACTATGTTTTTGACAAATATTACATGTTTTGACTTTGGAGAGACAATCGTGTTCCATGTGTGGCCAATAGTAGCCTAAACGTCTTATTTTCGTGGCCATGGCTTTTGGTGCTATGTGTCCTCCACATAGTCCCTCATGTACTTGATCAACAATCGTTTGGGCATCAGCACTACTTACGCATATTAGCAATAAACCTTCATAGGATCGACGACACAATGTATCCCCTACCAAGGTGTACTGCCTAGAACGTTTTCGTACGGCGTCCTTTTGCGCATTTGTTAGATGTCGTGGGGCTTCGCCGCGTAGAAGGTACTCTTTTATGTCATCATACCATTCTATCGCATGTGTTGTACGAACAGATGCAATCGGCAATGTGTCGGAGGTTATTGGTTCATCGCAGTTGATTACGGAGCTTGGCAAGACATAGAACATGTCGAGCGATATATTTAATGCTAATGTGGCTAACGCGTCTGCGATGGTGTTATCGTTTCGAGAGACGTGTTGCACATCAATGTTTTCGAATTGTTTCATTAAATGTTTCGCCAAGTCACAGTATGGTTGTAAATTTTGGGCTTTGCACGCGTAAATATCTGTAACTTGGTTTACGACCAGTTGTGAATCCCCTCTGACTACTAGGAGCATGATGTCCGAAGCCAGTGCTGCTGTGAGACCTCTAAGGAGACCTTCGTACTCTGCTATGTTGTTAGTACAGTGAAAATTGAAGCGATAGGCAAAGGGTCGGATCTCCCCGGAGGGATAAGTGATGACAGCGGCCGCACTTCCTCCTCGAGAGGTGGATGCTCCATCGAAGTTTAAAATAGCATCGTAGTCATCAGGCACTGTGTCTATTGTGCTTATACTTTCATCTGGGAATTCAGGCTCTAGGATTGCTTGGTCACGCATTGGTGATGCGGCCATTTGATTCGCTATGGCTTGACCTTTGACTGATGATTGTGCTACGTAGTACAGGTCGAACTCAGCTATCATGGCTTTCCATCGGGCTATTCGACTCGTTTTGTAAATGTTTCCTGTTATATCTCTCAGTACATTGTCCTTACAGATTATGTAAACTTGATTACGGAAGAGGTAATGTCGCCATTTTCTTAGAGAAAAGACCAAAGCTAAGCATGACCTCTCCATGTCGTTGTACTTATTTTCATGGGCAACTAAGGTATGGCTCAAGTAGTATACAGGGACTTCAGTTCCGTCATCTCGTTTCTGGCAGAGTATAGACGCGATGGATGATTCTGAAGTGGCAAGGTAGATGTAAAACAGTTTGTTGTTTTGGGGTGGGTAGACCGTAGGCAGTCGGGCAAGTACTGTTTTGATATTTTCAAAGGCTTCCTGGCACTGCGGAGTCCATTCGAAATGGACATTTTTACGTAACATGTGGTTCATAGGTTTTAGTTTGTCTGTTAATTTTTCTACGAAACGCCTGATGAACTGCAATCTACCTTGTAGACCTCGAAGTTCGGTAAGGTTACTGGGTGGTTTCAGGTTGGTAATGGCCTTAACCTTATCGGGGTCCACTCGTATCCCTGCTTCTGAAGCTATGAATCCAAGCATTTTGCCTATTTTGACACCGAAGACGAATTTTTTTGGGTTAAGTCTTAGTTCATATTTTAAACAACGTTTTAAGACTAAGTCGAGGTCTTGTACGTGTTGTTCGGTTGTTTTTGACTTAACCACGATGTCATCCACATAATCGTTGAGCGACTGTAGCATGTAATCATTAAAGATGAACGTCATGGCTCTTTGATATGTGGCCCCTGCATTCTTGAGACCGAAGGGCATCATGGTGTAACAAAAAGTTCCCCATGGGATTATGAAGGTGGTTCGAAGTTGATGTTCTGGGTTGATGCGTATTTGGTTGTATCCTAAGAAACCATCCATAAAAGATAACAAGGCATGTCCTACAGTAGAGTCAATGAGTTGATTGATGCTAGGTAGGGGAAAGTCATCTTTTATGGTTGCTACGTTTAAATCTCGGAAGTCGATGCATAAGCGAATGCTTTCGTTTTTCTTCGGGACGATGACCATGTTTGACACCCACTCGGCGTAATCAAAAGCCTGAATGAAACCAGCTTGGTAAAGCTTGGTGATCTCATTGTGAACTGTCAATGCCACCTCGGGTCTAACCTTTCGCACTTTTTGTTTTACTGGTCTTAGTTTTGGGTCAAGGATAATGTTGTGTTGAACAATTCTAGGATCTAGCCCTGGCATGTCTGTATAGGACCAAGCGAACGCTCTCATGTTTTCCCTAAGCACATGCTGAATGTCTTGGACCAAGTGCGGTTGTAGCAGCGTGCTTAATTTTAAGATTTTGACTTCCCCATCAGGCATGGTAATGGGGGTTTCAGCCAATGGGTCTTCGGTGATGTTTTCAGCTTCTATGTCAAGAAATTTTGTCATGCCTTGGTAATTGTCTATTGTTTGCTGTGTTGAGGCTATGACTGCATCGTCCATCAGTGGACTTAAATTGATGAAGTTTATGTCAATGTCCCGTGTAATGATGCCGTGTGGTCCGTCAATGGTTAACGGTGCGGCTAACTGTGGGCAGTCCATTGAGCTTGCTCCTGCCAATAAACTGAGAGTTGCATAAGCAAAGGGGTGTAGTTCTATGTTTTCTGGTGTTTTTTAAACTATGTGTATGTTATAATGGTGGATTATCGTTGCACCTGGATGCATGGCAGTTTAAGGCCGTACCGGGCCGTGATTGGCAGTTTAAGGCCGTACCGGGCCATGATTGGTAGTTTAAGGCCATACTGGGCCATGATTGGCAGTTTAAGGCCGTACCGGGCCGTGATTAGCAGTTTAAGGCTGTACCGAGCCATGATTGAAGTTAGCGTAAATGTGTGAAACGGGGTCCATGGAGGAACTAGGACGTAATAATCTCTGTTTTTAGTTAATTTTCATCATTTTTGGGGAAAGTTTGGCAAATAGTAGGCAAAAAAGGCAAAAACGTAAAAAATGGAGTGACGGCAGCGTAAGTGGTGGCGGCGTTAGTGTTAGCGTCATTGGGCGCTATATAAAGGGAAAGGGGGGTCCATTTGTTTTACTGGAAAATGACAGCGTGAGCGACAGCGTAAACCTGCTAAGGCGTAAGCGTAAACCACGATATCTAGCATAAGTGTAAACATCAGCGTAGATGCTTGAGACTGATCCCCAGCGTAGACGCGGAGACCCTAGCATAGACGCCGAAGTTTAAACTTCTCAGCGCCAGCACAGACAATTGCTCAGTGTAAACTTAGATCATCAGCGTAGACACTCCGATATGGGCAAGGGAAAGGAAGTGGAGGGCCAGGGGCGGAAGGGTCACGATCTGACCTTCGCCGAAGAGACAGAGGCCATGTTGCAGGGTCTGCCCAGGCCAAAGATTCCAGCGTGGCCTGCGACATCCCACAGGTAGGCTTTGATTCCTGCCTCTGTTGTTTCGGTGGTATTTTCTGTTTGTAGCGTTGACGGTCTCAGCGTATACACCGAGCGTAGAAGGGTTTTCAACATAAGGGTTTTTGGTATATACGCCAGTGTAACTGCAGCGTAGATGGTGTTTAGTCCTTTTAGCGTAAACATTTTTTTGCATTGTGTTAGTGTAAAAGTTTGTCAGCGTGTTTGTCATCGGCATAAGTTCTGTTTCTTGCGATGATGTATACGCTGAGGGTTTGTTCGGCGTATACGCTGTACGCGTACAGTTGTTTTTTCGGCGTAACGCTTTATCTTTCTGGCGTAAACTATTTACGCCGAACGTGAACTTGGGCATATACGCCAAGGGTTTGCTCAGCGTGTACGCTGCACGTGAAGGGGTTGGGGCGTCAGCATAAAACAGATCACCGTCAGGGTAGACGCTGAGCTGGCTAGCGTGTACGCTGAGTTAAATTTCGTTCTTCACGCTAAGTATTAGTCAGTGTATACATTCTGCAGACAGCGTATACGCTGGATTGAATGTGTTTTTTGCGCTAAGTGTAAGTCGTCGTATACGCTCTGTATATATCGTATATGCTAAGCGTGAATCACGGGCGTAAGTTATGGGCGTATATGCTGTGCACAGCGTGTACGCTGGGCGTAAGTTGTGTTTTTCGCACTGTAGAGTTTGCGTATACGCTCTGTGTATAGCGTATACACTGGGCGTAAACAGTTAGTTGAATTTTTGATTTATGATGCGAACTTTCGTTTTGTGGCATTGTGATTGGTTGCAGAGACAACAAACGCTTCCTTATCGTGGTTGAACTCGTCAGGGTGCTAACATGGGCTGGCCCCGTTGAGGAAGGCGATCTTCCCCTGGCTTTATTTGTGGATGACAAGGGGGTCTGGTTCAGGGAAGGTGCTAGCGAATTTCTGGCTTTCTTGTTAACCAATTTCGAGGTGGCTATTTGGTCGCATTTTGACGAAGTGACTGCGCGAAGTGTGGTTGATGCAATACTGCCAGGGGCTGCAGAGGATGTAATGGTCTTTATGGGAGACATTGACGAGGGGCTGTTTGTGGCTGAGGATGGCACTACCCACGGGCCCAAGTCAAACCGCCCGTTAACGCGTGTGTGGGCATTGCTGCCACTGGGGTTGGATTATGTCAACAATACATTGTTTATAGCTACCCGTGCTCATACCTTGTTCCAGAATCCTCCTGGCACGGTATACCGAATAGCCAGGTGGGACCATTTACATTTATTGCTTTGTCTATTTTCGTTTGATGTTGGTTTCTTATTTTAATGCACGTTTGTTTGCAGACCGAAGACCAACCCAGACGGGACCCTCATTGAGGATGAAGGGATAGCCCTCGCTCGCACTGCTCTGGAGGCCCTTATGACGGCCCCCACTCTTTGTGGGGCCGTTCTGGCTCAGACGAAGGGTTCGATGGTCCGCTTCCATAATCAGATTTCCATGGCCTTTGCGATGTGCAAGGCTCGTGGGTGGCTTCACAAAGATTGGACAGATCAGGGGCCAGTCTTTCCTCATAACTTTGGTAGAACTTCCAAATCTGCCACTAACAGTGGGTGATAACATTTCTTAGATGTGTTAGTGGGTTTGTTCAACTGTTTGGGGTTATGCTGATATGGTCATCTTAACTTGTTTTAACAGTTGACGCACCCTCTGGTGAGGATCCCGTGACGACAAGACAAACTGAGACAACTTTGTCAATGAAGTTCGGGGGGTGGAGAAGGTGCAGAAGTGGCTATGTAAAAAAGCCTCATCGCCCCTCACTCGTTGCCTGGACGTTGCCGGCCTCCTGGAGCTTTTTATGACACCCAGCCCTGATGTCTCAATCGGGGAGATGATAGGGATCGTGGACTCGTTTAATGACTCTGTTTCTCAGTACAGCGCCCTGATTAAGGGTGTTAAGGTGGTGTTTCATCTATTGCCTGTGTTCTTTTCTAACTTGTTTGGCATGCCGGTAGATGGCCTACCTGTAGTATTGGACAGGTCTCATAAAGAGCTCCAAACGATCCGCGAGCTGGAATCTTGGCTTGGCATGACAAAAAACACCAAGGGATTCCCGATGCAGGGGCAAGCAAAGGTTGTTGGGGTGAACGAATTGTATCCCCTGTTTCGGGCACTGGTGTTTCCCAAAACCCTTTCTTAGGTGCGGAGTTTTGGGGTTGAGGAGGTGCGCATCATGCGAAGTATCTTAGAAACTGGCATGCGGTATAACTGGGCTCAATTTTTGTTGGCGGGCCTGCATAAGGAGATAGTGCGGTTGCGCTCGAATATCAAAGCGCAAGCACACTTCACCTTTGCCTTCTTCACTGGTTATCTCTGCCGTTTTGCTGAGTTTCTTGTGGTGCGTGCGGACAACAAGTTTGTCCTATAGGATCGGGGTCAACTATCCCACCCGTGGATCAAACATTTGTTTTCGACAACGAGATCGCAGGATGCCCCAGAAGGTATCGATGAGTCCGTGTCTGTTACTACAGGGGGATCATCTGGCGGTTCCATCCACACATGGGATAGTCTGGGGGTGGAGCCAGATGATGTACCTTTAACCGCCAGATGGGCAGAGCAGGTTATTAAAGAGACCGTTGGGAAAGCAAAGTCAAAATTGAAAAGACCTGAACATGCCACGGAGGAAGTTGTCGATATAAGCCAGCCATGCATGAAGCGGATACGCTTCAAGATACCTGGTAAGTGAAGCTCATCTACTTGTTATTGCATCGTTTTCGTTCATTTATAACCCCTGCTTCAATTGCTTACGTGTCGTTGTTGTTTTCGATTTGATGAAGTGAGGAAGCAGGCCTTAGAGACCATCAGAGAGGAGGAGGATACATGTACCGAGAAAAACAATGAGGAGGAGTGCCCAGAGAAGACCCAAGGTGGGGGAACAGAGCTATTAACAGAGAGGACTACTAACCCTAAACCTTTAGACGACCCAGACGCTATCAACCAAATGTTCAGTAGCTTCCTCAAGGGTGACTTGGATTTGGGCGATCCCCCAGAAGGTGACAAGGATCAGGGTATGTCTTCGCTTTTAGTTGGTTTTTATTATTGTTTTGAATTAATTGTGGCTCCTACGTTTTTTTATTTATTTTTGTGTTTTTGGATTAGATGAAGGCAGTGGTACCAGGACGGTACGGTTGGACGTTCCCATGAAGACGGTTCCCTCTGAGAGGACCGCTGAGGTTAGTTCTTCCCGTACCCGTCAGCCACTTATTTGGTTAGAGATGCCAAATAAGACGGATTTTGTGGATGGAATCGCGGAAGAGGTCATTGAACATCTCTAAGAAGTCCACCCTGACATAGGTATGAATTGTTTAAAGATTAGGAGCTTCATGCCTTATGTGTACCGTTTTAATGTTCATGTTTTCTGCGTGGGTAGGCACTAAACTAAGATGGGATCCCTCTGAGGGCATCAGTATAGAAAGCCTAACTACACTCTCCCCAGAAGTGGAACAGGTGCCAAGGCCTATTTATGAAGGAGTTGCAGAAAGCCTTGCGCACAATGCCAAGTCGTTGTGGACTTGTAGGCGTTTTGTTGAACAGTTGTGGCTACAAGTACAGGCAAAGGAAAAGGAATTCTCCACCATAACAGAAGCGTGATGATTTAAAGGCCTGATACGAGTTTGCCGCTGCTAGACTAAATGGAGATCGTTCTTGGCGAACATCGGAGATTACGTACACCAGGTATTGGAACCTTCTGAACCGTCATGCATCACTGACTCTGAGAATGGTGGAATGCAAAGCTCAAATTGATCTCCTGAACCTTAAGTGTCAAGATTGGAAGGCTTTCGCTTCCAAGGTTCGAAAATGGGGTCAGGACAAGAAAAACCATAAACATCAGTACAAGAAGTNAAGGGTCATCACAACTGCTTTTGGGGAGGTGTCGGTAGGTGAATTTCCTCTGAAACATCCTACCTGGTCAGTGGTCAACAAAGGCAAGGCTTTAGTAGACATTGACTTAGGCCTGGACGGAACAGATTGGGCCAGTGTTCCAGAGGAAGAAATCCTTCGTCGACTAGAGTTTGGCTTAGGGGGATCCCCTATAGTAAGCGTTTTGTCTTTATGAAGTTAATTTATTGGATAATGTTTAAAATGTTTAACATCTGCTTATTTTTGTGTTGGTTGTTTGTTTTTGGTGTTTTCAGCATGAGGGTGGCGATGATACTCATGGGGCTGGCCCCAGTGGAGCAGGGGCCCCTGACACTGGTGGTTCTAAAGGAGATGATCGTCCTATCACGGATGCTTAGTGCTTTTGTAGTTTTTTGTTTTGGATTTTTGTTGATTCAAATTGATACAGGCATTGTAACTGGGAAATATTGAGAAAAACAGGCACCATTTGTACCACATTGCATGAATGAATATTTTTTGTTGATTTTAAATTATTTGCACACACGACACGACATTAAAATGTTTTTGGGTTTGCTTTTCTGTTTTAAAGGTGACGCACTGAAGATAAATGATATGTAAAAAGGGTAAACAAAGTATGCGTAGTTTAAGGCCATTTTGGGCCCCATTGTAAACGAGTAATATTTTTAGGAAAAGTGGATGTTTCGTAGTGGACTGACCATTTTTGATCGTGGCTAGTTTTATGTCATTGCGGACATGATAGTTTAACGTCTTTCTGGACAAGAAGTGTTGTTTAATTTTGTTCCCCTTTTTTTTTGTCTGTTATGTTTTTTGGCGTTTTTGGGTTTTATCGTAGTTTAGTGTCATTTTGGACGTGTTTATAGTTTAACGTCGTTTCGGACTAAGGGTGTTTTATTTTAGTTGTTTTTTGATCTTCTTTATTTTCATGTCAGGGGGTGTATTAACCGGTACGATTTTGTATTCTGCGTCTCCTTCGCTGATTACGTTGAATGGCAGTTCGGTCCAAGAGACGTCCGATTGAATGTTTTCGGTATCGGTATTTTCAGGTGCTTCGGTGTCCGTCGTTGTTTCGATGTTGGTTTCTTCATGAGGCGATGTGTGTGGAGTGTCTGATGCAGGTGTTTCAGTTTTGGGAGGTTTTTGATCTATTTTAAAGGGCTTACTGTTTACCGGTGGTTGGGGGTTCTTGTCGTTTCGGTTAGGCTTTTCGAGCTCGACTTCTGATCCTTGGTCTATGTCTATGTGTGATGAGATGATGGGAGTAACCGCTTCCCCATGTATAATGACTTCTCCACCCTCATAGGGTAGGTGAATTTCCTGATGTATGTGGGATGAAACGGCTCTCAATTGGGCTAACCAGGGTCTTCCCAATATGAGGTTGAATCCTGACATCTCATCAACTACCAGGAAGTCAGCGGATGTAGGGAACTGATCTCCCGCTACAAAGTCTAGGGTTATTGTGCCCTTGACTAGTACGCATGATCTGCTGAAGGACTTTAAGCATGCCGTTGTGATGGGTTTGATCGAGTCGGTGAGCCCCAATTGTTCGATGATGGGATAGGGTACGACATTGGTAGCTGCCCCATCATCTACATGTACCCTATGTATTTTGAATTGGTTTACATGTATAGTTATGAACATAGGGACCGTTGTTGTCTCACCTGTCTTCTCGTCTACTTTGATGTTCTCATCGTGGAAGCTCAAAGGTTTAGGGATGACACCGTGAGATGGATACATCATGGCATGAATGGCTGGTTCACTCAGAGGCAAGTTCTCACTGACTGGGATTGATGTGAGCATGCGTAATAAAGCTTCCCGATGAGTCTGGGATGTTAGTACAGGTCATACAAGCTTAACGAAGTGTTTTTCTGTTTTAGGGCTTGGGTAACTTGTGTCAGGGCCGTTGTAAAATCTCTACTATCAGGGACGTTTTTATCAGCAGTGATTGGGTCCATTGGACCCAACAGTTTTATTTCACGTTTTGGTGGTTTGTCGTTATTGTTAGGACCTGCTGTTTTATGCGGTTCTTGTGTTTTGGATGATTCACCGTTGCTGTCCGTGTTCGGTCGATCGTTGGATGATGACATGGGCATGGAGTTAAGTGGAGTTGGTTTGGGTGGGTCCATGGCTAGCCGTTGGCGTTCCTTCTCCATGCGCTCACGTGTAAGCCTGTCTGCCAGGCGTTCTCATGTGTTACGCGGAGGTGGAGTTGGCCTCGGAGCTTGGGATAGCCCTGGGACCTTTACAACATATGGAGCTGGATGGGGTTGCAGGTGGAAGGTCGGATATGACTGGGCAGGAGTCTGTCCAGGTATCCTGATGACGTACGGGGTTGGTCTTGGCGGAGGTTGGACCTCCGTCGTGGCAACGGCGGGTGGTACTCGGACTACGAAAGGGGTAGGCCGAGCATGAAGGGTCGGTGTATCCATGGGATTGACTAGAGGGACGCGCACCATGTATGGTTTTTGGCGCATCGTGATGTTGGGGGCGGATACGGTCGGGGCACTCGGACTACGTATGGCAGCTGCGGGGCGTGGGATGGTTGAGATGCGAGTGCGGACTCAACGGGAGGGATCTGAACTACGAACGGCTTGCCAAGTGTTTCCTGTTTATTTTTGGGATAGATGGTGTTAATGCGGGATGTGTCGGAACCATCGTCACAATAGATTGCGTCAATTACGTACGCTGCCTCTTTAGTGTTCAAGGGGTCTTTGTACACCCCCATGGTTTGATTTTGCGGTTGGACGGGGTTAGCTCCGTCAAAAGTGATTTTTCCATCATCAATCATCCGTTGGAGGTCCTGCTTCAGGGTGAACTGGTAATCCGTTCCATGCCAGTTATGTTGATGGTAGTCGCAGAAGCGATCCATCCTGAACCCTTTGGGCACGGGCAGCTCATCCGACGTAGCTAGACTTGGGTTCTGTATGAGTTGACAGAACCGATCGTGTCTTTGTATGGCCGCAGGGGATAATTTCTTATGTTGCATCAACCCAGCCTTTAAGAGTTGATCAAATAGCTGGGATGGTCTCATCAGTAAAGGCGTGTACTGAGAGGGTTCTTTCCTCTCGAAATTGCGTGTACGATTTGTTGGGTTCTGTGATGATGATGACTCTGGGGCTGTTGTGGGAGCGGGTTTATAGTAGTTAGTAGGGGTTGCGGGTGGTTTTTGTTGGGGTGTGATGTTCGTTTGTGGGGCTCTTGCTATCACTACTATAGTTGTTTTGGCTTTCTCTTTATCTTTTTTAGTGTGTTGGTTTCTGAAGGCTAGGTATGCCAGGTCGTGGCTGTTTTGAGCCGCTTCCTCTATGTTTTTTATCTGCACAAATGCCTGATTAAGATCATGCGCGTTAAGGTAATATAATTTGGACTCGAAGAAATCGTTCCCCTTGAAAATTATAAGCAGATAAGTTGGAGAGATTGGTTCGTGTAGCTCGTTGAGAGTGGCACTCCATCTCTGAATAAAGTTTTGTACAGGTTCAAGCGGTGCTTGCTTGACCTGCATGAGGCTGTCCAGCGTGGCCTCAGGTTTCAAGTTGTACTTGAACCGGGTCACAAACTGGCGTAAAAGATCATCCAAGGAAAAGATAGAGTTCCTGGGCAGGGCTCGGTACCAGTCGAGTGCTCTCCCCATGAGGGACATGGGGAATACTCGTAGTATGGAGTGGGGCCATGCCTGGAGCAACGCGCACTCTAGTCTAAATGTTATGAGATGTGCATTGGGATTTGTCTCCCCATTGTACTTGGTTAATGTGGGAAAGGAGACACCTTTAGGTAAGGTTAGAGGTGGGACTGAAGGGCTGATGGGGTCATCGTTGTAGAAATCCACTACCTTCAGCTCTCCGTCAGCGGCTGTTTTGAGGTGCTTCACTTAGTCAGTGAGCTCCTGCATTAGTTTTTTAGCGTCTGCCCAGTCTTGGGCGCTCGGTAATGCTGTGGCTTGGGGTTGTGGTATGTTGTACAAGTTAGATTGTTGTATGGTGGGCTGAAAGGCNTGTGGCTGTTGTTGCTGCAGCTGGGGCTGTGCTTGGGGAATATTAGTTGGTGGAATTGTGCGGGGTGGTGCATGGTGATGGGGAATTTGGTGTGATGACACTCCCCTCGCTGACCATTGTCTTGCCACGTTGTGTGCAGGGACTCCCTGTTGGGTCACGGCTGTTTGGGGAACTGTATGCGTTTGGATGTGCAGTATGAAGTGAGTGGATTTAGATGCCGGGATCACATGTGGCATCCCTATTACACGGGGTGGGGATGTTACACCTGTGTTATCGTGAGGAGGTAGTGCTCATGAGGATGAGCTCGCAGCCGTGTTAGGGATAAGTGTGAGAGGGAAGGTGTTGGGTTGATGATCACTCGGGAGAGGAATATGCATGAGTTCTGCCATTTCCAGTGGTGGTGCTTGAGCCTGGGTGAATCTAAGGTGTCGTACAGGCAGGATCTCCCCTGTCTCAGGATGGAAAATGGGGTTAACCTGTACTTGCGGGCTTAGGGTATGGTAGGAGTCTTCATGCTCAGATTGAGCGGCAAAGTCATCCTCCTCCTCTGGCTAAGGCTCTAGTGCAGACTGGTCTAACAACTGGCACTTGTGGAGGAGGAGCTGTGTGATGAGTTCCGAATATTGTTCAGGGACGGGGATTACATCGTATGGGAAATGGGTGAACTCATATCCTCCCCTGTAGAAGAGTTCGAACTGCCTCTTNGTGAACTCATATCCTCCCCTGTAGAAGAGTTCGAACTGCCTCTTCACTTCCATTTCAGCTCGGTCAACGGCCAGGCCAGCTTGTATTTTAATACATATAAAGTTATACTTGTCCTGGGTGATTAGGTTGGAGGCTGGATCTCTCCCCTGTAACCTTAGGGACCGGTGGGGCCCCGCTGTGGGTTACATTCCCGGGTGTTGTGCGATGGGCTGTTGGACGGTTGTGATGTCCATGATGTCTGTTGCGTGAGCCATCGCACTGGTAGTGTTTGCAGGGTTCATGATGAATTGTTAAGGGGTATGACAGTCTGGAGTGAATTTGGCGTATTGCACAGCGTATACGCTTCAGGTGACGACGTATGACAGCGTATACGTTAGCATAGGCGTCGAGCGTAGACGAGTCCACGGCGTAAGTGGCTCAGCGTATACGCTAGACAGTGTACAGCGTACAGGTACAATGTAAGAAAGGGTGCGGCGTAAGCAAAACAGCGTAAGACAAGGCTTAGCGTAAAAAGTGAGAAGCGTAAAACAAGCTCGGTGTAAAACAGGTCATGGCGTAAACCGGCTGCAGCGTGAAAACAGGGGAGCGTAAAAAACAAGGGAGTGTAAATTGGACTCAGTGTAAACAAGGTTCAGCGTAAACGAGGCTCAGCATAAACAATGCAGGACGTAAAGAACGATAGCGTAAACAATGCACAACGTAAAAGCAAAGGAGCGTAAAAACAAGGCAACGCAAAGGAGCGTAAACGAGGGGGCGTAAACACTGAACAGCGTAGACGCTGGACAGCTGCGGGCTGGAGGTTTAGACTAGGCAGCGTAACCATTGGCGGGTTTCAGCAGGGAGTTGCGTGCAGTTGGCGGCGTAGATGCCAGGAAATTTGCAGAAGGGTGTCAGGAGGCCCTCCTTCTAGCGCCAATTTCTGTACTGCCTGAAATCGTCTATCTCCGGCTGGAAGGAAAAATAGAGGCCGCGGGATCGTGGGACGTGTACAGAAGACCCTACCTTCGCCTGAGGGTGAGCTGGAATGCGACAAAGGCAGAGTACCTTGGGTGGTCCGCACGCAGATCAGACAAGGATTTCCCCGTGCGTACGCAAAATGCTGATACGCTAGGTTATGCGTAAACGATGTGCGGGCGTAGACAAGGCAACAGAACAGTGTAAAGTGTAAATGGATGCAAATGAAGCGTGAGCGTAAACAAGCGTAAATAGTTCGTGGGCCAAACTGACATAAAACTGTAAAAGAACTTATGCAGCAAATGTAAACAATGATATTGTAGAGTCAAAGTACAGTGCACCGGTCTAACGCAGTCGTGTGGGAACACAAGGTGGACGAAAAGCCCCGACGTATACAGGGATGACTCTGGTTCGCAGGGCAGGCAGAGCGTAGAGAGTATCTGCAGCGTACAAGGCTTCCAGCGTAAGAGGGTTTCAACTCTGGTGCGCAGCGTAAATGTTCTCTCGTATGCTCCGGGATTTTGCCAACCGACCTAGTTAAAGTGGAAAAATGGGGTTTTTATACATGTTGTTATGCTAGACTCGGGTTGGGCGACATGTGGCGCGTTGACCGGGTGCACAAAATTTACAAATGTACAATATTACAAGTGTTGGGCATATATGCTGGGCGTATATGCCATATCAGGTCGGCGTATATGCGGGGCGTATACGCTGGATGTGCTGAGCGTGTGAACTTGGATGGAGATGCTGTGCTACCGTACACGGTGGGCGTATACGCTGATGGATGCTGGCGTACACATCAGACATATACGCTGATGGATGTCCACTTGCTTCAATCCTTGCTCTTTGGTGTTGTCTTCATTCTACCTTTGGAGGTTCTGTCGTCGAGCGTGTGCATCTGCAGTACCAGGGCATACACGCTGGGGTGCCGGGCGTATACGCTGGGCATATACACTGTAGGTGTGAGCTTGGGCGTATACGCTAGGCGTCTACGCTGGGGATGTACACTTAGTGAAAATGAAGCATTTTGTCCTCCAAAGTTGCAATGTGCGACGCCAACTGTAGCCACGGTTGCCTGTGGGTCGCAGGGACCTACTTTTTGCTGGGGAAGTACAAAGCTCTGAATTTTGTGGTGTTTCACTGTGCAGTGTAGCAAGCCTTCAAAAAATTAATCAAGCATCCAAATACAAGCTTTGGCAAGATGTTCGCGCAAGGCAAAGTTAGAATTCAGCCAACACAGGGTGCTATGCTATGCTACGCTACATAGCGTAGCAATGGAGAAACATGCAAAGACTCCTCTACCAAGCCGTTTCGGCAAAAGGACTGCATCTAACAGTAGTTTGGCTTCCAAAACTACCCTATCTCAGTTAGCCCTTGAACCACAAGCAAAGTTTTCTCGTGAAACCCTGCAATTTTGACAGAAATGCATGTTACATTGGCTGCTACGCTATGCTATGCTATGTAGCATAGCATAACGTAGTAAAGATGAAAATTAATAAAATTCTCCAAAGATTAACCCGGTGTGCGCCAAGGCTTACAGCAAATGCTGTTGACACCAACGCAAGTTTCTTGTTCAAACCAGTGGCTATGCTAGGTCAAAGTGTTAGATAGCATAAGTGATGCAAAGTTGACAAAAGGCATTAGGACATCTTCAACTAGCTCTACAGCTTGTTAGCAATAACTAAGATCGCTGTGATCAGCGACTTTGTTCCACTTTGGCATACCCCTTAGTCCATCCCCCAAAATTTTTCACTACGCTTGATCTTGTTCTTAAGGATAGGGAAGACGTAGTCCTAGGGCGGAGACTCCAATTTTTCTTGCATTGTTAGCACACTAGATTCCATCATGTGCAATTTCGACAACATGGTTATAGCGTAGCAAAGTTCGCGATCGGCATAGCACATCCACATGGTACGAGCACATCAACATCTTGTGGGGTCTAGGACACATGGCATCCAGGCCTCATTTCTCGCTTGATCATGGCCCTATAAATACCCTGACAAACAACGCTCAAAGGGTTTGCTTTTCTGGTTGGCATTTTTCATCCAAAGAGTTGGCATTTTGCATTAATAAGATCATTTGGCTTGTTGATTGTCTTTTTGCATAATTGGCTTTCCAGATCGGCTTTTGGTGCAGTTGGCTTTAAAGTTCACACTCAAGAGCATAGTTGGCACTTTTTAAGCATTCTAGTTACCTTTCAGATTTCTGTGCCTCCCAGTGTTGCACAACCAATTGTATCCATCTCAACAAAGTAAAGCCATGATCTTGAGGCGGTGCATTCTCTCACTTTAGTTTTCCTTACATTTCTATTTATTA
Source organism: Gnetum montanum (assembly GCA_015680685.1). NCBI lineage: Eukaryota > Viridiplantae > Streptophyta > Gnetopsida > Gnetales > Gnetaceae > Gnetum > Gnetum montanum. The sequence continues at coordinate 82,022 of MNCI01000920.1, forward strand.
TCATCATATTTTGCATCATTTTCATGATGTTGCATTTAATAATCATCATATTACATTATGAGCATCGTTTCCAAAGTAAACGTATGCAAAAGGTTAAGTCATACCTATTAAGTCCCTGTTTGATCGACAAGACCATTTAGGGCACCCTGAATCCATTTTTTCCAGCACGGCCCTTGCACAGATCTGGGGTTAAACTATTTCACCTGGTAACCTCTTGGTGTTCCAGCCATCGACATTTTCGGTCGCAACAATTTTGAGACCTCCTAAAAAGATTGAAGCTTTCTCATACTCCTCCCAGTTTACCTTAGCTTGATGGAATAGATTGTAAAATTTGATGTAAAATTATTTGACATCCTTGTCACCTTGCCTTAGGAATTTCAACTTCATAATGGTTTTCTATCTCTAATGAGACTATTCAAATTTCCTTTTCAACATGTATTTCACCAGATCCCGATATCTAATAGGTTGACCATTTTATCTTTAATAACCCTGAGACTCCTTTTCCCACCATGTAGAAGTTATACCTTCTAATTTGGATTCAACAATAGGTACCCCCAAGTTATTTGGTACATCTTCCAATAGAAAATGCTTTTCAAGTGCCTTCAGCCAACTTGTAAAAGCATTGGTAACATCTACATTGTTGAAAGTTTTCAACTCTACATATGGAAGTGTTGAAGAATTTTTGAATGTTCTAGCAAGCCTTGCCTCATATTCATTGTCAAGATTGCTTGAAGAAGTATTGAGCACAACTAGAGCCCTTGGAGTTATTATTTGAGGAATATGATTCCCTCTTGTTGAAATCATTGGCTAATGGTTTCCTATACCCCCATAGCTAGATTGACCTTCCTTTTCATCTACTCCATATCCACTTAGCTATGAAACTTCTTCATTTGAATATACATTATCTTTACCTCCACGTGTTGAAATATGACTAGGACTAGCTTGTCTATCCACCTTTGCATTGATTTCATCCAATCGAGAAACCATCATCTAGAAGGATGACTTCATGCTCTCCATGTCATGATTTAGAGCTTACACATATTTCTTCTTGGATTCCATCTAAAATTGACAAAATTCTCAACCAAAATCCAAGCAACAATAAAACTAGGCTCCAATACCAATAGTTTTGGAGTAGGTTCACTCCACAATTAAATCACCTTCAATGCACTAAATCTACATATTATGAAAAGATAAAATTATTTGCTAGAAAATAAGAAAACTAGCTACCTTCAATTAAAATTATTAAAAGATTACAACCTTCTTAGCCTGGTTGAAACATTTTTCTTGTATGCATTGTTTAATTTACTTTTGCTTTACTTTGTTTTAACCTTTACTTTGCATGTAGCCTAAGATTCATTTTCATTTACAATTTATCGTTTATGCCTTTTTACCATAGAATGAACCATAAAAAATATGATAAAAAATTTTAAACTTGAGAAACTTATAAAAATTTTAAAAATATAAAAAATTGATAAAAAAGTTTCTTTTAGAATGTGGGGCCTGCCATGGCCTAAAACTGGTAAAAAACGTAGGGCCTGCCATGTCCTAAAACTGGCAAAAACATAGGGCTCATCGTGGCTAAAACTAGAAAAAACATCATATGGCTTGCCATGGCCTAAAATTGGCAAAACATCATGTAGGAACTACCATGGCCTAAAACTAGCAAATTGCATGTCTCACCATGGCAAATCTCTTATAACCATTACAACCTAGTTTACATTGTGGTCGTTTTACATAAGTTAAACAACATAGCCCATGACATAAATGAAAATGTAAAACATTAAACATGTATAAAATAATAAACATTAAAAACATATGAACTAAATTAAAATTTAAAAATAATAAGTATCCACTGTCTACAACATAATAACCATGAAAGTCTAAACAATGAACTGTCCAACAATAAATCAAATGGCTAACATTAGCCAATACATCACAATGTCAACTATAAAAAAGTGAAAGAACCATAGGCCATAATCAATTAATGGTACTAAGGGGCTATTGGAGGGGGCTAAGGAGCACTTCCAGCTTTTCCGTTGGAGTTGTCAACATCACTTGGTACCTGTACCACAAAAAAACACAAGTTAACCAATAATCAACAAAGTATAAAACCAAATCACAAACTATAAATTAAATTAAATTAAACTAAAATATGCTAAAACCAATGAAATAAGAAAACCTATGAGATCTTGACAGCAACATCTTCTAGTAGGAGATTTTGAAGACCAACCTCCAAACAATGGAGGATTTGTTCTTCGATCATGTGGGCCTAGTCCACCTCCATGAGATTGATACCTATCAAGGTGTTGCTATAATTGATTTCTTTCCATGTAGGTGGCTCTCATGAAAATGTCCCATTAGTTACCTTTCTTGAAGTAGTAGAGACTTGAGGAGATGGAGATCCAACCACAATTAGGATGTCTTTAAATAGTTTGAAGACATGCTTCACTTGAATCCCCATCACAAATAGCTTTGACTTGCATCATTCTGTGGACTCCTCCTTTAAACACTTAAGGTAAGATTCATGCTTAGCCTTATATTTATTCTTGTTGTCCTTTTATGCCTAGTCCCACTCAAGAATCCAAACACAATAGTCTTTCCACTCCCTGGCCTTACATGCTAGCAAGTCCATTTGTAGTTTCTATTCAGCAACCTCCCAAGTAAAGGAAACCTTGCCATGAATGACATACAGTATCATGCCCACTTGATCTCTTTTGTTTGCAAGGAGCTCTTGTTGGCTTCTTGGGCCTCCATGAATTCCTTGCAATCCTTGAGATCTCTATTTTCCTCAACTAGCCTCTTGTTTTCTTTTTCTAATACTACAATGCATTTCCATAGGAACTCATTCGAAAGTTGAATTTCCCATGAATTTTTGGCACTTGAATATGCATAATCAGTGAAACTTTTATACAACTTTAATGGTACTTGATGGTAGTCTGGGTAAGGCATTGATCTCAACAGGGAAGTTGGGATCCCATCTAAGCTTAGGCATTGAAAAACAATATAACAAAACATAAGAAAAAAAGATAAGTAACCAAATAGCCAAAGGATAAAAAAAAAAATAACTAAAAAAATACAACCATAAAGAAAAAAAATATAAATTTCAAGATAAACTAACTACTTACCAACATTAGGAGCAACTTATTGCAACCGATTAATCATGTCCTTAGCTATTCCTTGAAATCCCTCTTGTCTGGAGTGTCTACCCATGGGTTCATGTAAAATGTGGAGGTGGAGGCTATGGTTTGAGGCTTAGTAGCTAAGGCAAGCATGAAAACTAATAAGTAATTAAGACCAAGCTTAAGCATAAAATAACATAACTTAAATCATCTTGGATGATAGGGGATTCACCTAGTTGTGAAGGATCAAAAATGACCTCAAAGTCATCCAATGGGACATAGGATAATCCTTCATCCTCATGACATTATAGGATCTCCTCCTCTAGGCATCTTTGCTCCACCTCCATTGCTGCTGTTTAGGCCACTAACTCTTGTTGTTTACCTACAACAATAATAAGGACAAAACATGATATAACCTAGTTTACCTTACCTTGTACTAACAATATAGCCTTATAACAAAAAATATAATAATATAAAAAAACTAAGGCATGTTAAAACATACCTGTGACCATGTTGTCTACTTCGCCAAGTCTCACCACGAACCTTATCTTAGAGGGTTGCTTGACAACTGGTGCTTCCTCATCAACCATGGGCCTCTTCAATTTGGCTCTAGCTGAACCTTTAGCTTCAACCCACAATGTCTTGGCTTGATCAACATCTCCATGCTCAACTTGGTACTCAATCTCCATGTTGTTAAGGAAAATATAATGCCTACCACTAAGTCCCTTAGTGGTAATAGACAATGACTACATGATGTCCTCTACCTGGTTCTAAGCCTGCATAGTAGGATAAACATGTTTAACCCATGGCTTAGAGAGTTGGGATGGATCTTGGTTGGTTTACCCATTTTCCATCCTTCCTCACTACTAGTAGCTCCATTAAAATCATCAAATATGCCACAAATAATGCATAATGCATGTGGCATTTTGTTGTGAGGTTGTCATGGAGTTTTAGGATTTCACCACGTAGTCCAAAAATGAAGTGATCAATCCTGTTGAATCGAACTTCCTTCAAAAGGACCTTCTTCATGATTCATGCCTTCTTACCCCCATGATCTTGGCTTGAGATAATAGCTTGAGAAACCCTTGAGAGTGGCATAAGGGATATGCCTCCCTAGCCTCTTCAACCTTGAATTGGCTAGGAGACAACCCCTTGTGATCATAGCAAGTACCTAGCCACTCCACCTCCTCCTGGTGCTCTACCTCTTTACCCATATTAGTGACAACCTTTTCATCAGGAATGCCAAAAAGGTTACTAAAGGTGGGTTCATTGATGGCCAAGATGACAGGCATACCATGAACTTGGGTGATGTACTTCTTCTTACATTGGTCAAAGGAGTTGATGATGTTCACCATCTCAAGGATAGGAATAGTGGGGTTAGGAGCCATTAATGGATCAAACAAACCTACATCAGTGATGCTTTCATGGATATGTTTGGATGCCTTGCTAGCCAACCACTCCTACACTAAATCCACCTCACCATATTTGAGGATCAAAGTCTTCTCAAAGCATCTTGAAATGATAAGTGTGATGGTGGAGAAGGTACTAGCACCTACAATAGAAAAAAAGGCTAATGAGCATAGGCATGGGCACGTAAAACCAAAATATAACAAGTATAACCAACATTAAAACCAAATTTATAGTCAAACATAGCCAATAAAACCATTTAAACACTTAAAGCCTAAGTAACCTATGACCATATAGCCATGAAAATGATGACATGAAAACAAAAATAAAAATAAAAAATAACTCTTACCTTTCTTGTTGGAAGAGGGTTGCAAGGGGCCTTTAGTGGGTATGCGAGCAAGATCTCATTTACCCCACAAACCATGTGCTATTCCTCCATATACATATCATTGGTAGGCTCTAGAGTAATGTATGGTGTACCTACCTAGGGCATCTTTTAGTTGCTCCACCACTGCAAGCCTCACTATGGGGCCTTGGGCCAGAACTTCCAACACTATTTGGGCCAAGGATAAGAGCTGGTCACTCTTGATGAATGTCTTGTCATCCACCTTGTCCTTGCAAGTACACCAATTCAAACAAGAAAAAATTTAAAACCAAATAGCCTAGTAAAACCAATAATTAAAGTAGCCAAAAACAAAAACTTAAAGCCATGCTTACCCTTCCACATGGTAAACAATATTGAGAGTGTTTTGAAATAGTGTGTGGGCCTAGTGGCCAACTAGTAAAGTGTTGTTAGCATTATACAAGTTGAACTTTGGCATATTCCAAATCTTGGATAGCTTATGAGTCCCCCTTGTATGAGTGATATCAAGCACCTCACCCTTCATGCATGTCTTAGGATCATCTTCTAAGAACTTGACAATCAAGCTAGATGACTGAGGCAATAAGGTCTCAATGATGATGATAGTTGTATGGGATGATGAGTGTGACCATATCATCACACTAAAGTTTTGCAGAAAAGAGGCCAAAAGCTCTTATGCCCCTAGCCTAAACCATAAGGAGCCATGATTCAAAGTCATGTAATTAGGTGGGGTGTTAGGCCCTGGGGTGTCGATGCAACATAGTAATCCCACCAGCTCGATCACCACCAAAAGGAAGGTCCTGCACACAATAATAACAATAATTAAAACCATAAACAACCATATCCAAGTATAACCATATGTTAAGTTACCAAAATTAATACAACTTTAATATCAATGTTTTCATGTAAACACATAAACAACCAAACTAGAGTTGCAACACTTAAAACCCAAACCAAAACTATGACTCACTGTCAACCAAAAGCCATATATAACCAAGTGGCCTACCAACAACTAATGGAAGTTTTCATGCTAAGATATGCACAAAAGTGTAAAATTCATTTGTGTATAAACATCAAAGGCATGAAAAATAGCTTGTACCTACTATAATAGTCAAAACACCAGTTTGAATTTTACAAAATTTTACTAAGCATCCTAGTTAATGGTGAAATTAGCCATAGTAAAAACTCTAGGAAGGCTAGTTGAAATTTTCTTAAAATTCAAAGTGACTATTTAGAAGTAAAAGCACAACCTATAAAAAATGTCAACAACCTTTGAACATAATAAAAAAAACACAACAACAACACCAACGCTCCTTGTATAGAAGGGAGGTTTGCAATTTTCATACCCAAAATTACAATTGTATAGAATAGTTTACACTTAGTCAAAAATAACAAATTAGAACTAACATTTTTTCTAATGCTAGAAATTTTGTAGACACAAAGTTCAATGGTATTTGACATCTAAAATGAAGTTTCAAGCTTAGAAAAATCTTAAAACATCAACCAAAACCATGACAACATTCCACCAAAAATTGCAACACAACATCAAATTGTAGAAAATGACTACAGTAGACAACTAATAAAAAATATCAAAAATTTTTTACCTTAGCCAAAACCACTTCCAAACTCTCCCTACCATCTTAAGAAATCCCTAGGGTCCTAGGACGTTGGCTGAAAAAATTTTCTAAAGTGCCAACATGGCCCATCTTTGTAGGGGCAAATTGTAATAACCAAAAAAGAACACTTTGGCACTAGTTTATAAAAACTTTCATTAAAAATCAACCACATAACCAAATTTAGTGATTCCATAGCCATTGGAATCCCTAGACCATAATCTAAACACTAAAATTAGAAAACATAAAAAATTTTAGCCATTTTTGAAGAAGATGATGCTAAAGTGACATGAACCAAACTATAACACCAAAACTCCACTTCACATGAGTTTAGAAAAAAGTTCATCAAAAATTAACTTCACATTGAAATGTAGTGATTCCATAGCTATTAGAATCTTAAAAAAAAATTTAAAAATCCACAAGTGTAAAACCAAAAAATTATTAACCATTTTGTACACAAAAAATTGCCAAACTACCATGAAAAAATGGCCAAAGTTGAAAATCCACTTTGCACTAGCTTACGAAAAAGTTCGTAGAGAATTAATTGTAAGTTAGAATTAGGTGGTTCAAAAATTAATTTGACCATTAAACATAGTACTATAATCCTATGGTCACAAAAACTAGAATTTCATAATTTTTGGTGTTGCCTTTTTTCCAAAATCAAAGAAAAATGCCTAGAAAAAGTAGAAATAAACTTTCTATTTGACACATACCAATCCCATAGTCTAAGAAATACTAAAAATCCATAGAAATAACCTAAATATAATGGATTTTTTTTTTATAAAATTTAAAAACAACAAAAAAAAACCTTACAACCAAAAATGCCTAGTTTTCAAAGCAGATTTCACACAAAAAGATTAGAATTTGTATACCAAGGCATCATAGTGGTGGAGCTCTCAGCAATAATTGGTTGTGATTGATTGGAGAGGCCCTAGGAAGCAATGTTAGCCTCCTCCAAGGTAGGGCTCTTGGTGATGGAATCCTTTCTCCTTGACATGGTGGTAATCAATGTAGAAGTAGCTAAAATCTTTGAGCTTTTGGAGTCTTTTGTAGCAGCTATATTGGCCTCTTAGTGTAGAAAAAAGGATCTATGTTGGCAATAAAAGTGGTAGAAGCTAGGATGAGTGCAGAGCTCTGATACAAGAAACTAAAGCTTGAGAGAGATGAAAAGAGAATGATTTGTGCAAAATTGTTTCTTGAAAATCACTCCCAAACTTATGCATCCCCTCAGAAAACCCTAGTTTTCCAAAACACTCACCCAAGTTCCTTTGAAATCAATGATCACAATTGGTAAGTATGACTATGCTAGGTGAGTGGGAAATTAATGCATACAGAAATTCAAATTAAAGGTAGGCCCCATTGGGCACCTAAGTAGAATGCCAATGGAAATCCTAACACACTTGGATTTTCAACTTCCTAGGGTGACTACGTTGGGGTTCAAGCATATAGAAGCTAGCATAGTTACCAGTAGGAGGATGTTTCCAACCATTAACTATATTTCCAACAAACTTCAAAATCACAACTCTAGTTACCAAACCCTAACCATAACATTAGAATTACATGAAACCTATCAAAAATCATCTTAACCTAATTTTCTTGCATGGACTACATTGGGGAAGGCCTCAACTATGCTAGCCAGTTTAGTACTAGTGGTTGAGCAAGAAAATAATCATTAAATACCTAAAATAGGCTTCAAAATAATATATTTTGGCATCGACTTCACCCTATAACCTCTAGTAGCCTCGAAATAGCAAATAGTTGATCCAAAATAAGTCAAATTCCATTTCACACTTCAGATTATGTTGGAGATGGCCTTGACTACACTAGCCAATGTAGTCCTAGCGTAGTTGGGGCAAGGTGGATTGCAAAAAATAAATAAAAACCTTTAAATTACCATATTTTGACCTCCAAACTCATTTAGGACCTTTGATAACCATGTACTAACAAATTTTAAAGAAAAAGAAGACTAAATTTCATTTCACATTAGGACTACATTGGGAAGGCTTGGGAATATATTAGCTAGTATAGTCCACCTTCCAAAACATAAAAACAAGTCAAATACATGTCAAATCAACTTCTCAATACATCCAGTCAACCCCAAAACCTTGTCGAAGATCCTAGTGACCTCTAAACCCCACAACCTTAGTCGAAAGTAGCTAGAACTCATCATACACCTCACATCCACATTGTGACTATGCTAGCTAACATATTCCAATTTTTTATGGCCATTGTGACATCAAAAAATAAAAAAACACTGATAATTTTAGGTCTAAACCCTAATTTCTGACACCAGTGATCTTAGAACTCAAAAACCTAATTAATTGATCATAGAATTACACCAAAACCAAATTTCATTTTGTGTCTACATTAAGGAGTCTTGGGACTATGCTATCCAAGATAGTCCTAGTATAGTCACAATCCTAAGAAGCATTGGCTAGTAGGTTAGCACTCAAAACAATCCAAAACCTAACCTAGAAACCCAGAACCCTACCTAGCCTTACCAAATTGCAACTTCATTTCATTTTGATCATGAAAACACCAAATTCATTACATCTACATTGAGGCCAAGCTCAACTATGTTAGCTAGTGTAGTCATAATGTGGAATGGACTTTCAAAGCCTAAACAACCTCTAGAATAAACTATCTCAAGCCAAAACCTTGGCCAAGAATATTAATGACCTTGGAAACCAAAGAGACTTGTCGATTGATCATAGAAATCCATCAAAAGCAAAAATTCACATCCAACTACACTAGGGAGGATCATAACTACACTAGCTAGCATAGTCCCAATGTAGTCATGGTTGGGAATTAATGAAATTAGTGTTTTGACATTTCAAATGTTCAAAAATTTGACTTTAGACACCTTAAACCTAATTTAACCTCATCTAATAATAATTTTGACTTCTTTTTACTATGGTAAGACTAGATTTCATGTGACTACACTGAAGTAGGCCTAGAATTATGCTAGCTAGCATAGTCCTAGTGTAGTCCATGATCCAAGATGCTTTGACCATCACAACAACACTTAGAACAACTAAAAACTTATTTTTAGAAGCCAAGAACCCTAAAACATGGAAGCCAACTGCAGTTTGATCTTGCTCAACCATAGAAAACCCATATTTTAGTCCACCTACATTGAACTAACTCTCAATTATGCTAGCTAGTGTAGTCATGAGGTGTTAATACAAAAACTACATCTTCTAAAGCCTTTTTTGACCTTCAAATAGCCAATTCAAACCTTCCAAAGCCATGTGCTACCTTAAGAAGTTGATAGAATAGTAGTGGTAACTTTGAAACACCATAAACCCATTTTTCCCAAGTAACTACATCGGGGGTAACCTTGACTATGTTGGCCTATGTAGTCCTAGTGTAGTCACTAGTTTTAGCTGCATTTCTAACTATCAAAGGGTGAAAACAAAGTCAAAATCCACCAAACTTTAATCCAAGTCCACATTGCTAGCCATACTAATCATCAAGAACTAAAAACTAGCCATGATGAATTTGGAAAACCATCTATTGATGCCAACTACAGTAGCACCTGGTCTAACTACATTGGCTAGCATACTCACTAGTAGAGCCCAATGTAGTCACATCAAAAGGTGTTAGTTTTTCTTTCAAATAGCCCTAAAATTATACCATCATGTGCTTAAACTCACTTGCTAGCCTTGTAGACCTCTACTATGGCCTACTAAGACCAAAAATTTGCAAAATCTAAACCTTTTATAACCTCCATAAATCTTGTTTGACCTTTTATTGGTGTTATTTGGTGGGGCTTGACCATCATTTGACACCATGTAACCAAGATCATGGCTCGCTACGGTTTATAACTAGCAACATGTAATCATAGTTTCATCATATCTACCTTACTATCTCTCTTTAATGGCCTCTCTTAAACCTTTTTTACCCTCTTATTAGTGTCATTTACTAGGATTTAACCAACATTTGAACCATCATAATGTTAATCAAGGCCTAAAACTGAAAAGACCATGGCCCTCTAAGGCCTAAAACTAGCAAAATGCAACCTTGTTTGATCATGTTTTACCATAATTTTCCTACCTTGATTGGTTTAGTTTAGTTTTACTATGTTTCAGCTTGATTTGACCTTGTTGTGTAATGTTAACCTTCATTGTTTGGCCTTGGTTTCATTTTTGGTCATTGAAGCATCACTTAGACACTTGGAAGAATATTAGCTTATAATTGAGCCTAAGTGGGCCTCATGATGATGTAAATGATGTATCAACCTTAACTACCTGGATCTTACGCTTAAGAGTCTTATTGACCACATAGCCTCAATAGAGAAACCTATAGAATGACCTAAAAATATAGTCAAAAACCTTGAATTAGAGGCTAGTGACATTACCGAAGACTCTCTAGCTGAGGTTCCTATTAAAACACATAGTGGTAAGGAGAAAACCCTAAAACTAAGTTCCTCATTGGAACCTCAACATGCTGAAGACATCACCAAGGTCCTCCAGGACAACATTAAGAGCTTTGCCTGGTCATATGAAGATATGTCAGGACTTGAGCCATGCCTAGTACAACATAACATCATACTCAATCCTAGTATTAGACCAATTAAGAAAAAAGCTCATACAATTAGGTTAGATTTAGCCTTGGTAGTTCATGATGAGATCACAAAACTATATCAAGTTGGTTTCATTAGAGCCATCGATTACACAAAATAGATATTTAACATAGTGATAGTCCTTAATAAAAATGGGAGTATATGTATTTGCATAGATTTTTGAGACCTAAATAAGGAAATCATCAAGGATGATTTCCCTTTTGCTAGTATTGACCAACTTATTGATACTATAGTTGGGCATACCTTATTATCCTTCATGGATGGGTTCTTGGGATACAACCAAATTAGGATTGATCCAAAACATCAACTTAGTATGATATTCATGACTCTTTGGGGTATCGTTTACTATACCATGATGCCCATTGGCTTAAATAATGTAGGAGCAACCTACCAAAGAGCTATGACATACATCTTTAGTGATTATTTTTTAGGATTACTCAATGACTACGTAGACAATATAGCCGTTAAGTTCAAAGTGGCTAGCAACCAAGAAGTATGTATTTGGTGTCAAAATCAGTAAGATGCTTGGCTTTGTAGTATCCAAAGTGGGAATATGTGTCAATCCTGATAAGGTTAAAGCCATATCCAACTTGGCAGCACCAACCAACCTTAAGGAGTTTCAGGATTGCAAAGTCAATTACAACTTATTCATAGGTTATCACTAGGCTTACAGATAAGTTACAACCCATGCAACACCTCCTTAAGAAAGGAGTTCACTATGAGTGGATAGCTCAATGCCAAGAAGCCTTTAAAAACCTTAAGCAAGAGTTAATACAACTACCTATGGTCTATCCTCCAGAAGAGGATAAGCCTTTTTACATCTACCTTGCTATCTTTGACATGTCTATTGCCTCTCTACTCTATTAGAAACAAGATGATGGAGCGGAGTTACCCAAATACTACTTAAGTCATGCATTAGTTGCCCATGAGACTTGATATAACAAAGTAGAGAGGTATTGTCTAGCCCTAGTCTTCTCATTGAAGAAGTGGAGAAACTATCTCTTTAAAAGCTAGGTCAATGTCATTTGCAAAGACAACATACTTAGAGTAATCACGACCAACATTTATAAAAGTAGTTGGATAGCCTATTGGAAAGCCATAATAGCTGATTTTGACCTTCATTACATCTCTCAAGCCTTAATGAAAGGTCAAGCTATATCCATACAACTTAATTCTTCACAATAGAAGACCATGTAGCCATAGACCTTGAATTTCTAGATGAGCATGTTAACATTATTAATAATGTGCCTAAGGACTATGAGGTAGTCATGCACTTTGACAAAGCTTCAATTGTCCATGGGACTAGTGCTACTACCATCATAACATTCTTGTCTAGTGAAATCCAACCCTTCACTTACCATTTTGAATTCAAAAATATAGTAGAGTATGAAGGATTGATTAAGGAAATGATGGTAGCACATGATCTAGGAATCAAATGCTTAATGATCAAAGGAGACTCATAACTTATGGTTAACCAAGTAACTTAGGCTTATGCATGTAAAGCGCAACATTTGCAACCTTACTATGACTTAGGAAAGAAACTAATACAATAGTTTATAGACATTGGTATACCCCAAACCAAGAACATGTTAGCTGATGCCATTGCAATCCTAGCTCTCAATGTGATGCTTGATGTGTTCACAAAATTACCTTCCTTAACTATGGATTGTACTATTCCCATCATGTAAAATACTAAGAATAACTTGGTAGCCTTCATTAGTACTACCCCTCCAAGGGAGTGGTATGATGATCTCAAGTTTATTCATATGCATGGTGAATCTTCACAAGGCTTGACAACTTATCAAAGGGATGCCATACATAAATGGTCAAAACAGTATGTCATTGTAGGTGATAACACATTATGTTGATGGTCTTATGATGGCATATTGTTAGTGTGCTTGGGGAAAATTGAAGCATGCACAGTCCTTAAGTAAGTTCATGAGGTGTATGTAGATGACATATAGGAACTAGAGCCATGGCTGCTAAAATCATGGGACTAGGTTACTACTAGTCCTATATGGAAAATGATTTTCTAGAGAAGGTCAAAAATTGTGACATTTATCAATGGCATAGTAGCCTCATACACATGTTACCAACTGAGTTACACACTACTTAGATAAATTGGCCATTCCAATGGTGGAGGTTGGATATCATTGGACCTATAATGCCTAAGTCTTCCACAAGACATAGCTTCATCATCACCACAATTGAATACTTCAGAAAGTGCATTGAGGCTATTCCCCTATGGAAGATGATATCTCAACACGTCTATAGATTCATAATTGACAACATAGTAGCCTGTTTTGGCATAGTTATGATCATAGTCATAGATAATGGACCATAGTGTAGTAGCAAAAAAATGAAGAAAATTTTGTTATGAACTAGGCATTAAGCATTTATTTTCATTGCCATACTATCCTTAAGCCAATGGACAAGCTGAGGGTAGCAACAAGGCCATTGTAAAATTTCTTTAAAAGATGTTGAACAATAGCAAATGTATGTGGCATGAGGGGCTTGTCCATGCACTTTGGACCTATTAAACAACCTATCAAACTGCCACTAGTGTAACTCTGTATAGACTAGTTTATAGTTCTAAAGCTATTTTGCTTCTAGAATTGCAGGTTCCATCACTCTAAGTAGCCTTATTGGACTTCATCAATGATGAACAAAATAAGAAACTATGTATCATGGACCTAGACTTAGTGGAGAAGAAATGAATGTGAATGCTTACTCATATCGAGTGATACCAAGAGAAGCAAAAGCAACAACACTATCATAACCTAAACAAGAAAAAGATCAAGAAGGGGAACCTGGTCCTCAAGGCTATTCATGAGCATGTAGACAAATTTTCAGCCAACTAGGAATGACCCTTCTTGATCACCAAGGCCTATGGAAATGGAGTCTTTCGAGTAGCAAACATGGTTGGAAATGAAATGGCCAATCCAATCAATCGTTGACCTTATCCCATTATCAAAAGCACTCTTTAGCATGGTTCAACACTACAAGATCAAGTGCAAAGAGGAAATTTTGGTGATGGGATCATTATGGTGTTTTTTATTCTTTGTTGATGTCTCTTAGGTCAATCCTCAAAACATCAACAAATAGGGGCCAATGCAACACCATTAAGAAAAAACATGTTGTAACCTGTAACCTTCATCATTCAACTTAAGATAAGATTTCATTATAAATGTAAGGTTAGTAGCCCATGAGCTACAATCTTGCATATTTTAACTTGTTGAGGTTGAAAATGGCCTCATAAGTTGTTACTACCTCACTTCCCAAGGGAAAAAAGTGATATTATGTGTATATATGGGCTTCGAAAGGCTAAAAGTACCTTGGGGACTACCAATTTTAGCATTTTCATCGATTTTGATAGAGGTATAGTCTCAACTACGCTGAAACCATCTACCCCCAATGTAGATGGTGTTGGGGTTTCAATGTTTTTTCCAGCAACACCTAGCATAGTCACCACAAAGCCCAATGTAGTTTCCATAATAATGTTAGTGTTGTTGGATTTTCCATTTTCCCAACAATGGCTAGCATAGTCATAACATTTTTGGTCATGGCAACATGGCTAGTGTAGTCATCATGGATCTCTAGCAAGTGCAATTTGGCTAGCATAGTCAATGCATTTTCTGTAGATTTCAATAGATCCTAGTGTAGTCCTCCAAGCCAAATGTAGTTTAGGTGAAGGCCAATGTAGTCACAAAATTCTATTTACTATTTTAGTATGTAGATGGGTTTTGATGGCCTTGGTGCATCAAAACTTACTAGAAATGATTAACTATGCTGGAAATCATAATTGTTACACTTGTAAATAGACATTAATCTGTAAGCAATCATGGAAGAAACTTGTAACATTAAATCAACAACCTAAATTCTATAAAAGTCCAATTTCAATACCTAATTTAGATTCCCAAAAATTTTTCAATGGCTCCACACTTGATCATTTTGAAGAAATCTCAAATGACCATTTGTGCAATCCATAGCCTTGTTTTGCAACCTTGACCACTTTTGCATCCCATTTCGAATCTATACTAAGCACTAGAGATCATTAGCGTAGTATCATTGGAACAAAAGCATGTACCACTATTATCACCATATGTAGTCAAAGTTGTAGACTTTAATGGAAACCAATAAGAAATTGTAAGAGATTCGAACTCGGAAGTACCTAGACGATGAAGATCGACCACAAAACACAACTTGTTAGCTTCAATAGGCTTCAAGCTCCATTAAAACCTGCTCCTTATTCTTTGGGCACATCATTTGTACTCTTTGAACTTTACACTTTCATTTAATAAAGTTTTCAATTCATTTTAGTGTAGATTTTATTCAAAGGTTAATTCTATGTAAATCTGTTTCCATTTGACTCTACAATTTTATTTTCTTGTTTACATTTTGTAAGTCCCTGGGTGATTGACAAGACCATCCAAGGCACCTTGGATTCTATTTTTTGAAGGCCCTTGGGATTCAAGGTTAGGCTGTCACAGCTTGGGATTTTCGATTTTCCATTGACCAAATTTTCCAAGTGTAACATAGTCATACTTATTCTACCCCATATTAATAAACAATAGAATAATAAATGACTTAGGAATGGTAAATGACAATGTAAAAGTAAAAGACATGGAAATATAAATCTATTCTATATGAGATGCTACAATGATGAAGAATAATCTCAATGTTTATTGCCATTCCTGAATTGTATCCAAGAACAATCTACTCAAATAAAGATGTCATATAACTATAATTTACTATACTACATGCATTCAAAAATAACTGTAAGTTCATGAAAATAAACTATAAGAATTTTTCAAATGGTTGACAAAATATATGATTTGATATGATGGTGGACTCATATTTATAGGCATGATCATAGCCCACTACATCATATCTACGATATCATATATTGAGCTATAATATATGATATTGTAATTAATGATATTAAACATTTTATTAATAACTATTTTAGCTTCTAAATTCTTCAACCTATACTTTCATTCTTAAAGCTTATTCACTTCATAAATCATCTCCTTTCCTACTTTTCTTTGGTCTACATACTTCTCTTTGCAAAAAATTCTTTCTTTTGCCTTTTAGTTTGTAGTATTTGCTTAATCTCATCATGCATTTACTTCTCATGCTCATATAAGAAATGGATATAAGTGTAATTTATACTTTGTTTCTAGGTCTTTCTACTATGAGACATGCTAGGCATTCATATTAGAGACTAGCATATTCTAATTGCTATTTTAATCAAGATTTGAAGTACCATTAGTAAATTTTGCTTAAGTTTGCATCATCTTAAAACTAAAAGTGGAAGATAGATTCAACTTCCTTAAGAAAAGTTCACATGTAGGTTATGCAAGTTAGAAGCCCTTGAGGATGAGTTACATATGTTTCTTTTCTTTGTTGTGACTACCTATTTGAGATAATAATATAATGTTGCACCAAAAAAATTATATAATTTAATTTTGTTATACTCATTGATGCTTGATCAATTTGTAGAGTTTGTTTTTATTTTCAAGAAAATGTAATATCAATCTCATAGATCCCATGGGTTTTTTGATGTAATAAAACTTTAGCTTCAATTTTAGTTTTAGTTTCACATACGCTATAATGATTACTACATAAACTATAATGTTTATTATAGAATTTTCATAGATTACTATAAAAATAGTCATGAGTATCATGAACCACCACACAACTCATAACATTTCTAGTATTTGGAAAATGATATTTCTAATGTAAGAAACATGGTTTGAGGATGGTTTTTTGTCTAGTGGATCTAACATATACATTTCTTTTAGTATAAAGGTTATTGATATTTTCTAATGAGCTCTTAGAGTTGTCCTCTCCCACCTAGATAACTAGTTTATTTGAATTTTACATCTATAAATATAATCTGTATAATACTTTTATTTATATTCATACATTCAATTTTTATTTTTTAGAGTTTAAAAGGTTACATGAGCATATTCTAATATGTTTTATGTATCCTATGAGATAGTGATTCTTTAAATGTTATTTGGATACTAGCACCTATAGTTAGTTTCACTAGTTGATTGGAAAACCTTGGTTTACTTTGATTTCTACTTCCATGCTAAAATGAATGAGGCACTTTTGATTAACTGCTATGTTAAGGAAGCGAAAGAAAGCATGAGAAAATATTATTGTTTGTGTAATGATTAGAAGTTTAAGAAAGTGTGAGTAAGTTCTAGTTTCTAATCTTGATTTAATTTTATTTCTATTTGTCATTAGGGTAGATAAAATGTGATATTAAAAACATTATGTTAGAAGCCTCAAGTACACATGATAACCTTGATAGTTCACACACATAGGATGGGGTGCTCATTATGCAAAATTACTTTTCAAATATTGTATTTATTAGGTTGCATGGAAAAGGGAAATTATGATTTTTAATGCATGGATTTTATATGATGCTTGATTGAATGAATGTATTAACTACTTGTATAGGTCATTATTCTTCTTTCTAGTGGCTCACATAGGCTCATATCTCTAATCCATAAGTTATAGTAAGAAATTAGAAATTTCCTTCTACTTAGTTACGTTGGGTTGACTCCTTTTATTTACAAGTGATTTTAGAGATTTTTGTACCATTAGAAACATTAGTACTAGGAATTAGGATTCCTATGATAGCTATTTATTATTTTTATTATTATATGTTCCATGTGCTTTTCCCATTTGAGTATGAAGGTGGCTATGTATGTGTCATTCTTAAAAGTGAATATAAGGTATTTATCAGCTTTAGTATCATTGTAGTCTCTTGTCTTTGTATGCATGATAGATGGATTAGTTGGAATGAAGCTTCTAGCCTCTATAGTTTAAATAGAAAGAGGAAAAAGAATTTTGAAAATTTAATTTCTAATCTTGAAAATTTATTTAAATTTGATAACAATTTGTATTAGGCTTTTCTAAATATTTTTTATAGGGATGATAGATATGTTTTTCCTTTCAATTTGAAAGTTTCTTATGAGATTATTACTGATGAGTGGTGAGATACCCCTACACTCAACCATACAAATACAAGCGTAGCATGCACGATCCGGTCGAACTCCATAAACTAAGTGCCTAAATGCCTCTTGGAACACTTAGGGTTAATCATTCGTTGTCTTCCTAGACTTACTTGTAGTTGTCACGGTGTATGATTAAGTAAGTATGAGGTATATGATTTTTATAGCTTTTTATGTTTTATGTCTCCTATGCTAATGAGTTAAAGGGTAGAGAGACTAATTCCTAACTCTAACTAATGAACTAAGTCTAAATTACCTAGCGTCAGCATTCGTTCCCACTTATCGTACACACCTTGAACCGATGCAACTGTGGCTACCAAAAACATGTAAAACAAAAATGTGTAAAACGAAAACGTGGAAAAAAAACATGGAAAACAAAAATGTGTAAAATAAAAACGTGGAAAACAAAAACATGTAAAACAAAAACGTGTAAAACAAAAATTATAAAACAAAAATGTGGAAAACAAAAACTTAAAAAGAACTAAGGGCCTCCAATGGTTAGCATAGGTGTCCATCTCCCCCATGAATGAATTGGAAGGGAGAGATTTGAAATAATGAGCGTTTATTTGAATTTCATAAAAGTGCCCAACTTCTCCCCACTGATGTTCTTAGATTAAGGAGTGGAAGTTGGCGACGCTCATACTCCAATGTGTCTATTCCTTCGTTGTTAACATGAGTTCCCTCAGTTCGTTCCATGCATATTGGTTTGCTCTTTCTAGTAGCTATCAACCACAGGGTGTCTACTACTGGTGTGGTTGCTACATACAATAATCTTTGGATTTGTATCTCTTGGACACACCGATTACATGGAAGAGATGCTAAACATTCTTCCATGGCATCACCCTCTGACTCACTGTATGTGATGCATAGAAATTTTTTCTTCTCGATCTTTCCATAAATGTTTATCTTAGATATCTGCAAGGAAAGATTGCAGATCCCTAGGTATGCATCTACTGTACTTAGCCATGACCTTCCCATTATAATTGGGAAGTCCCCTTCATTGTTGTTAACTTCTATCACTAGGAAGTCAGTTGGGTAGGACCAACCACACATAGTGGTAATAATGTCCTCCACCAATCCCAAGGGAATGGTGATGGACTAGTTTGCTAGCTCTAGTTGGATGTTGCTCTTCTTAAGTTGGGGTAGGTTCTAGGCTTGATACATCTCTCATGATATTCAATTGACTCCGAAACCTGAGTCAAGAAGAGCCTTATGTGGTTCGTTCTCGACGATTTGTATAGAGATTAAGGGGTTTCCAGGATCAGTTAGTTTCCTGGGAAGGTGGCCTACCTTGATCCAATTGGTTACGGTATGTGTTAACATAACCGTATGCATACAACTCTGTTGTTGGACTAAATGGTGCTCCAAAGTGTTAGATGGTGGAGGAGTGTACATGGGCTCAACCGCTTCTTGTTGCGAGAGCTTGTCTAGGCTCTTGGTTCTGAAGAAAGGTCTTCTCTTTTTACAGTTTTCAGAACCAGCAACGGGTTGGATATTTACAGCTCTCGCTGCGTTACATTGCTGCGGTTGAGTAGGGAGTTCCCCTTGCATTGTTGGAGTAGGTTGTATGGGAACTATAGGTGGAAGAGGTGCGGATGGAGTTGGAGGATGGTGTATATGTGGGATGTCTCCCAAAGGAGAAGGAGTCCTCCTAAAGTACTCCCGAACTTGGTAGTGACATTGGGGAGTTGTGTGATCCATAGATTCACTTGGAGAAACTGACTGCTGCACATAATAACCATATGGATTGGGCTGCTGGTAAGGGTACTATTGTGTTGGTGGTGGCATCCCCCTTGACTGTGGGTATTACCATTGTTGATGCTATTCGATGGGTTTTGGTGGAGTTCCACTTGGATAGTATGTTAGTGGTTGGTGGAACTACCTTGGGTTACCTCGAGGATAAGGTAACCTTTGGGGTGTTTGTTATTGGTTAAGTCTCGGGTTAAGTGCATACATCCCAGACTCCTGTAGATGTGAGATGATTGGACAACATCCCTTGGGATGATCATAATGGTAGATCTCACATCCACCATCATTGTCTGTGTTTGAATCCACAACTTCATCAGAGATAGTAATTTTTCCCTTCCCCTTGTTATGTGAAGGGCCTGAATTTCTCCGCTTTCTCTTACCTTTATCACTACTTTATTCCTCCTTAGACTCCTCTACAATTTTCAAGACAACTTCAAATCTAGAGTCTAAGGAATCCCACAATTAATCCATCTTAACTGATACTTTTGTTATTAGTTTTTGAATCGGCAAGGTTTTTTTGTTCATCAACTCTTCGAGTGGTGACTCATCCTCTTCATCACAAAATTTCACTTCCTTCTTCCAAAGGAAGGGATCACGGTTGTATTCTTCCGCTCTCTCTCTTTTTCATAGTTCACCTTTTTCTTTTGCTACTTGTTCCAACAAGTGATGTACTTCATGGGCTCTAAGTTTTGATAGTCTCCCTTGGGCATAAGTCCCAAGGGTTCTTCTAGTTTCATGCCTTAGCCCATCCACGATGTGGCAAAGTTGATCCCGCTGTGTGTATCCATGGCCTGGGAAACGATATAACAATGCGTAGTAATGGTCCATGGCAGCATCCAAGGGTTCATGAGTACCTTGCTTCCAGTCTTGGATTTGATTACGCAAATTAGACACTCTGGAGTATGTTTGATACTTATCGTTGAAGAGTTCTAACATCGTACTCCACCTCCTGATGGTTTCTGGTTCTAAGGACCAGTACCAACTCTCTGCTTCCTTAATGAGTGTCCTGGAAAACAACTTAAGTTCTTTCCACTCATTTTCTATAATCTGCAAGGCACATGCATCGTGGAATGCCTGTAAATGATGCTGCGGATCAATGTTGTATCCCCCCTCAAAGCGTGGGATATTGTTCATGTCTAAATGCTTGATCCAGCTATCTTTTAAATGCCTTGTTGGAATTCTTACAACCTCCGTTATATTGAGCATACTTCGGGTGGCAAGTAGGGGCTCATCATGATCATCTCTTTCATGACGCCTATGATGTCTTCTTTGTTCCCTACTTTCCCTTCATTCATGCCCTTGTCCTCTCTCTCGACTTTCCCGTCGAGGTCTCTCATTTTGCCTACCTCTATCCTCACCATTATGCTCATGATGGATGCGCCCAGATGTGGAAGGAGAGGGTGAGTGATGAGATGAAGGAGAAGAAGAAGGAGAACCATTGCCATGACGATGCTTCCTACCTTCTCTTCGGCTACTATAGCCCCGATCGTGATGACGATCTAAGTGCTCATTCTTATCATGAGTTGTTGTTCCCTCTGTGAATAGTTGGTGTTCACGGAGATCAAAACCAGGGTTGTGTATCATTGAGCATAGGTTCTGATAGCCAACCTCCTCACCATCATTAGGAGGGGGAACATCTTTTGATAGCGAACCCGTTATAAGTGGTTCACCATCTCCTATTTCGCTAAGGAAATGCGGGACCTCCTTGTCCTTCAACAATGTATGTTGGCTTTTCTGCCTTGAGTCCCTCATACATTGTAAAGCTATGGGATGGTAATCCCTCATGTCAAAATTTTCCGCAACATATTTAGCATATAATTCTGTCATGCCAATCTGTGCCAAAGCACAGAGAAGCATGTTTGGGACTACATGATCTGGAGGTAATACTATGTTACGTTGCAAATCCCTCTAGTGCATTTGTT
The DNA here is from genome assembly GCA_015680685.1 of Gnetum montanum. Taxonomy (NCBI): domain Eukaryota; kingdom Viridiplantae; phylum Streptophyta; class Gnetopsida; order Gnetales; family Gnetaceae; genus Gnetum; species Gnetum montanum. The sequence continues at coordinate 103,806 of MNCI01000920.1, forward strand.
CATCTTGATGGAAGATAAAAGTAAAATTAGGAATATACTCATCGAGATGAGTATATTCTACCCTATATTTTTGAGGAACTGGAGGATTTAGGTTATGTATTTTTGATTGCCGACTGTTCTTTGTATGATCCCTAGCTGGTGAGTTGCTTTTGTTAGAAGAAGACATTGTTATTTATAGGTGTGCTAATTCCCATTATATAAATTTTTCTTTAATTAACCCGAAGGTTCGTTTAGACTCCCAACGATGTGAGTGATATCCTATGTTCTATTCAGCGCACAAACACTTAGTCCCCGACAACGGCACCAATGATGAGTGGCGAGATACCCCTACACTCAACCATACGAATACGAGCGTAGCACGCTCGATCTGGTCGAACTCCACAGACTAAGTGCCTACACGCCTCCTAGAACACTTAGGGTTAATCATTTGTTGTCTTCCCAAACTGACTTGTAGTTGTCATAATGTATGGTTAAGTAAGTTTGAGGTATATGATTTTTATAGCTTTTTATGTTTTATGTCTCCTATGCTAATGAGTTGAAGGGTAGAGAGACTAATTCCTAACTCTAACTAATGAACTAAGTCTAAATTACCTAGTGTCAGCATCTGTTCCCACTTACCATACACATCCTAAACCAATGCAATTGTGGCTACTAAACGCTAGTCGTTGCTGGGATCACCACGCGTAACGCACGTGATCGAAGTGGTCGTACTGAGGCACTTAACTAGGAGAGAAGGGTTGAGAGAGAAAGAAATAAATAAAAAGTAATAAATAAAAATAATAAAATCCTATTCCATGCACTGAAAGGTTTATCCAAGAAGCTCATCTTTATTGCCATACACAAACTTGTATTCAGGTACAATGTCTACTCGAATAAAGATCCGTTCACTTTAGGACTCCTACTGTGGGCACATGGAAAATATTCTATCTCTGGAATGATCAATCTACCAGAGTTTCCCTACAATCTAGCCTAGGATGAGGAAACAAGGGAGAGCCACCTCTTATTTATAGATATGATGGTGCACCGCGATATTGCGTACGCGATATCACGAGGGATGCGATATTGCGACGGCCACGATATCGCATACGCGATATCGCGGCTCATGCGATATCACGTCCCATCAATTACAAAGAATGATTTTATTCATAAAAAGAATAATAAGGCCTAGAAAATGTAATTATCATTGCATTTTTAGATAAGGAAACTATAAAAATATTTGGAGAGCTCTTACATTTTCTAAACTTTTTATTTGTTTATGGTGTCTTATTCATCAAGGTCTTCCTATTAGCACTTGTCTTAAACAGATGAAAAACATTTCTTCTCAATATCCTCTTTGTAGAAGTGAAAACTCACTTTCCTAGCATGCTTGGAAGTGAATATCCAAAATTTGTAATAACTTTCAACCAAGCATCAATAAAGTTATTCTTGGTGATCAACCTACTTTTTCTAATTCATTTTTTTGCATCTGGAATTATCTTTGACCTATTTTTTCTAGTCTATTTGGAAGCTTTGATGTGGAGTTATTTTCTAGCAACAAGAGCATAACTATAATATTTCTTTATGTCTCAAATACTAAATTCTCAAAGATGTCACTTTTTAGCTACAACTTCAAGCAAAAAAGCTCCTAGTGAAAGTTTAACAATTAATTTGTTTTTTATAGTATTAATTTCTTTTTATTTTGGAGGCTCACAAATGGGAAGCTTTCAACTTTTGTTGTTGTTTGTTCTTGATGTCTAATTGATGTATTCCTTTTTCTTTAGAGAGAGATTTTTCCTTCTCTTTACAAAAAATCCTTTAGTAATAAGTGAAAACCCATGAGGATACTTTTGAATAAGGGTAAAGCCTAATCATTTTCCTACCCCAGAGGGAAGGTGTTTTAGGATTAGTTGTAATAATGAAAACCTAAAAATATATCCCCAAAATCATTGGGCTTTGTTTGTAAATCTCTCATTAATTGATGAGTGACAAGGTACCCCTATGCCCAACCATATAAATCACAAGTGTTCACACATGATCTAGTCAAATTCCATGGATGGGACTAGTTGTGCATCATTGTGCTTTGATCGTAGTTCACTTTATTCCCACTTGGACTAGTGGTAGCTTTGTCACATATGGCTTAGTCCAAAGTGAGGTATATGATGTTGTCTAATCCTATGCTTCTCCTAATGATAATAAAGCGATAAATTAATTAAGCTAATCAACAAAAGAAATTAAAACCTAAGTTGACATATGTGTAATGAGTATTCATTCCTAATCATCCATACATGCCCTGGACTTCATGTAACTACCACTAGGATTGCCAATCATACATCACTAGGTGTGCTAAACAACACATTACTAGCTTACCAAGTACTTACACTTAGGCACTCGTGATTAACTCATACTCATTTCGCTTAATGATAGAAATAGTAAATAGAAATAAATGGAAATATTAACTAAAGAAAATAGTAAATAATTAAACAATTAAATAATTAAAGCTAAAATAAATCTAAGTGAATGCGGCAATGATGGAAGTAATCTTGATCTTTATTTCCAATCATGTAATGAGTCTAAGTACATCACACTCAAAAAAAGGTGTCATATGATTACAAACATCACACTGCTATTGATGCATAAATTCTGGATGCACCAACACCGGGAAAGAAAACTCATTTTAGGAGACTATTGCCTAGGGTGCCTCTCATATGGGTATGGAAACCCGGGAATAGTCTTAGCTAGAGAGCACTACATGACCTTTTGCAAATAATAAAATAAAAAGAAATTTGACATTTAAATTAAATAATTATCTTGAATACAATAAGTAAATAAAATAAATAAATTTTCCTTGGTCCCCATTAATGTTGTTGATCCGTGACTGTCGATGGTGTTCACTATTGGGCAGGAAGTCTGCAATCCCTGCAAAAGAGGAAGAGAGAGAGACTATCGAGGGAAGGTACTGCCTCTTTGGCACTGCTACTATAGCAATCAAAAATTTCAATGGCTAGAACACCGAGAGGTCATTAGGCGTATAGCCTAACCCCAGGTCCGTGCGAGGGCCGTGTTGGAATAAATGGAAGTGGGGTGCCCTAAACGGTCTGGTCGATTAGATAAGGACTTAATCGGTGTATAATAACCTTCTATAAATGTTTGTTTTAAAGATGTTATGTGCAATTTAAGTGATGAGAAACAAGTGTAAACTAATGGAGAATAATGCAAAATACAATAATAGAAAAACAAAATGAAATAGGGTTGAGTGAGAAGGTGCACCATCCCAAGATTGGGGGATCTAATCTTTGTTTGGCTGAAGGTGTACAACTAATGTGTAGTGTGGATAGGCATAGCTTACAACAAAGTGGTATGATCACAACTCCTTGAACTGTTGACAAAAACTTGCTAATAGGAACCTTCTGCTTGCCAGTCTCTTTGCCAAAGCTAATTGCCAGAGATCCAAAATGCCAAAATGCCAAATGCCAATCTTCAAAACCAACTACCAGAATAGGTGATTCTCAAAAGCCAACCCTTTGAACATTATTTGATGGGGTATTTATAGAGTCAGATGCAGGAGAGAAACATGGTTTGGATGCCATGTGTCTTGGGTCCCACAGAGTGCAAACATGATTGTGCCATGTTGCTATGTGATGTTGTGTTGCAGTGTCACGTTGGTGTGCTACACTGCAGTGTGATTCTGAATGTGAAGCTTGTTGTACTGTGACCACACCGTTCAAGATGCATGTGCCAAAATCTAATAAACTACCATGTTTGTTACAAAGAATGCCAATAGTGAATGCAAAGTGGAGCCTGTGCTCCAAGACTACGTCTTCCTTACTCTTGCTAGTAGAGTCAAGCATAGGGACAACTTTGGGGATAATCAAGTGGGGTGAAAAATAAAGCAAACTTGCTAATTCTGTCCATTGAAGAAATGCCAAGATGGGAGTGACCATTGCCAACAAGTTCTGGGGCTAACCGAAGATGCTCTAAGGCTTTCATGTGAGTGTTACACTACTTACATTGCCCAGCATATGGGCACAGCATAAACACTCGCACACTACGTTGCCTAGCATAGCCGTCAGTCTTGAGAGGAATCTTGCCTACAAGCTGAAAAATATCTATTTGAAGCCTTGCTAGGCAAGAAACTGCAACCCTATCTTGCATGTTGAAAGGCCCTAGGACCTACGGAGTTCATCTTTGGGAATCTTGGGTGCTTTGTGTCCTTGCTATGCTGTGCTATGCTATGCAGTGTAGCACAACATAGCAACTAGTGTGACATGAATTCCTATCTAATTTGCAATGCTTTATCAAGAAACTTTTCTTGGGGCCTGAGGGTGAAGTGGGATAGGTAGTCTTGGAGTTCTAAATGTGGCCAAGTGTAGTCCCTTTGCTACAAACCACTTGGTAGAGGACCTTTGTGCATTTTGACCCTGTTACGTTGTGCTACGTTGCATAGTGTAGCACCCAATTTGGCTTAAATTTTAACTTACTTTGCAAAAATTTTGTCACAGAATGTCAATCATGTCCTAGTATGGCAGTAGAGCAAACCTATTTGATAGTTGAAGCATGGGCAAATATGCTTACTCCATTAGAGTCATCTGAGTAGGAGTGCAGCGTAGCACAGCGTAGCACTCAAATGAAAAGGATTCTTAATGAAATTTACCATATTTTTGCTATGTCACATTGCTCATGCATCAAGGATGAGGTGGGGCAAATATCTCAGAGGATTGAGTCATTGTCAATCTACATCTTGGATGCCCAATCAGTCTTCCCAAGGCCTGTTACACTGTGCAACATAGCGTAGCATAACAGGTCTCACAGTTAGAAAACTTGTTGAACTATTTTGCTCATCCCAAATACCTTTGATGGCTCCAAGCATGGTCCTTGGGTAGACCATCAGCCGGGTCAAGTGTTAAGCTAGGCAAGCTAGAGGGTGTAGCAAGCTTGTCAACCCGGGCGATAGAAAATTTTCCAGACTGTACAGTCTACCCCTAGTGCATCTTTCATGCAAACTAGCCTTGTGGCTGGGTGCCATGTTGATTGTGCTGTAGGGGTTGATAGGCAAGCTCAGAGGCAATATTGCAAGCATTAGGACTTCTAGGGTGCCATGTCATCTGCATGATCCATCATGACATCATGCTTGTAGAGATCCTTGCCCAAACTCTAGGACTACTAAATCGTGAGAGTCCTAAAATTTATGGTGTTTCAGTGGCTCCTCTTTGTTAACATATAGAGGATTTTCCTAAGAGATGTTGACAAAGAATATGAAACACCATAAAGAACAAGACAACAACACCACTCTTTAGTGCCTACTTGAACCACACTTCACTACGTCTGAAAGTACTAGAAAAGTGATTGTAAGGTAAAGGGGGCAAGGGATGGATTTTAGGAAATAGGTTCAGGAAAGAAATGAATGTAAAATGCAACACTTTAAAAAACTGTTGCCATAGCATGATCCCTCCTTGGAGTGCTTGTGAGGGAATTAGCATGCATGGGTGTCTTTCTTTGTTAGCCTTTGACCTCTCACCAGAGTGCTTAGAGATGGTTGATTTATGGCCAAAGTGATTGTAAAGCAGATGCTATGCCATTTGTGTTAGGAACTTGTCTCTTTTTTTGTGCTTTTCTTGCTTTTCTTTTATTGTACACCCATGTTCAATTGCAGACAAACTTGTCGTTGTTGCAGGACAGGTGTTTCCTTCTTGAGATGAGTTGTGTTACATCCATGTGGGGTTTTGACCTGCCTATAGATGCTTCCCATGGGATGAGTTACATAACATCCATCATGGACTTAGGGGGTTGGGCATGTGAAAGGGCTTTTTCTACATCAAGGAAGCTTACAAAGGGAATGTAAGAGACTGTAGGTATTGGAAACAGAGATTAAGTTGGCTGAAAGGAGAGTAGGACATGCACTCTTGAGTAGCTAGGCTAACCGAAGTGGGTGCTTTGGAGTAATGTAGTGCCTTGCTCTCATGGTGAAACACATCTCTACATGACATCATCTTGGCTTTTATCTTGTAAACACAATAGAGAGAAAACTAGAAAAAAGTAACCATCGAGTGAAGTGAGGGCAAAGTCCTGCTTACTTTGGACACCGCTAGAGTGGCACGTGTGGTCTCTGAAGTGTGCGATTTCCAAAGCAGGAAGGCCAACATAGATTATAGCAATAGTAGGCTGGAAAGGTTGGCATTGAAGAGACTAGGAGTGATGGTGATGTAGGTGCTCAAGATTCCTCCCCCAAGGAAAACATCATGCAGTCCAGCTGCAAGGGGAGAGTCCTAACGGCTGAACACCTTTGTGACTTAGGCGATGGTGAGGGTTGGAGGATGGCAACCTTGTGGCTAGGCCACAATATTGCTAGGACTCCAGCAGTAGGTGTTGATGGTGAGAGCTACTACTGAGGTAACTCGCTATGGTAGCAGTAGCTCCAGAAGGTCAACAAGATGTCAAACAACATCTCTGAAAGGTTAGCAAGATGCCAAGGGTAGTAATGTTACATGTGTTCTAGAGGGTTTTTCCTTAGCAATGTGAACTGCATTCTATAATTGTAACGTCAAACCCCATGTTGTCCAGGAAGTTTGAAAGTGTGCATGCTCGCTTGTTCATAAGAGTCACATGTGTGCACTAGGGAGCATTGCACTACGAACCCAGTAAAGAGTCTTGGTAGACTGTTGGGTGTGCTAGTTTAAGGTACCAATAGACTGTGATGTGCTAGTTTAAGGTTGTAGCAAACCACTACACTAGTTTAACATCATAGAGGATAGTGGATGGCTAGTTTAAGGTCATAGTGGACCATGCTACGGGTGCCAATTTTACATCATATCCCAAGGATGTGTTGTGTCATTTTAACATAATAGAAGATGTTCTATGCCAGTTTATAGTCATAGTAGACTATCTGTGCCAGTTTATAGTCATAGTAGACTATCTATGATAATTTATAGTCATAGTGGACTATTTGTCCCAGTTTATAGTCATAGCGGACTATCTTTGCCAATTTTACGTCATAGCAGACGATCTATGCCAGTTTATAGTCATAGTGGACTATCTTTGCCAGTTTTACATCGTAGTGGATGATCTACTTACATTGCTTTGTATTTGATGTAATCCTTTGTGTAAAACATAGTATGACTTGAGGTAAAAGTGGTTAACAGGATTTGCGAACTCATTGCCATCCATATGAGCTAGTTTGAATGCTTTGTTCTCATAGGCTTTCGTGACTATGAAAGGACTTTCCTAGTTGGCTAAGAATTTTCTTACTAGTTCATGAATAGCCTTGAGGACTAAGTCCCCCTTTTTGATTGGCTATTGATGTAGGTTGCAATGATGCTTTTGTCGTTGCTTGTCTTGGTACCATTCGATGTGACCAAGTGTTTGGGCACGATCCTCCTTTATGGAGTCAAGATCAATGATCCTTGACTTGTTGTTTTGAGCCTCATCTATAACTTTTGAGAGGATCATCCAAAGTGATGGAACCTACAATTCAAGAGGTAACACCCCTTCAGATCCATAAATAAGACTATAAGGAGTCTTACTTGTAGTTGTTCTACATGTCATATGGTAAGCCCACAACACGTAGAGGATTTTCTCATGCCATCACCTCTTTCTGTTACTAAGTATCTTTTTTAGAAGGTTAATGATGGCCTTGTTTGTTGCCTCTACCTGATCATTCCCCTATGGGTAGTATGACGATGAAAAAGAGTGTTTGATTTCAAGGTTGTTGCAAAAGGTTTTAGTTTCCACGCTACTAAATTGTGGCCCGTTGTCCATCACAATAGTCATGGGAAGACCAAACCTTGTTACTATGTTATCTAGGAGAAAGTGGCAAACTTGTTGAGATGTGATCTTTCTCAGGGGAATAGCCTCTACCCACTTTGTGAAGTATTCAGTTGTGGTGATAATGAAGCTATGTCCTGTAGAAGACTTAGGTGTGATGGATCCTATGATATCTAGTCCCCAACGTTGGAATGGCCATGTGATCTATGTAGGATGTAATTTGGTAGGTGACACATGTATAAGGTTTGCATGGTGTTGACATACATCACATGTCCTAAATTTGGTGAGGCAATCGCATTCTATACAAGGCCAGTAGTACCCTAGGTGTCTGATTTTTGCTGCCATAGCCCTAGGAGCTATGTGTCCCACACATAGTCCCTCATGGACTTCATTAACAGTTTTTTGTGCTTCTTCCCCACTAACACAAGCTAGCAGTATCCCATCAAAGGAGAGTTTGCATAAGGTGTTATCTCCTATAAGGAAATATTGCCGTGCTCGCTTTCGTATTGCATCCTTTTGAGCGAATGTTAAGCTGTGTGGGGGTTCACCATGTTGGAGGTATGCTTTGATGTTGGCATACCATTCTTGGGTATCTGTTGCACTGATAGATGTGATGTGTGCTACTTGAGTAATAGGATCTGTGCATTCTATTATTGAAGCAGGAAAGGTGGCAAATAGATGTGATGACACATTTAATGCTAACATGGCTAGCACATCAGCTATAGTGTTCTCGTTATGAGGCACATGTTGAATGTCTAATGTTGTGAACTGCTTTAGTAAATTATTGGCTAAGTTGCAATAAGGTTGCAAATGTAAAGCCTTGCAAGCATAGACTTCAGTGATCTAGCTGACAACTAATTGCAAGTTTCCTTGGATTGTCAAATGTTGGATCTTTAGCTCTTGAGCTACTAGAAGGCCCCTAAGGAGTCCTTCGTACTCAGCTACGTTGTTCATGCAAAGGAATGTAAAATGATACACAAAGGGTCAAATTTCCCCAAAGGGAAATGTAATAACTATGGCGATGCTACCACCTCGTGTAGTTGGAGCGCCGTCAAAATGTAAACAGGCTTCAAAATCAAATGGTATATAGCTTAGGCTATTGATATGCTCATCCAGAAATTTGGGTTCTATTATTGCCTGAGCATCAACGGGTGAAGTTGTAATTTGTGTGGCTATTTCTTGACCCTTTGTTGATGATTGTGCTACATAATGTAAATCAAATTCCGCAGTTATAGTTTTCCATCAAGCTATTGTACTACTCTCATATAAGTTAGTTGTAATAGCTCGAAGTATGTTGCTCTTGCATATGATGTTAACTTTACTACGAAATAGGTAATGCCTTCACTTTTTTAGTGCAAATACTAGGGAGAGACAATTTTTCTCTACCTCATTATACTTTACCTCATAATCTATTAATGCATGGCTTAGATAGTAGACTGGGATTTTAGATCCATCATCTCTTTTTGACATAGCAATGCAATAATAGATGTGTCAAATGTTGCAAGGTAGATGTAGAAAGGCCTATCCATTTGTGGTGGGTAAATAGTTGGGAGATGAAAAAGCTATTTCTTTAGGTTATTAAAGGCTTGTTGACATTAATATGTCCACTCAAAGTTGATGCCCTTCCTAAGAAAATGTTGCATGATGTGTAGTTTGTCTATCAACCTTGCGATAAACCTTATGATAAACTATACTCTACCTTGCAACTAGTGCAACTCTTTAAGGTTTGTAGGTGGTGCTAAGTTGATGATGACCCTCACCTTATCAGGGTCCACTCGTATCCTTGTTTTCGACACTAAAAAACCTAACATGTGTCTGGTTTAACTTCGAAAATACATTTCTTGGGGTTGAGGCGTAGGTCATGCTTATGACAACATTGGAGAACTATATTGAGATTGTTGGGATGATCAATACCTTCCTTAGACTTGACTGCTATGTCATCAACGTAATCGTTTTATCTCTCCAAGAGGTAGTCACTAAAAATATACGTCATTGCTCGTTGATAGGTTGCTCCATCATTTTTTAGTCCAAAGGGCATCATTGTGTAGCAAAAGGTTCCCCAAGGAGTCATGAAGGTGGTTGCCAATTGATGCTTTAGGTTTATACAGATCTAGTTATAGCCCAAGAACCCATCCATGAAGGACAGTAAGGCATGACCAGCCGTAGTGTCGATAAGTTAATTGATACTTGGCAATGGGAAGTCATCCTTAACCGTTGCTTTATTCAGGTCTCAAAAGTCTATAAAAATTCTTATACCTCCTATTTTCTTAGAAACTACAATGATGTTTGATACCCATTCCAAGTAATCAACTGCCCAAATGAAACTAGCTTGATAAAGCTTGGTGATTTTGTCATGTACAACTAGTGCAATCTTTGGTTTGATTTTGCAAGTCTTTTTCTTGACTACCTTGACACATGGCTCTAGGATAATGTTGTGTTGTATGAGCCATGAGTCTAGGCCCGACATGTCATCATATGACCATGCAAACACTTTAACATTGTCATTGAGAAATTTCGAGATGTTTTGATGTACCTGTGGATGTCAATAAAAGGGTCCTCAGTCACATCCCCTACTTCTAGGTCTAGGGCATGGACTAGGTATTCAAGCTAGTCCATGGGTGCTTCTAAGGATGCTATGTGAATGTCACAAGAGGATAATTCAAAGTCTACCAATTCTAGATTCAAGCATCTTGTAAATCTGCCATAGGGACCCATCAAGGTCAAAGGAAAACAAAGATCACCATGCATAGCCATTTTTTGATTGGACCTATCACAATAAGCAAATAGACCAAGTTAAGTGATACTTGTTTGAAGTAATATCATGTAATGAATATATGTAAATCAATAATGCAACATAAGATAGTTGCTAGTTTAAGGTCTTACCAAACCACCACTATGCAAAATTTGTAAATTGAAATTGCTAGTTTAAGGTCTTAGCTGATCGTAAACATGTAATATTGTGAGTTAAAGTTGCTAGTTTAAGGTTGTAGCAGACCATCATCAGCTCTAAAATGTAAGAAGAATGTTAAAATTGCTAGTTTAAGGTCATGGTGGATTGTAACTGAGCTACGCTATAAGTTAAAATTGCTAGTTTAAGATCTTGGTAGGCCATAACCATGTAAAATTTGTAGAGATGAAGTGAAAATTTTGGTGGATCCACTTGCTATGCTACAACTAAGTGTTATGCTGTAGTGGAAAAATGCTATGCTATAGTAGTGCTACACTGTAGGGGTGTTCTACATTATTTGGGACATGTAAGTGATAGTTTTTTTTACCGCGTTGGCTATAAATAGGGGATTACCCCCTAGTAAAATTGTCATTTTCATTGTTAGAGCCAACACCCAGAGCATAGCACAGTCTAGTTGAAAGAAAGTGTAACAAGTGTAGCGTAGCAGTTGACAGAGCCGATTTGTGAGCAAGGCAATGGAGCACAAAAGAGAACGCAGGCATCAAGGACTTGCCAAGGTGGACAAAGTGAAGCACACTCTAGGATGCCTCTCTAAGGCACACATTGAGGAGCAGCCGGAGGCTCCATCTACTCAGTAAGTTGCTAGGTTACTCTCGTTTTATTTATGTGATGTATTAGGTTAGATTACCATTGCTGTTACTATTTTTGCCATCACGGTCACCGTTGCTGCAACTATTGTCATTTCTTTTGTTGTCATTTTGGCTGCAGCGACCATGGCAATTGCTACACTATGGTTGCGCATGGTATCACCTCAGCCACCATTGTTAAGAATGGTCACTACACTATCTTAGGGGTTTGGGCGACTCTAGGTGACGTAGTGCATGCTCAGCATAGCGTATCGCCTTTATAAGGGATTGTTTGTTTGCAAAGTTTCAAGGCAGTGTAGCACATGCCTAGCATTAGATTGTTCTAGTCATTGGCATTGTTATATTGTTACATTTTAGTTCTTGTTACACTATGCTATTATATTGATAGGCCCATTAGGTTGTTACGCTAGCAATTTGTCATGCTGCTACATTGTTAAAGGCCCACTATGCTACCACGCTATTAGAGTGTTTTTCTTGCTACGTTGGCATGCCTATTATATGTTGTGCTTGTTATACTTATCATATTGTTACACTTGTTGTACTGTTTCATCTATTGTACTTGCCACTCTGTTACGCTGCATGTGGAGTGGTTGTCCTACTACGCTACACGTAACGTAGCCATTACTGTTGTACAAAGTGTGGCTACTATGCTACACTATATAGGACATGTTTGCCGTGCTATGTTATGTAGGGCATAGCTACTATGCTGTGCAGAGTGTTCTTGTTATGCGCATAACACCCTACTACATGGCTACGCTATGCTATTGTGTCAAGGACTTACCGTTTTGTGCCTAAGGAAAATTTGTAAATGGAGGATCACACTAAGCTACATTAGTAATCATCACTTGAACATAGTGCTAACATTTGGTGCTTGGTCATGCAGGGTCATGTTGAAACCCGTTCTAATTGTCCTTGAGCTAGTAGGAGTCCTGTGCTGCCTCAGTGAACCTGTGGCCAATGTCCCCCCCTCCCCATGCATGGGTAGGGCATCAAGTGGTCTAGTTCTAGGAGGGTGCATGGGACTTCTTAGTGTTCCTTCTTTGCCATTTTAGTGTGATCGTGTCGTCACAATTATTAGCCAAAAAAGCCACTGTACTTATTGAAATGTTGTTGCCTGGGGCAAACCAGGGCATTCTAAAGTTCATGGCTGATGGGTTGATCGAAGGTGAAGGGGAAGAAGGCTCAAACTAGCACCCAAGGGGCTTGAGGTGCTTAAGTTGGATTTGGTACATGGCCAAATTCAAATGCTACCATTTATACAACACGTTGTATGTTGCTCGTCACATGGGTACCTACTTTCAGAACCCACCTGGAACTATTTATTATGCCAACGGGTGAGTCCTGTGTAGATGTTTTAATCATGTTGCATCATTTGCCTTGTGCTAGTCAAAATGCTTACTGTATTTTGCATGTTTCTAGGTTTTATATTGACTAGGATGGTCTTCACGGTAATACAAATACACTGGCATTAGCCCAAATGGCTTTTCAAGAGTTCTCCTCTACTGGGAATGTGCATGCCAGTGTTATAGAAAAACTTTGGCTTGATTTCAAAACCTATCCAATCAATTATTCCAAGTTCTATCGAAAATGTGAAGAAGTTGGCTAGTTGGATAGCAAAAGGGCATCTTGCTGACTGCTTACCATAGAAGACATTCTGGTGGAAATTCCACCATTTCCTACACCCTTTAGACCTGGTATGTTAAATGTGCATTTTTTTACATGCTCAAGTGATGATTTACTTTTGCTTTTGCTAATTGTTTTTGTTGGTTATTGCAATAGTGAGTGCATCGCAAGAGGTTACAGTGATCACTTCTAGGTGTGACAAGACCAACCTCTTCTTCAAGTATGGGGAGGTGGATGAGACTCAGTGTTGGCTTTGCAATGGGGCCGTAGCCATCCTGGTTCACAACATTCAAGAGGTTGGGCTCATGGATTTATTCTTGGCTATAAATCCAAGTGTCCTAGCTACAAAAATGCTTTCCCTAGTTGATTCCTTCTCCGAAAAGGTTGACCTCTTCCGCACACGGGTTCACAATGTGTAGGTGGTGTTTGAAATTAATGAAAAACTATTTGTGGATCTTTTCAGTGTCCCTTCTGATGGTCTCCCTATAGGATAAAAGTCTAGCAAAGATGCAAACCATCAAGGGGATATCGAGAAATGGCTAGGAAAAGCAAGGATCGAAAGAGGATTTACATCCATAAGGTCAAGATAGTAGTGGCCCAAATGGTTTAACCTATCTTCCATGTCCATGACTTCCCTAAGCTACTCTCCCAAGGGAAAATCCTTGGAGTAGGGTAGGCCTAGATAATGAGGGAGGTCATGGAGGAAGGGACTCACTACAATTGGGCCAGTACCTTTCTAAAGGCTTGCGTGATGAAATGGTCAAGCTTCGTGAGAAGCTTGATTCCTGTTTCAATGTGCATTATGCCTTCTTCGTAGCTTGCCTATGATGATTTGCAGAATTCCTAGTATTCCATGAAAATGGTGCCTGGGTACAACAAGATTGTAACCAGATCTCCAAGCCATGGATTTGCTAGGTTTTTTTCACCACATGATCCCAAGACCCCCTAGAAGCTATTGAGGAATCACTTTCAATAACAATGAGGGATTGGGTGGCACGATCCTTTCATGCCCAAGACAGTGTGGGAGAGGTGCCTTTAACACCAGCAATGTGTTAAGAAGAACATGGCTCATTGCAGAAACTATGAAAACTAGGTGGCAATGTAAAAAGTCTCGTCTTGTGGAAGAACCTTCCCATACGAATGAAGAGAGGGGAAGAAAGCTGTGAATCAAAGTTCGCAAAGTGCAGCCCACAGTTGGTAAGTATGCTTAACTTTCTTATTAGCGTAGCACAATGTAGTGCCTATTTTATGTTGGAGTATCCTACTTATTTTGATCATGTTTTATCAGAAGAAGAAGAAGAAGAGAAAGAGGTTTTGGCCCATGGAGCATGGGTGCCTACTGAAGAGGAAGAAGAGGCCCTGATTGCAGAAGAAGAGGTCCCTATCATAGAGGAAGAGGTTCCTATTCATAACCTTTTTGCAGAATGTGCTTTAGTACCTAAGGGAAACATGAGTGTTGAGGATGCTGCCACACTTTTGAGTCAACTGGAAGGAGAGGGGCTACAATTTGATGTTGGTGAGTTTGATCACTTGCTTAAGAGTGTGTCGATGGGCAATCTCCCCACTATCACCCTTGAGGATTTGCTGGGTAGGAGCATTGCACTGTCATTTGTCATTTTTCATTAGCTTTTTTGTTGTCCTCTCCATCATTGCTAACATGTTTTACTGTGCAGTGGACACTGTTGATGCCCCTGACCCTTCTTCCTCGATCCATCTTCGACTATGGATCGAGACCCCCAATAAATTTACCTTTATGGAGGGGGTGGTCAATGACATGATTTAGGTAGATTGATCTTGAGATAGGTATGCTAAAGTTACTACATTAGGCTCTCTAAATTGTTACTACATTTCTATTATGGCACTATGACTAACACTCTCCCATGTGTGATTGACAACTTCTCATCTCAAGTGGGATCCTAGGAAAATCGTTGAGGTTGATGCTATGCCTGAACTCCCTCCAAAGGTAGCCAAGGTGCCTCATCATATATACAAGGAAAAGAGTAAATGTGCATTGTACTCAACATGCTCCTTATGGGAGTGTAGGCATGTTAATGAGGCCCTCTAGAATAGGATACAAAAACTTGAGAAAGAGAAGGCCAACCAAGCTGCTAAGTTAGAGGACCTTCGATCCAGAAATGAATTTTTGTTGGCCCATGACACTAGTGATGGTAGTTGGCATACGGCCATTATTGACTATGCAAGATATTGGACAACCATACGGAGTAAAAATGAGGCCACTCGCGAGATTATTAAACAGTGCATGCATATGGACCTTCTAGCTTAGAAGAACCAAGACTGGAAGGATTATAGAGTAAACATGTACAAATGGGGACAAGCATAAAAGAACCATAAGCATATGTATAAAATGGAATGTTCTATCTATCGTAAACAATACTGGGATGCTACTATTGAGTTACATACCCATAAGCTATTCCTTGATGTCATTGGTGCTTCCAAGGCCTATGAAAAGTTCATGCAATAGGTGATGGTTAGTGAATCTCCCAAAAGGGAAATGACCCTACCTGCCGAGGAGACCACCACCACCACCTTTTCCCCAGGACCACCCAAATGGACAACTATGGAAAAAGGGAAAGTTCCGACAAGTGCTGATATGGGAGAGGAGAATTGGGCCAACCTCACTGAGGAGGAGATCTTGCAACGTCTTGTGGCTGGCATGGATAGGATACCCTCCAAAATGGATGCAAGGCCATCCCAAGTTAGTCACTTTTTGTTGTGTCATAGTTTATTTTATGAGAGCCTTTGTTGTAGTTTTGATTCATTATTTTATTTTCTACCTTATGCAGGATGCAAATGGAGATATAGGACCCAATGGAACAAGAAATTGTGATGGTAACAAAGACTTATAGTGTGGCAGGGCAGAATTTTTTTTTCTAAATTTAATTTTTAGTAAACATTATTGTATGGAATGAAATTTAATGAAAGGCATGGTGGACAATAATTATTTTATTTTAGCTAATCTATTATTATTATTTTCATTAATGTATTTGGGCCCCTTGAGGGCCCCTTGTTTTAGTTTTAGGCCATTTCAGGTCGTGGCAATAGTTTAAGGCCATTTTAGATCATTGCTTAATGAAAAAGGTTTTTTTTTTCTTTTTTTTTACTTTTATCTATTTTTTGAGAAGTGGAGTTGCCAGTTTTAGGCCTTAGCAGGCCGCGATGGTAGTTTAAGGCCATTCCAGGCCATTGCAATAATTTAAGGCCATTTCGGGCCATTGCAATAGTTTAAGGCCATTTCAGGCTATGGTGCTAGTTTAAGGCCATCTCAGGCTGAAGCGATAGATAATCAATGCAAGCAATAGCCATGATGTAAATGGTGGACATAATGTAAATAGTAGACATGATGTGAATGCAAACAGTAAACATGATGCAAACAATTAAAACAAAGTAAACAGTGATCATAATGTTAAAAATGAACATAATGCAAATAGTGATCATGATGCTAAAACTAAGATGGAAGCGGATGCAAATGTTAAAGCCAAGCCTTTATGAAATTGAATTAGAGGTAATCTCTAATTACGTAGTTGTTTTCTAACCCATCGTGGGCTAGGTGAAGCATATGGCCAAGAGGCTTTGTTGTGCTATTCTTTTATGTCACTGTCTACTATCTGAAAAGGCAACTCAGCCCACGTGGTTTCTTTATTTGAGTCAAAATTTTTGGCCAGCTCATCAATCATGCAAGGGGTTTCAACATGAACAAATGCTTCATTCTCAAATATTACTATGTCCGAGCCTTGCTCCATGTCAACGTTTTTTATGGCTTGGGCAACTACTTCATCATCATAGATCACCACTTCCCCACTCGTGTAGGGTAGGTGGATCTCTTGATGTATCAGTGAAGAGAAAGCCCTTAATTAGGCTAACCATGACCTCCCCAAGATCAGGTTGAACCCAGGCATCTCTTCCACCACAATGAACATTGCACTTGTGGGGAACTGGTCCCCCATCAAAAATTTAATATGGATAGTTTCCTTTACCACCACATGCGTCTTGTTGAACGATTTCAGGAAAGAAGTTGCTATGGACTTGATTTGATTGACCAAGCCCAATTTTTCCACTATGGGAAATGGAATGACATTGGTAGTATCCCCATCATCAATGTGTACCATTTGGATCTTGTACTAGTTGATCCAAATTGTGATGAATATGGGTGCCATTATCACATGACCCTTTTTAGGGTCATCCTTAATGGACTTATTGTGAAATGTCAATTGTGCTAGCCATGGTTCTTCGGCTGTAGAGGGAAGCATGACAGTGTGGATTACTTTCTCTTCAACTGACATGTTTTCGTCAACCGAGATAGACGCTAACATGCGAACCATAGCCTCACTATGGTCTGTGGAAGTCATTATCAGGTCATATAGATTTAAAGTTGTGTTTCTCTGCTTCAGGGCCTATTTGACTTGCGTAAGGACATTGAGAAAGTCCTACCTACCATCTTGTTGTTTGTTAGCCTTCTCCTCCTCCATACATCCTAGAAGACGAATCCCTCAAGGGGGAGGGGTTTCTGGTTAAGTATTGGGCTTTCTTGGATGGGAAGGTGATGACTGCGTATGTGCATTGTTACCAGTTGTTGATGATGAAGGGGCATGGTCATTGAGGACAAAGGGGTAGGCTATGGGAAACCTAATATGGTGCATTCCCTAGCCATCTTGTCTACTAAATGCTCTTCCCATTTCTTTGGATGGGGAGACTGTGATGTAATTTTTGTTTCCTGGCTTTGTGTGGTAGAGGAGCTTGAATGTTTTGGCACCTCAATGACAAATGGTGCCTATTGTTTTAGCGTAGGTGGCAATGCAACTCTAAGCAAAAAGGGTGTAGGGGATGTCTAACAAGGGACTTTAAGGATAAACAAGGCTTGTGATGTTGTTGTTGTTGGCGTTTCTTCATTACGAGGAGGTACACATACCATGAATGGTTGCTATGGTGGTTCTAGATTATTGTCAATGCCAATGACGTTGATGGTGTACCCCACGTTGTTAGCATTTAGGGGGTCTTTGTAAACATGCATTGATTAATTCTTAGGGTAGATGGGACTACTCTCATCCAAGACTAATTTTCCTTGATCAATCATTCGTTGGATGTCATCTTTCAGTGCTAAATAGTAGTCTATATCATGATCACACAGTTGGTGATAGTCACAAAAATATTCTAACCTGAAATTCTTAGGGACTGGTGGTTAGTTGGGTGCAGCTAAGGAGGGGTTCCTAAGAACTTCACAGTACCTTTGATGACGTTTGATTACCTCCTTCAACTTTTGTTTATGTTGTATACACCCAGCTCCCAACAGTTTCTTCAGCAATTCTGAAGGCTTAATGGGTAAGGGGATATACTTGGAGCAATACTTGGAGCAATAGTTGGGCTCAAAGTTGGGCCTTGGCTGGGTCGGTGCCACAGGTGTTGATGTTGAGGATTGTCTTATGTTTCTTGGGCCAGGTGTGGTGTTGGGTGCTATTACCTCCTTTTTTTTGTTGTTGTTGTCGGGCTTGCCTTCCTTGGCCATAGTAGCCACTATTTTTGCTACAACCTTGCCCTTCTCTTTGTCTTTCTTGATGTGTGCATTTTTGTATGTGACATAGGTCGGGTTCTTGCTAGCTTTGGCCATGTCCTGAATGCTCTTGGTCTAAGCAAAGGCTTGGCTAAGGGAGCACGGGGCTAGGTAATAGAGCTTAGACTTAATGAAGTTGTTTACTGCATCCTTAAAGATGGCCAACAAGTGGGCCTCAGCAATAGGCTCATGTATCTCATTCAAGGTTGTGCTCCACCGCTATATGAATCTCTACATGGATTCTAGAGGGTCCTGCTTGATGCTCATGAGCTAGTCCAATGTGACCTTTGGTTTCAGGTTGTACTTGAAGCGGGTCATGAATTGGGTTAGCAGCTCTTCCAAGGTTGAGATGGAGGCACATGGGAGTGCACAGTACTAGTCTAGAGCTTTGCCTATTAGAGACATGACAAAGATGTGGATGATGGTATGTGGCCATGGTTGCAGCAGTAGAGATTCGGACTTGAAGATCACCAAATGCACATTGGGATCACCCTCCCCATTGTATTTTGTAAATTGGGGGAGCAGCACCCTAGGGGGTAGCATAAGCATAGGGATAGCTGGGCTGATAGGGTCATCATGGTAAAATTCCATGACTTGTACGGTGTCAAAACTGACGGCTTTAAGCCATTTGATTTTCTCAGTGAGGGTCTGGATGAGTTAGAAAGCCTGATCCAGGCCCGGGGACATTGTAGATGGTTGTTGGGCTGTAGGAGTAGCCATCATTGGTGGCGTTGTAAGGGCAGCAGCCTGTCCCATGCAGGGTGTGTAACGATGGAAAATGTCGGCAGCTGGAAAATACCATACAAAATTCCGCATACACAGTTTTAACCACAGATCCGTGCGAGGGCTATGCTGGAAAAACGAATCCGCGGCACCCTGAACAGTCTTGTCGATCAGACAGGGACTTACTAATCAGTAAATCGATGAAGGTTATGAATATTTCGTGGAGCGATCTGATTCGAGGAATCGCAAAACGAGGGGGAAATGACGTAGATGTATTGCAACGATGATAATGCTAAACATGATAAGAGGAGGCTAGCACAAGAGAAACACGTAGTTTCAAGATCTACGCTTTGACTTGAAAAATGTATATTTTGTATACCACATTACACTAGGGAGACCCCGATTACTTGATGTAAGGCAAGCACAAAACAACAAGAAAACTGTCCAAACAGAAGTCCGATCTACCTCGTGGGCCAAAGCCGGGATGCAAGGAAGGTCAAGCTCTGACATCTACCGATCAACTGTTTCTGACCAATAGAGTCTGAAGACCGTGCAAGATGATCTCACGATCTTTGATCTGCTTCTTTCGCCTTAGGTAGTTTCTGTTTCAGACCGCCAATGGTCGTTGGTGGAGAAGGCTGTCTTCCCCAGTAGAACGATTACTCCTGTTGCCGGTGCTCAAAGCGAACTGTGCTCTGTTTCTGCTAGAAGGTGATGCTGTCAACAATCGCCAAAGTGCTGCTCTTTGTATCTCTGCTCAAAAGTGATAAGTGCTCCAGTGCTCATAAAATGCCTTTGCTTCTTTGATTTGCCAACCCTTGTATCTTTGTCAACTGGGGTATTTATAGGCTGCACCGTCCTGTGGAAAAGGCGTAACCCTGATGACGTGTGTCCCGAATGTTTCGGGTACTGTTGGTCTGACCATTTTTGTGTCAAACTTCATGACTATGCACAATACGCTTATTTGCGTATTGTGCATGTAAAGAATAGATGTACGTCAGGCGTGTTTCAACTGTCTTTGGGTTATATTACGCTCATTCACGCTGCGTTGCATGCACGAGCGTAACATAACATGGAAACAATGGATTCAAGCTGTTTTATGCTCACTTACGCAGCCGCGCGTAGTGAAGCGTAAACGATGTCTAGCTTGGCGACGCAATACGCTGTGATACGCTACGTTGCGTGATGAGCGTATGATGAGCAATCACACTTTCTTAGACTTTGCCTTTGACTGTTTTGGAGCACATTATGCTGTCGTGCGTAACAGAGCATAAACCTGGCCTTGAACAAAAGACTTAGCAAAATATATGAGAATTTGCATATTACGCTGCTCAAGCCTCTCCCTATGCCGAAGTAACTAGCCTTTTGATGCTGGAGTACGTTTAAACAAAATCACGCTAAGCGCCATTACGCTACGTCGTGTGATATAGCGTAAACAGAGAAAACATAGTAGGATTAGAAATCTGCAGAGGAAGCTGAAGATTTGATGCTATGCGCCCCTTGGTGTTGTTCTGTCTTATTCTCCCTTCTGGAATTCTGACATGTGCCCTTACCTGAATTGCGAATCTTTTCCTGAGGCCGACTTGCAATTTTCACGGTGTTTCAATGGCCCCTCTTTGTTGATGGTTAGAGTGCTTGCCCGAAAGACGTCGACAAAGAATACGAAACAGCGGATTGGTAGAAGCAAGAACAGTGTCCATCCATGGCCACTCAGGCGTTGCCCTGTCAACATCGAAGAGCGAAGCTGGAGGGAATGGGAGATAGAATGACATAGTAGGAAATAGGTTTGGGGAAGACGTAAAATAGGTCAAGATGGTAAGAGTATAAAATACGCTTACGGAAAGCACAGAAACATACGCACACTTATGTCAACAGGAATGCTTTCAGATGAGCGTAGCGCATCAGCCTGATATTTCTCTGTCACAGATCATAGTAGGAATGCTTGCAAAAGGAGCATGGTGCGTCACTTCTGTGATATCTCTACTAGTGCAAGTGTGGAAAATGGATGCTTGCGTATGTAGATTTTGCGTACGGGAAGCGGGTGGTAGGGATGAAATGAAATAAGAGCTAAGGGTAGGATTATGAGAGGTATAGGCATGCAGTTCTAAGTGGTCGGGAAAACCTGAGCAGCCATCTCAAAACGCTGTTGTTCTTCACCGCTCAGATGGATGCACCTTTGAACCACATCCTCGAAGCAAGTAACCTACAACCACAGAAGAAAACAGAGGATACCATTGCCCATGCGAACAAGAGGCAAGGTTGTTGAAACGAGCACCGTTTGATGCGAGATAGAGCGATTGGGCCGTGAAGAAGGAGCTGGAGCATGAGGGCGAAGCCGCCAATCCTGACGATTGGCCTAGCATATCTTTGCCAAAAGGCATCAGACACAGTGCACCTAGTTGGTTAGTCAAAGAACCAGCTAGATGAATTTGCGAAGCCAGTGTCTGATAGCGATGATCAGCATAGGTCCCCGAGGTCATTGTCGACGAGGATTTCGTCGGTGCTCCGGCTAGCGAGACTAAACTCTCAGAGGTACCACCACTACAGTGGACGCAGTGATGGCATCTCCGAGGGATCAGTAAGATGCCTCTTAGCTTGTCCGAGGAATCAGTAGGATGCCAGTGGGGTGGCGACCCTAGGATTATCCCAGTATCCCACCTCGTTTGTCATGCAGCTGTACAGAGATGATCACACTCACTTGATTTACATGGAAGCGGTCTGTAAGTCCCAGTTTTAAGTCCTGGTAGACTGTCATTGCTGGTTTTATGTCTCAGCAGACCATGGTCCTAGTTTAGCGTCTGGGCGGACCGAAAAATGCTAGTTTTACGTTGCAGCGGATGGTGGTATGTCTGATTTATGGTCTCAGCAGATCGTGCTGTGGATGTTAGTTTCGTGTCATGACCCAGGGATAGATCTGTGCTAGTTTTACGTCTCAGCAGATGACTACTTACCTATGCCAGTTTAGCATCGTGGCGGACACGTGCAAAAGATGCCAGTTTTTCATCTTGGCGGACCTGTATCACATTGCCAGTTTTACGTCGTAGCGGACGATTACAACTTGCCAGTTTAGCGTCATAGCGGACGAGCAGTGCTAGTTTAGCGTCGTGGCGGACGCGTACAAGGAACGCCAGTTTTACGTCGTAGCGGACGATGGTTGCCACGGTGGTTGCCAGTTTAGCGTCGTAGCGGACGATGGTTGCCATATCTGATTGTTCACACTGGAGATGCTGCTAAACGTAATACTGCTTCAGATAGACATGATTTATAGGGTTCGGTAATTCATTGCCATTGACGTCTGCTAATTTGAATGCTCCGTTGTTATATGCATTAACCACCAAGAAAGGGCCCTCCCAGTTTGCAGAGAACTTGCCTACTAGTTCGCGCACGGCCTTCAGAACTAGATCTCCTTTCTTGATCAGGTGCTACTGAAGGTTGTGACGATGCTTCTGTTTCTGTTTTTCTTGATACCTTTCAATCGTGTCAAGAGCCTGTATTCGCTTCTCTTCTACTAAATCCAGATCCGCGATTCGAGACTTGATGTGTTGAGCCTCATTTATAACCGTGGAGAGGACCATTCTCAGAGAAGGAATTTGCAGTTTGAGAGGCAACACTGCTTCAGATCCATAAAACAGGCTATAGGGCGTACTACCTGTAGCCATCCTACACATAGTACGATACGCCCATAGCACATAGAGGATCTGTTCGTGCCACCGCCTTTTGTTGCCGTCGAGCATTTTCCTAAGCAGATTGATGATCACTTTGTTCGTTGCTTTAGCTTGACCATTCACTTGCGGGTAATAGGGGGAGGAAAAAGATTGTCTAATGCCCAGGTTATCACAGAAGGATTTGGTTTCCGTGCTACTAAACTGTGGCCCATTGTCGGTCACGATAGTCATCGGGAGACCAAATCTGGTTACTATATTCTCCAGGATAAAATGGCAAATCTGCTGAGATGTGATCTTTCGCAGGGGGAAGGCCTCTACGCACTTTGTGAAATACTCAGTAGCAGTAATAATGAAGCTATGACCTGCAGAAGATTTCGGCGTGATGGGGCCTATAATGTCTAGTCCCCATCGTTGAAATGGCCATGTTATCTACGTTGTATGTAATTCTGTAGGTGACACGTATATGAGATTCGCGTGACGCTGACACGTGTCACAAGTTTTAACCTTTGTCAGAAAATCCTTTTCCATGCGTGGCCAGTAGTATCCTAAACGATGGATTTTTAGGGCCATAGCCCGTGGTGCTATGTGGCCGCCGCATAGTCCCTCGTGAACTTCGCCGACTATATGTTGTGCTTGGTTTTTGTCAACGCAAGTAAGCAGCATGCCATCAAAGGAGCATCTACAAAGAGTGTTGTCTCCGATGATGACGTATTGCCTAGCCCGCTTGCGTATCGCATCTTTCTATGCACGTGTCAATTCAGATGGTAGTTCACCCTGTAAAAGGTAAGTTTTAATGTCGTCGTACCATTCAGGCATGCTTCCCTCGAGAAGAGAAGAGATTTTTGCCATCTGAATGATAGGATCTGCGCAGTCTGTTAGCAATGCAGGATAGGTGTCCAAAAGATGTGAAGGCACGTTCAGAGCCAGTGTTGCCAGTGTGTCGGCCAGTGTGTTATTCGTGCGTGGCACGTGCTGGACATCAATGGTCACAAATCGTCTCAGAAGATCTTTAGCCTTATCGCAGTAGGGCTGCAAATGTAAAGCCTTGCAGGCGTAGGCCCCTGTGATCTGATTTACGACAAGCATCGAATCACCCCTAATCGCCAGGTGTCGAACATCAAGTTCATTGGCAGTTAGTAATCCCCTGAGGAGCCCCTCGTACTCTACCACATTATTCATATAGGGGAAGGTTAAGCGATAAGCGTGTAGATGCACATCCTCATGTGATAGCGTAATAACAGTGGCAGCACTGCCACCTCTAGAAGTTGAAGCTCCGTCAAAATACAACGGTACTTTGGGGCCTATCAAGACAGGGCTTAAACTATGTACATGTTCGTCAGGGAACTCTGGTTCTATAGTCGCTTGATTGTTAATTGGTGACGTTACTAACTGGTCAGCTATCACTTGGCCTTTCGTAGATGATTGACCAATATAGTGCAGATCGAATTCTACCGTGATAGCCTTCCAGCGAGCTATTTTACTACTCTCGTATAGGTTGTGCGTAATGGCCCTAAGAATTTTGTTTTTACAAATGATGTTGACCTTGCTACGGAAAAGATAATGCCTACACTTTTTAAGCATAAAAAATAATGCTAGGCAATTACGCTCGACATTGTTGTACCTCGTTTCGTACGCACATAGAGCATGACTCAAGTAGTAGATGGGCACTTCCGACCCATCATCCCTCCTTTGATAAAGTAATGCTGCTAACACTACGTCCGAAGTTGCGAGGTAAATGTAAAATGGTAAGTCCCTTTGTGGTGGGAAAACCGTCGATAAATTTTGCAGTTCTTGTTTTAAGCTGTCAAACGCACGCTGGCAATCGTCGGTCCATTCGAAATTAACCCCCTTTTCAGCAAGTGTTGCATAGGGTGTAGCTTGTCGGTTAACCTCGAAATGAACCGGCGTATAAACTGTAATCGACCTTGTAACCCACGTAATTGCTTGAGGTCTGTGGGAGGTGTTAGCTCAACAATGGCTTTGACCTTATCAGGGTCAACTCGTATGCCAGCTTCCGACACCACAAACCCCAGCATGCATCTAGTTTTGACTCCGAATACGCACTTCTTTGGGTTAAGCTGGAGCTCATATTTAGAGCATCTTTTAAGGACTAACTCCAGGTCTCCTGAATGATCCTCAGACTTTAAAGACTTAACAGCTATATCATCTACATAATCATTTAGTCTTCCTAGGAGGTAATCGCTGAAGATATATGTCATGGCTCGCTGATACATTGCTCTGGCGTTCTTTAGACCAAAAGGCATCATAGTGTAGCAAAAGGTACCCCAGGGTGTCATGAATGTCATGGTCAATTGATGTTCTGGGTTGATTCAAATCTGATTATAGCCTGAGAAACCATCCATAAAGGATAGAAGCGCATGCCCAGCTGTCGTGTCGACTAGCTGGTCGATACTCGGTAGTGGGAAGTTATCTTTGATTGTGGCCTTATTCAAATCCCGGAAGTCTATGTAGATGCGTATGCTTTCGGTCTTCTTTGGGACGACTACAATGTTAGACACCCAATCCGAGTAATCGAGCGCGTGAATGAAACCAGCCTGATACAGTTTGGTGATTTCATTATGCACGGCTAGCGTAATCTCTGGCTTGATTTTGCGTGCCTTTTGCCTAACTGATTTAATATGCGGATCTAAGATGATGTTATGCTGGATTAGCCTGGGATCTAGTCTAGGCATATCCTCGTATGACCATGCAAAGATGGTAATGTTGTCTTGCAGGACCTATGTTATAGCATCGTGTGTTTTTTAGTCTAGTAAAGAGCTGACTTTAAGCGTTTTGGCTTCACCCTTATGCGTAACGATAGAGACCTCACTGAGGGGGTGTTCAGTTATATCTCCAGCCTCCAGGTCTAGCGTACGCATCGACTGTTCTGGCCATTCTAGGTACGTCTCCGACGCGACTATGGTTACGTCTTCTAAAGGGGGGTTAACGTCTACCAGCGTGGAGTCAAATTGCCTAACTACCTTCCCGTATGGGACTGAGGTGCTGAAAACGTTGCATCCATTTACCGTCTGCCCTGCAAAACTACCAAGTGCATAAATGATTAGGAGAAAGGTGACGTGATGTCGTCGAACGTGGAAGGCTAACTGAATTTTGAATATTGTAAACAAGCTGTAATTAATGCAACCCGATTATGAGGCGATAAGATGTGGTAGTTTAACATCATTTCAGACAGTGGCGCGTGCGATATCAGCTACATTAATATCTTGATTTTCAAGTTCCGTTTTAGGAAAGTCCCGCTGAAATCGGATATCAAGTCGGTGATCCTCGCATATAAGTAAGTAGTTTTTGATGAGGACAGGCTGTTGGCTGTTGTGAATTCAAATTCATAACTGTTGCTGAGCGAGAGAAGGAAGAGCAGAAGCTTAGAGAGTGTGATTTTGCAAAGATTTGCAAGTGTTAAATGGTGAAAAATTCTGAAGCTGTTACAATGGCACCAAAAATCAAAAGGAAGAATGCAAAACTGCCCAAAATCGATGAAGTGCAACAAAATCTGGATCGTGTTTCGCAGGCGCTGGTCGATGTTCATGACCCTACGCCTTTGAACCGGTAGGTCATTCCTTACATGCTTATGTTTGTTTCCATGTCTACTTTTCGTGGTATCTTTTGCGTGAATGTGGATTTCAAATCATGGACCTCGGGTTAATGCAAGGGTTTAATGGGGTTGCATCTACCGCCATTGTCAGGGACGAACCATGCGTTATTGCAAGGGTTTGGGCGATTTCGGCCTGGATAACTAGGTGTAGTTTATAAGTTTTCTGTATTAGTCATGCAAATGTAAATGTAGGCGTTAATGTATGTATTGGATTTTCTGTACAGCGTTACGCTAAAGCCTGTTTTGATTGTCTTGGATATTGTCAGGGTTTTGTATTGTATAAACCCCATCGTCCCCAATGTCCCTCCCCCGCAAACACGGTTGCAAGGGAAGGCCATATGGTTTCGACGGGGTGCACTGGAGTTTCTGTAGTTCTTACTATGCAACTACAGCATCATTGTGTGGTCTGATTTGTCCGGGGATATCGCCGGTGCCCTTTTAGAGCACCTGCTAGCAGGTTCTGCACAAGGGATTCTGGCCTTTTTGATAGATGGGGCCATCGATATGGGTCATCCTGAGGACCGAGAACTTAGCGCCCGGGGCTTAAGGAGCTTAAAACGGATCTGGGAAATGGCTCAGTTTAGTTGTTATCATGCATATAACACACTGTTTGTGGCTCGCCATGTCTCGACCTATTTCCAGAACCCACAAGGCACGGTGTACTACGTAAGCGGGTAAGCGAATTTTATTAACTGTCTATTTTTTGTTGTTGTTATATGTCTATTATCGATGTGAAATATAAGAGAATCCTATGTGCAAAATGTAAGATAAGCCTATGTTGTATGGTACAGGTTTTTTATTCATGACAACAGGTTAGTCGGAAATGGGGATGTGTTATCGTGGGCCGAAACGGCAATAATGGCTTTTACCTCAACTAGCAACGTGCGCGTTGGTGTTATAGGGCAGATCAGCTTTGACATGCGTGAGTATCCCACCCGCTATGCTGGGGATTTTGAGAATTGCCAGAGACTCGGGTGGCTGCACAATGACTGGACCTTAGATCCGCCCCTTACCGTTGAGGACATGCAGAGGAACCTTCCACCATTTCCCTTACCATTTGGACCTGGTGAGGCGTTGTATAGTCGATTATTGTGTAATATAGTTGTGAATTATGAGCATTGCGTAATAGTATTTTACTTTGACTTGTGTTTTACGCTGTTCAGTCAGGGAATCCCGGGAGATTACCCTTGCGATTTCTGGCCGCGAGGCGAGCACCGTCCTCTTCCACTATGGCGACATCAAGGACGCACAGGGCTGGCTCAGCCACTCGGCGGCCCCAGTCGCGGTGACCACCAAGATTTGAGCAGGAGGGCTAATGCATCTGTTTTTATCTGCAACTCCTGATGTCCCCGCAAGTGAAATGCTAACCCTGGTCAACTCCTTCAACGAAAAGGCAAAGCGTTTTTGCACGCTCGTACATAACGTACGCGTAAGCTTTAATATTGACGCTCAGCTCTTCGTGGACCTATTTGGCATCCCCTTGGACGGCCTTCCCGTAAGTGAGAAGGCGAAGAGAAGCCTCGACTTCTAGGAGTGGCTGAAGGAGTGGGTAAGGGTCTCGAAGGAGACTAAAGGGTTTCCTTGCGAAAGATTCCAGATGGGCATTGCCAAGACACTTTATCCCCTTTTCCGAGCCTGGAATTTCCCCAAAACTCTCTCGCAAGGGAAGTTCTTTTCTGTAGAACAGACTCGTATTATGCGGGAGGTTCTAGAAGAGGGGACCCAATTCAATTGGGCAAGCTATTTCACTAAGGGGCTGCGCAACGAGATGATCAAGCTTCGTAAGAAGCTTGAGTCTCATTTTAATGTGCATTACGCCTTCTTCATAGCTTACCTTCGGCATTTTGCTGAGTTTCTGGTCGTCCAAAGGAATGGGGTCTGGGTACTGCAAGACCGAGGCCAGCTATCCAAACCCTGGATTACCCATATTCTCAGCACTACCCGTGGGCAGGATCCGCCGGAAGGAATCGGGGAGTCATTATCTATAACGACCAAGGGGTTGGCGGCGTCTCGGCTGTGAGGCCCCGACAGTATAGGTGGGATAATGCCTACGTACACTGGCGATGCCTTACGGGGAAAACGTCTGGCAGAGGAAATTGTGGAACCTGCAGCTTGGAGCAAGAGGCTGCGTATAACCGAGGCTTTTGCCGAGCCTGGGAGTGACGCAGGCCGAACTGTGGTGATCAAAGTTCAGCGGAGTAAACCTCCGCCTGGTAAGCGTGAAGGAACCGTATTACGCAATGTTTGTTTAGATGTTTTGGAATGATATACTAAGGTGTTGTGACATGACCAGTAAAAATTACAGAGGGGCTAACCCCTGAGACAGGGGCAGTAGTATTAAGTTGTGGGGAAGGGGCCTCAATTTTGGAAGAAGAGGCCCCAGCTGTTAGCGTGAGCCATGCACAGGCTCTGGTGTGTGAGGAGGCCCCAGCTACTGGAACCAGCGACTCACAGACTCAAGTGCATGAAGGGGAAAAGGAGGCGGAAGACGTTGGTGAAGTTGCCACCGTCACCGCTAGAGGTAATGTGTGTGTTAGCACGTTTGCAGGATTCTGTAAATAGATGAAGTTTCTAACTGGATTACGCCACAGGAGAAGAGGATGTGTCCATGTCTGTCGCTGTGAGCAGAGCGTGGAGAGACTTCCCTGACAAATTTGCCTTCATGGAAGGCGTTGTCAGTGACATGATCGAGCGCCTGGAGCACGTTGAACCTAGAGCTGGTACGTTATGGTTGTAGTAAGTTTGTGATATTACATGGTGGTAATGTGTCACTAACATTGATGATTGTTTCTGTTAGGAGCTCGCCTTCGATGGGATCCCACGGAGCCCATTGATTTGAACACAGTGGAGCCACCATCCGATGAAGCAGCCGTGCCACGTCACATTTATGAGGAAATGCATAAATGTGCGTTACGCTCGACACGCTCCTTATGGGAAAGTAGGGGTGTAAATGAAAATCTATGGAAAAGGCTGCAGAGGTCGGAGCAGAGGGTTGAGTCTCTGACCAAAGAGGTCGGAGACTTAAGATCACAGTGCGACTTCCTACAGTCGCGAGCAACAGGGGATGAAGATTGGCATACTACTGTTGTCGATTACTCCCGTTATTGGACTGCCATCAAAAACAGCATACAGACCAGTCGGGCGTTAGTAGAGCAGTGGATGCAGATAGAGCTCCTAGCTCAAAAAAGCCAGGATTGGAGGGACTCTTGTGCATGCGTGCAAGAATGGGGGTAGAAGGAGAAAGACCACAAACATCTGTATAAGCAAGACAGCATCGCTTATCGCAAACTTTATCACAATTCTACCGTCAAAGCCCAATCCCTGGAAGTCTTCATGGATGTCATCGGAGCATCAGAAGCCTTCAAGAAATTTGAAGAGCAGGTGACTGTAAGTGCATCTCCGGAAAGGGAGATGACTCTCCCTGGGGGCCAGCGAACAGTCCCTACGTTCTTCCCTGATCCACCTCGCTAGACTAGCGTGGAGAAAGGGAAAGTGAAGGCTAGAGCTGCCTTGGGAGAGGATGTGTGGCCAGATCTAATGGAGGAAGAGATTATGAAGTGCCTGTGGGCTGGCCTGGAGAAGCTTTCCTTTGCTGCGGAAGCAGGGCCATCGTGAGTAAGCTTCTGCATGACTAAGTCTAAAGTTTTTTCGACTATGTTACCTATTCTAACTTTGATGTCATTTGTATTTAGGTGCCAGAGAGGATAGGGAAGGCGAGCCAGGTGAGGAGTTAGCAGAGGAAGCAGTAGAAGCAGAGGAAGAAGAAGAGCGCAGCGTTGAATAGCGCCCTCCCATGGAGCCAGTGCTGGAACGAGGACCTCATGAAGAGGAAATTCTTCGTGGAAGAATAATTCCTAGAAACAACGGCCCATTGGAGGATGATCCATTAGGGTTGGATCTAGACTTAAGAGATATCGGCGATAGTGGTAGTAGAGGAAATGCGTAATTATGATTTACGCATAGTTTTATTGAGGGTGAAGTGGAGTATTATTCTATGAATGACTGAGAAGACGCATTATAAGACCTGGTGGATGTTTTAAATGTCAATTATTTTATCTTTTTTAGCTTTTATGCTATTACAGCGTGAACGTAATCCTTAAGGATTTCGCCTAAGTTATGATGATAGAACGTAATGGATAGTTTAAGGCCGTTGCGGGCCATCACATGATTCTGCGTAGACTAGCAACTAGTTTAAGGCCGTTGCGGGCCAAAGCGTAATACACATAAATGACAGTGGAATACAATTCTGTGCAACTAGTTTAAGGCCATTGCGGGCCATCGCTAGTTTAAGGCCATTGTGGGCCAACTGCGTAATACAGCAAGCGTAAATGATACTGGTACAGAATTTTGCGTAATTATACTAAAGTGATCAGGAAATGTGAATATCATGCGTACGAAAAATATAACAGTGTGAAGATCAATGACAAGTGTAAGAACCGAAAATGAAAGTAACGTGAAAATGCATGAAATAAAACTGCTAAGTAATAACCATGATAACTCGCTAAGACATGATAATTTACGCAAGGATCATCGTTCAACCATTGATACGCAATTGTCTCTTGATGGCCTTTACATTGAGTGTCGCGTAAGGGCGAGGAGACTTATGGTTTGACTCCTCTACGCTACCATATGGAAATGGCAGGTCGGCCCAAGCTAGACCATCATCATTACTGTCAGTTTGTTGAGGGATTTGGAGATGGGTTTGATCATTAGTCGTTTCTATCTCTGAACCCCGTTCTTCTTCAATGTTATTGACGGTCCTGGGGGTGATTTCGTCACCGCGTATCACAACTTCCCCTCCAGCATAGGGCAGGTGTATCTCTTAATGTATTGGTGATGAAACCGCCCTCAGCTGGGCTAACCACGACCTCCCTAAGATCAGGTTGAACCCTGGCATCTCCTCGACGACTAAGAAAGTGGCCTCTGTGGGGAATTGATCCCCCAACAAAAACTCAATACACACCGTCCCCTTAACTTGAACCCATGCCCCGTTGAACGATTTTACGCAAGCCGTTGTCGTGGGCGTGATCTGGTCGACCAGACCCAACCTATCCACGATGGAATAGGGAATGACGTTGGTAGCTACGCCATCGTCTACGTGTACTCTCCGGATCTGGTATTGACCGACCCGGATAGTGATAAACATAGGTTTAGTTGTCACCTAACCTTTCTCAGGATCGTCTTTGATAGACCCATCGTGGAAGGTCAGCGAGGTAGGCTTGGGTTGCTCAGCTTCAGAAGGAAGCATGACAGCATGTATCACTTCCTCTTCTGTTGGCAAGCTTTCATCCACTGATATGGATGTCAGCATGCAAACCATAGCCTCACGGTGTTTTCGAGATGTCATAAGCAGATTGTAAAGGCTCAGCGTTGTGTTCTTTTGTTTGAGAGCCTGTTTAACTTGCGTAAATGCGTCAAGGAGGTCCTTCTCTCGTCTAGGTTGTTTTTCCCCCTTGTCCTCTTCCATTCGACCCAAGAGACGGATCTCTCGAGGTGGAACAGTGTCAGTCAAAGAGTTGCTCTTTTTCTTGCCAAGATAAGGTGGCTACGTTTCTGCGCCTTTATCCTGCTTCTGAGGCGTAGACGAAGGCATAGAGGCTAGGGGCCTAGGCTTAGGGAAGCCAAGCGTAAGATGGTCTTTCGTTGTGTTAACTGATGTGTTCTCTCCCTTTCGTTTGGGAGGTGATAGTTGACGCTTTTGGTTGGAGTTCTACCCCTGCGTGAGAGGAGCAGCCTGTGGTTTTGGCACCCTGATAATGAAGGGCGTCTTAGGCATGGGCGTGGACGGGGCCGCGGCTTGACTATCACTGCGTGACTGAGGGTGTATCTGAGAAGGTGCCCGTATGATGAAGGGCAGCCTCGAGACCCCACTGGCTACCGATGAAATGGTTGGCCCCCTTTGTGAGCTGGCAGGCACACGCAAAACAAAAGGCTGTTTCGGCGGTTCCTTCCTCTCACTGTCCGTACTCACCAAAGTGATTGTATAAGGGTTGTCGTTTGAGTTCAACAGGTCCTTATATACGTGCAATGTTTGGTTTTCTGGATGCATCGGGTTGCTACCGTCTAACTTGAGTGAACCATCATCCAGCATACGTTGAATGTCATCTTTCAACGCCCAACAATAATCTGTATCATGACCACACAGCTAGTGGTAGTCATAGAAACGGTCCAGCCTGAAAGATCTCAAAATTGGTGGTTCGTTAGGTAAGGCTAAAGAAGGGTTCTTCAGTAGTTCACAATGACGTCTGTGACGCTTCAGAGCTTCCTCGGACACCTTCTTAGGTTGAATGTGCCCTGCCACTAACAGTTGTTTCAGCAGTTCGGAATGCTTTGCAGGTAATGTCGTGTACTTTGAGCGATCCTTGCGCTCAAAGTTCGGCTTAGGCTGGGGGGCCTTTTCAGGAGCCGCTGTGTCTTGGCTGGTGCCGGCACCAGCCGTGGTTTCAGGAGGCGCCGTGGGTGCCTTCTTGTTCTTAGTCTTTGTACCTTCAGTCATCGCAGCTACTGTCGTTGTCGCTTCTTTACCCTTGTCTTTGCTCTTATTGTGTGCATTCCTATAGGCAACATACGCCGGGTCCTTACTGGCCTCCGCAGCATCTTGGATGCTTCTAACTTGAGTGAAGGCCTAGTGTAGGGAGTTGGGAGAAAGATAATATAGCTTTGACTTAATGAAGTCATTGACTGCTCCCTTGAATATAGCAAGTAGATGTGAATCTGCGATTGGCTCACGGATTTCATTCAAGGTTGCATTCCAGCGTTGTATGAACTTTTGGACGGGCTCGAGCGGGTCTTGTTTCATTCCCATGAGCTGATCCAATGTGACTTCTGGTTTCAAATTGTATTTGAAGCGGGTCACAAATTGGGTCAGCAACTTTTCCAGGGTTGATATGGAAGAGCGTGGGAGGGCTCGGTACCAATCCAAAGCTTTCCCTGTTAGAGACATTGCAAAGACTCGGATGATTGTGTGTGGCCACTGTTGCAACAACAAGGACTCAAACCTAAATGTGACCAAGTGAGCGTTGGGATCTCCCTCCCCATTGTACTTGGTAAAATGAGGTAGGGACATCCCTGGCAGCAACGACAGCATAGGGACCGCTGGACTAATCGGATCATCCTGGTAAAAGTCCATGATCTGAATGGTATCAGAACCAGCGGCTTTGAGGCATCGAACCTCCTCAGTGAGAGTCTGTATAAGCTGGAAGGCCTGGTCCAAACCTGTTGATGGAGGTGTCTGTGCAGAAGGCATAGGAGGTTGGACTAGGAGGACGGCACTAGGGAACGTAAACGACAGGAGAGGTTGGCTGGCTGCTTGTGGGGCAGGGATCCCTGCAGGCGGAGGGACCTGTGAAGACCACCACCCGCTGGTTTGCGAAGAGGGGTTAGCTGCCTCCTGCTATGTAAGATAAGGATAGATATACTGTGGGACCGCCTATGGAACTTGCGTTGCGGGTGCAACGGAGGATTGCACACCATACAGCGCAGACTGGTTGTGTTGCGTTGCAGGGTTGGCCCACTGACTTGCGGAAGGCTATCAGACGTATGTTTGTGGCTGAACAGCTGCGGTGATCTGTTGAGTTGGAGGGGGCGGGGGCAGTAAAATCTATGCTAGGCGAGTTGTTGATATGGTGTGAGGTTGTATCTAAGGGATGAAATGGGGCGCAGCGGTCGCCGGGACCACCACTGGGATGCTAAGTACCCGCGGTGACGAAACCGCCCCCACGTTATTATGGGGTACTTGTACTTGCAGCCCTGACAGCTGCACAGTGGCCTGCAGAAGGGCAGGGATGTGCATCTACGTCGTCATGGCTGTGTTAAGAGAGGCGGCCTCTCCGTTGAAGGGAAATAGGGGATTTACATACATGTGGGGGCTCAGAGTATGGAACGAATGTTCCGACTGGGCTGCCAACTCGTCCTCTTCCTCCTCCCCATTCTGGGGTTCCACCATAGCCTGTGCAGCCTGGCTCTTAGCCATGACCAACTGTGTGATAAGTTCATGTTGATGTTCGGTCAAGGGAATGATGTCATAAGCTGTTGGATTGAAATCATGGCCCCTACGGTGGACCACCTCAAAGTTTCGTTTCGCTTCGACCTCAGTTCGGCTAAGAGCTAGCTTCGCCTAGATCTTAACACATATAAAGTTGTATTCTTCAGGGGTTATGACCGTGAATATGGGTTCTTTTCCCTGAAGTCTCAATGATCGGTGCAATGGCCCCTGAGATCCTATTGCGCCAGGAGCTGGTCTAGTAACCGCGATAGGGTTCACAGATGTGGCACCCAAATCGGCAGGGACCATGGCGGTTTTGGTCGTGTAGAAGGAGTCCATTGAGCAATGAGATTAATGATAACTGGTAATCAGATCTAAAAAAAATGGCTGGCAACAAAAGCATGAATAGGCTTTCTACCCTGTAAGATTCCAAAGAAATCGTCCTTGCGACCGATCTACACCACACGATTTGCCGTAAACTTCCCTAGAGGTATTACGTCTACGGTTTAGGGTATGGATCGCTAACAGGGCTACCCAAAATATTCAGATCGGAGCCTAGGCCCTCCTTCTAGTGCCAGAAAACTGCAACGACGGAAAACGTTGGCAGCTAGAAAATACCAAACAAAATTCCGCATACACA
Organism: Gnetum montanum; assembly: GCA_015680685.1. Lineage (NCBI taxonomy): Eukaryota > Viridiplantae > Streptophyta > Gnetopsida > Gnetales > Gnetaceae > Gnetum > Gnetum montanum. The sequence goes on from MNCI01000920.1 coordinate 138,912, forward strand.
GTTTTAACCACGGATCCGTGCGAGGGCTATGCTGGAAAAACGAATCCGCAATGCCCTAAATGGTCTTGTTGATCAGACAGGGACTTACTAATCAGTAAATCGATGAAGGTTATGAATATTTCGTGGAGCGATCTGATTCGAGGAATCGCAAAATGAGGGGAAAATGACGTAGATGTATTGCAATGATGATAACGCTAAATGTGATAAGAGGAGGCTAGCACAAGAGAAACACGTAGTTTCAAGATCTACGCTTTGACTTGAAAAATGTATATTTTGTATACCACATTACACTAGGGAGACCCCGATTACTTGATGTAAGGCAAGCACAAAACAATAAGAAAACTATCCAAACAGAAGTCCGATCTACCTCGTGGGCCAAAGCTGGGATGCAAGGAAGGTCAAACTCTGACGTCTACCGATCAACTATTTCTGATCAATAGAGTCTGTAGACCGTGCAAGATGATCTCACGATCTTTGATTTGCTTCTTTCGCCCTAGGTAGTTTCTGTTTCAGACCGCCAATGGTCGCTGGTGGAGAAGGCTGTCTTCCCCAGTAGAACGATTACTCCTGTTGCCGGTGCTCAAAGCGAACTGTGCTCTGTTTCTGCTAGAAGGTGATGCTATCAACAATCGCCAAAGTGCTGCTCTTTGTATCTCTACTCAAAAGTGATAAGTGCTCCAGTGCTCAGAAAATGCCTTTGCTTCTTTGATTTTCCAACCCTTGTATCTTTGTCAACTGGGGTATTTATAGGCTGCGTCGTCCTGTGGAAAAGGCGCAACCCTGATGACGTGTGTCCCGAATGTTTCGAGTACTGTTGGTCTGACCATTTTTGTGTCAAACTTCATGACTACGCACAATACGCTTATTTGCGTATTGTGCGTGTAAAGAACAGATGCGCGTTGGGCCTGTTTCAACTATCTTTGGGTTATATTACGCTAATTCACACTGCATTGCGTGCATGAGTGTAACATAACATGGAAACAATGGATTCAAGCTATTTTACGCTCGCTTACGCCGCCGTGCGTAATGAAGCGTAAACGATGTCTAGCTTGGCGACGCAATACGCTGTGATACGCTACGTTGCATGATGAGCGTATGATGAGCAATCGCACTTTCTTAGACTTTGCCTTTGACTATTTTGGAGTGCATTACGCTGCCATGCGTAACAGAGCGTAAACCTGGCCTTCAACAAAAGACTTAGCAAAATATACGAGAAGTCGCATATTACGCTGCTCAAGCCTCTCCCTATGCCGAAGTAACTAGCCTTCTGACGCCGGACTATGTTTAAACAGAATCACGCTAAGCGCCATTACGCTACGTCGCATGATATAGCGTAAACAGAGAAAACATAGTAGGATTAGAAATCTGTAGAGGAAGCTGAAGATTTGATGCTATGCGCCCCTTGGTGTTGTTCTGTCTTATTCTCCCTTCTGGAATTCTGACACGCGCCCTTGCCTGAATTGCAAATCTTTGCCTAAGGCCGACTCGCAATTTTCACGGTGTTTCAGGGTGCCTTTGGAGTTGCTCTAGAAAGTGGTGTTGTCTGGACGGTCCACCACCCAGTGGGTGGTGTTGTTGGGGTAGTGACCATTGGTGGCATCGTGGGGTTGGCTACTTGCCTAGTTGGCGGGGCAGCCCATAGCCCCACATTTTGTTGTACTACATGCGGAAGCTGGTACCCTTGGGGTTGCATGTAGTGTGACATCTAAGATGGTTGTACAGTAGGTAGAGAAGTGGTTGGCGCCCACCACGCCATTGAGACTGGGTTTGCTACTAGTGGTGGGATGGGTCCAGATGAGGGAACAAGAGTAGAACTCATGTGTAGTTGTGACATAGGCACAGTGTGCACATATGGAAGTGTAGTTATGACTGACATTAGGTACAATGCTAGAATAGATTGAGAAGGGAGGGTGACTGGGAATGACGTTGAAGGACTCACATGTTGATATGTTGACAACATGGGATGGTTGCCCATTACTGAAGAAGGTGTGGGCTGTGGTAGGGTTGTGATGACAATGAAGGGGGTAGAAGAGAAGAGTGGGTTTTTCCAGAAGACAACAACAGAAGGGGTAGCTATGGTGTAGACCTAGCCACCACCTTCGGAGTAGGAGTCCAAGTCTTTCTGCCCATCCTGATATGCTTCATCATAGTGGGACATTGTGTCCCATTCCCTAGACCTAATCACTCGCATCAGTTGGTTTAACACCCATTGATACACTTCAGTCAGTGGGCTAGTGACATCAGAAGTGGGGATGAACTCCCTCCCATTCCAGTGGAGGAACTCAAAGTTACATTTATGCTTAAGTTCCTAGTGGTTTAAGGGTAGATTTGCTTGGACTTTTTCATAGAGGAAATTGTAAAGCTCTGCGTCTTATGCCAAATGCTCGAGTGATAGGTGATATAGCCTAAGGGACTATTGTTGTACTAGCACTAGGTTGGGTGGTTTCCTAGGGCCTACCGTGCTCTGGATTGAGTCAGGCACCTTCGAGTTCGAGGTGGGAATGACAGTGGTCACAGGAATCATTTTTTGTTGTAAAATGAAAATTGTAGAGGAGAGAGAGAGAGAGGCTAAAATTAGGTACACTGGGGAGTGTCAAAAGTTGTCTTCCTTCACTGTTGTGCCTACTATGCTAAGCAGGACTACTACACTAAGAGGTTCGCTACACCACACAAGATGTAGATAGCGTAGTGTAGTCAACAAAGTAAACACAGCATGGTAAGCGGTTGGAAGCTTTCATCCTGCCGAATTCCAGAGGAACCATCGTTGCAACCAATCTGCATCACCCGATGCATAGATAACCACAAGGATGTCACATCTATGCTAGTAGTTAATGGGGGTACATATAGTGTGTAGAATTACCTGTGATGCATAGAAAGGGCACAACGGGCCCTATTTCTAGCACCAAAAATTGTAGCAATCGAAAACGTGAATGGCTGGAACACGAGAGGTTATTGGACGTACAGCCTAAACTTGGGTCCATGTAAGGGCCATGCTAAAATAAATGGAAGCAGGGTGCCCTGAATGGTTTGGTTGATCAGACATGGACTTAATCAGTGTACAATAACTTTTCGTAAACATTTGTTTTAAAGATGTTATGTGCAAGTTAAGTGATGAGTGACAAGCGTAAATTGATGGAGAATAATGTAAAATATGATAATAGCTAAACAAAATGAAACAGGCTTGTGTGAGAAGGTGCATCGTCCCAAGATCAGGGGATCTGATCTTTGTTTGGTTGAAGGTGTACAATTGATGTGCAGTGTGGACAGGCATAGCTTACAATGAAGCAGTATGGTCACAACTCTGTGAACTACTATCAACAACTTGCTAACATGAACCTTCTACTTGCCAGTATCTTTGCCAAAGCTAATCACTAGAGAGCTAAAATGCCAAAATGCCAAATTTCAATCTTCAAAACCAACTGCTAGAAAAGGTGATTCTCAAAAGCCGACCCTTTGAACATTATTCACTGAGGTATTTATAGAGTTAGATGCAGGAGAGAAACGTGGTTTGGATGCCACATGTCCTAGGTCCCATAGAGTGCAAATGTGACTATGCCATGTTGCTATGTGATGCTATGCTACAGTGTCATGTTGATGTGCTATGCTGTAATGTGATGCCAAACGTGAACCTTGCTGTACTGTGACCACACCATTCAAGCCACATGTGCCAAAATCTAGTAAACTACCATGTTTGTTACAAAAATACCAATAGTGAATGCAAGGTGGAGCCTGTGCTCCAGGACTACGTCTTTCCTACTCTTGCGAGTAGGGTCAAGTGTAGGGACAACTTTGGGGATAATCAAGTGGGGTTCAAAACAAAACAAACTTGCTAATTCTATTTTTTGAAGAAATGCCAAGATGGGAGTGACCATTGCCAACAAGTTCTAGGGCTAATTGGAGATGCTTTGAGGCTTTCACGCAAGTGTTACACTACTTACACTGCTCAGTGTATGGACATAGTGTAAACACTTGCACGCTACACTACCTACCGTAGCCGTCAATCTTGAGAGGAATCTTACCTGAAAGCCAAAAAATATCTGTCTGAAGCCTGGCTAGGCAAGCAACTGCAACCCTATCTTACATGTTGAAACGTCCTGGGGCCTACAGAGTTCATCTTTGGGATACTTTGGTGCTTTGTGTCCTTGCTACGCTGTGCTATGCTATGCAGCATAGCACAATGTAGCAACCAGTGTGACATGAATTTATATTTGATTTGCAATTCTTTGCCAAGAAACTTTGCTTGGGGCCCAAGGGTGAAGTGGGATAGGCAGTCTTGGAGGTTTGAATGTGGCCAAGTGCAGTCCCTTTGCTAGGAACCACTTGGCAAAGGACCTTTATGCATTCTGACCTTGCTACGTTGTGCTACGTTGTGTAGCATAGCACAGCGTAGCACCCAGTTTGGCTCAAATTTTAACTTAATTTGCAAACATTTTGTCATAGAATGTTAGTCATGTTCTGGTGTGGCAACAAAGAAAACTTGTTTGACAGTTTAAGCATGGGAAAATATGCTTACTCCATCAGAGTCATCTGAGTAGGAGTATTGTCAAAGTACATGCCTGCTATGCTGCATAGCATAGCACTCAAATGAAAAGGATTCTTAATGAAATTTGCCACATTTTTGTTGTGTCACATTGCTTATGCATCAAGGATGAGGTGGGTCAGATATCCCGGAGGACTGAGTCATTATCAATCTGCATCTTGGGTGCCCGATCAGTCTTCCCAAGGTAGAAAACTTGCTGAACTGTTTCATTCATCCCAAATACCTTCGATAGCTTCTAGCATGGTCCCTGGGTAGAACATCAACTAGGTCAAGTGTCAAGCTAGGCAAGCTAGAGGGTGTAGCAAGCCTGTTAGCTTGGGCGATAGAAAATTTACCTGACTATACAGTCTACCCCTGGTGCCTCTTTCATGCAAACTGGCCTTGTGGTTGGGTTTCACTTGACTGTGCTGCAAGGGTTAATAGGAAAGCTCAGAAGAAATATTGCAAGCATTAGGACTTTCAGGATGCCATGTCGTCTGCACGGTCCATCGTGACATCATGCTTGCAAAGATCCTTGCCCAAACTCTGGGACTGCTGAATCATGAGAGTCCTAAAATTTATGGAGTTTCAACTATCATAGCTGGTACAATGTGAGAGGGGAAGACTATCCATGTGCCAGGGAGCCAAAAGAAAAATAAGAGAGATCGTTTGTCATTTTTCCAATCCCATGTGCCACTTGCCACAATTCGCATACGGTAGCAATTGCGGTTGCTCAAAGCCTGTTGCTATTTGCCACCTCTAATGTGCTGCCATAGAGGGAAAGACCATCCACCCATGTTTGCACCACTGAGACAAGCTACAAACCTAAAGAAAAATATGCATCTTGTGTCCTGCATGTAGGCTGCATTGCCTACATTGTTGTAGACAAAAAGAAGAGAGAGAAAACCCTCTTGCTATTGCTAGGAGACCTCCCAAGGATTCAATTTTGAGCTGTTGGCTCCTACCTTCAACCCCCCTGAAGACCAGTTGGAAGCCTCTAAAATAAAAGAAAAGAAAGGAGGAAACCACTGCCTTTGGAGAGAAAGCCCTCCTCAAGATTGATACAAAAAGCCCCTTTGAAGATTGCTTTTTCCATCATTTTATAGTTGCTACGACCATCCATAATGATGCCCACCATAACCTATAGTTGTAATGGTCACCACCATCCTTTAGTGGTTACTACAACCACTTCCACTGCCACATTTTGTTGTAACCACCACCTTCAATGATTCATATCCCATTGTCTAGCGTAACTGCCACCATTGTGGAATTGTTGAAATGCTCCACTTCCCACATTTGGAAACAACTACAGCACCACCTTACATAATTTTCAATGTAACTGTAATCATGTTTTTCCTAAAATGCCCACCATAATGACTCACATCTACTACCACATTTTTGTCAATAACCATCGCCATGTTTCATGCTGCATGTAACTCCTACATAACTCCTTCACCACCTAGCAGCCATGAATGCCCACGTTCTCAACTATCTGTTACTACCATTGTAGCGATTCAATGCACAGATAAAATGAGAAATCTTTAAATATTAATAGCCCAATATAAATTTTGAAACTAAAGCACTTGTAAATAGTATGTGGATACTAAGAATTTGAACTTTGAGAAAGCAACATTGTTGGAAAGTGCCTCTGATGTTGTAGTTAAGAATATTGACTGAAATGAATAAATCTGGCTACCAAAATATTTCAATTACTCCCGATAGTAGTGCAGGTGATGTGAATAATAGATACAACCTTTATCATTTTTATTCAAAAAATGTAGTGGGCCTTGGTAAATCTAAAATTATTTTAAGTGAAGAGATTTCTTAAAATGTAAGATGTACATGGGCAATTTCTGTTTCCACATCATCTAGATTCATTTGTAGAATTGGTTGGATTACTATATAATAGACATTAGGAAAGGCAATGGATGACTTATAAGAATGGTTTTCTTAGTTTCTGTAGTGAAAAAGTAGAATTCTACAAATCTAAAATAGAAGTAGTTGAAAAAGAAGTTGATATAGAACATAATATGGTCTTAACAGATTTCAAGTTTTTTTTGCCAATTGCAATAATGATCTATAAGCATTTGGATGCATAATGCTACGAGAAACAAAATACGAGCCACTAAAGGTGGATCAATGATCTAGAAAATTAATCCTTAGAGTCCATTCATTCGCTACATTTTTTCAAAATAATTTCACAAAATATTTGATTCTTTTTTTATTCATTTTCAAGTACTATTTACATGACTCACAACATTATGTTTAGATATTATTGATAATGGCCCCATGCTTAGCATGGGTGAGGTTGGCCTCAACACTTAGCCCCCAAACATTAATTGAATGCAAGTGCAAGGATAACAAAAACCATGACATTTTAAAAGAAATACAACATATAAAGAATAAAAAATAACACAAAACATAGATCAGTTAAAACTTGAAAGAAAACTATATTAATCTAAACATGATTAAAATAACCATATAATCAAAAGAGAATTACACAGGGGCCACCCAAACCACACCATCTTATTTAATTAAAATCCAAATATGTAATTTATTATTTTAACTACATAGATCTATATGTATAATTAAAATGTAACTAAGATCGCATTCCCAATTCTCTCACAAGGTAAAAGTCAATAGTATGCAAACTACTTTGAGCACAAGATCCATACTAAACTTAATGAGGAGGACAAGCTCACGTTGCTAACCACAACTTTTGGATTTTTCCTTGGGATTCTTTTTTTTTTTATTTTTTGAGAGAGGGGATGGATGAAAAGGGATTGTTTGCTTCTATGTTTTTTTTTTTTTTGAAAAGGATAATGAAGGCTAGGGTAAGGATTTCTACCAAAACCCATCACACTCAAGAACTTATTACACTGCCAATGAACATGGTCCTCATTTTTTGTTTTTTTTTTTTCTTCTAAGGAAACTTTGCTCATGATGTATTTCATTCTTAAGGTAGGAATTCCAACACAAGTTTGGTGGATTAGCTACACGGCCAATGAACACGGTCCTTTTGAAACTTTGCCCATGGTGTAGTTCAACTCTCATGTATGTGCCTTTGATTACAATTTGATGGCATCATTGCATGTCTCCTGGGTGGCTAAGGATTCTTAAGTGGAGATGAACACACATCACCCCATTATTCATAGGGTAGCCATGGATCATCACACTTGATGGCTAGGGCTTATGAGAGGGAAAATGAGGTTTTCCAAGGTCACCTAGTGATTATGGCTAATGATTCTCCAACATCACCTATCCTACAATCACATGATCATGATGATTGCATGATAAGTTAGCACAAATCTCATGCTCCATAATCCAACATAACTAAAGAAGCTAAAACCTTGAAAAAGACTAGGAAGGATTAAAGCATTATTAAAATATATAGTATAAAAGAGATTTTATGTAATAGTAATAAAAAATATTATATAAAGAATTATACTAACATTATTCTCAATGGTGCTCTGATGACCCAACACCTAGTAACTCAAAAGACCATAATGATTACTAAAATCATATGCAAAGAAAAATTCAAAATAATATGCCAAGAAAGAAATGATGGAAGTGCAAAGAAAATATTCAAATGCAACTATATAAAAATGAAATGCATGGTGAAGGGGAAGAAAACATGCAACTAAGAATCTACTAGGTATCCACGTGGGGCACCTCAATAGAAATGGTTTAAATGAAATGTATTAAAATTGCTAGGTAACCTATGTCCTTGCACATCAGCAACCTAGTACACATTGGGGCTAATGATGTCTTTAATTTGAAATGGGCCTAACCACATATGAGAAAAACATACCTTCAAGATTTTCTTGGTCAAATGTTCTACCTATTTTTGGGACTATGTCTCCTATCTTAAAGCACCAACATACTTCCTGCCAAGACATTATTTAACAATTTGTCGATGCTTAAGATTATAAAAATCAAGACCTAATCTTAACTTTCTTGTTCATTTTCTATGAAGTTTTTATTTTATATAAGTTTCAATGATAGGTCTAGGTCTTGGTGGATCATTGAATATAGCCTTTTTAGGAGAATGTTCCATGGATGTGCCATTAAAATTTAGCACACCTTCAAATGTTTTATGAGGTAGGGTCTTATTTATATCTTTGTCTTCCCCTAAAGGTGGTGGATTACTCAAAAAAATCCATTGTCTTGTTGATAAGGCAAGGTGCCTCCATAGATTTCTTCACCTTCTCTAGAACTTTGATAGGATTGGGTGGAATCTACATGAGAGACAGGATTTATTTTTGTAGTTCCACTTACATAGTCATTTACAACATGTTTGTTGTGCTCATCCTTAATAACCCCAACATAAAGATTAGTATTTTGATCTTCCAAAGATTTATTTTGTTAATCCAAGGCTATAACTACTTGTTTGTAGAAGGGTTCTCTAGGTATAGTCATGTATTTAGATTTTTATTTGATAGGGATTAATAGCTTTGAGAAATTTGACCTAAAGAAGCCCCCAAAATTGGCTCCAAAAGTCCTTGATAAGAGCACACCATAAGTGGGTGACATGTCAACTACTAAGATATCTGTGTAACATGTGAAATTAGGGTACTATTTAAGTTGCACTTTCACTCCTTTTAATGACCCTACTACAGGTACATTGGACCTATCAAGTTGAATCACATTTTTCGTTTGTCGTATCATTTGTGCTCCTAAAGGCTTACATACCTCAAGTGGCATGACACTAATAGTTGCTCCAGAATCCATCAAACAATTGAGGAAATTCTTTTCTAAAATAATCAAATTTGTTACGAAAGGAGGTTGCTCTTTCTTGCTCATCATGGAATTGTTTACATTTTGTACTGATAATGTGTTAGGACTTTCAATGAAGTGAACTTGCCTTTCAGGGGTTGGGGATTTTCCTTTATTGGTTTCCGGTCTATGAATTATCTCTTGAACCACCTCTTTCATTTTTGCAAAACGTAGTAGGTCATACATTGAAATGTTAGCTTTGATTTTCTTCAAATCCTCAACTAGATCATAAGTCTTAGGTACGTCTTTGGCTTCTTGTTGAGGTGGAGTTCTCCTAAGTATAGAAGGTGGGTTTGATCGTTGTGGAATGTTTGTTTGGATGACCCAATTTGAGTATTTGTGTTACTTTGATTAGGAGCTCTTCTATTTGGAGGAGTATAAGAATCATTCCTAGTTTGTTATTTTGTGTTGTTCATGATGTCATTAATTCTACGATAGTGAGCGTTATGTGGATTGGGGTCGCTTACCATGACTTTTTTGAATGAAGGCACTTCCTCATTATTAATTTAACTGGGTATATTAAAGACCATAATAGGGGGTTTCTCATTTTATGAACCTTGGGTATGATTTCCATATAATACCAAGAATTGAGGACAAGTCCTCTCAGAATGTTGCCTCATGTTATAAAGGAAGCAATAATCATCATTGGTTAAAGAACTTGGCTTTTCTGGTTGTATAGGATCCTTATTATTGTTTCACTTTAGTTCAACTATGTTGTTGGAAAGTTTTTGAAGTGAAGTTAATATTTGGATCATTTGATCTTGAGCTTGAGTCACCGGTTCAACAAGATTACATACCCTGTTTGGATTTATGATGGACTAAATTAAGGCCTTTGATTGATCTTCATTCACACTAGTGTTAGATGGTAGGAATGGAGAAGATGTGGAACTTGAAAGTAATTGTTTGAGGGTTGAGTCATTTGAAGGGGAATGGGAGTTTGGAACATAGTATTGGCCATTGGGAAAGTTGTTAGAGGTAGAGGGTTAGATTGCATAGGATTACTAATGCTCATCGTTTCGAATTGAGTTTGAATGTTGTTCATAAGGGTGATTTTTTCCTAACTCCAAGGCTTTAGCCATTGCTCCCTATATTTCTATTATGATGGGGTCTGATTTGTTGGCATAGAAAAAAAATGGATTGATGGTAAAGAGGTAAAAGTTGAGGATGCCATTGGGTTGTGGATGCATCTCACTTGGCACATAGACAAGCTGATGAAGGAATCTAAGATGTAATCCTTAACATTTTCCCTAGGTAGCTTTCTTAAGCTTGTGAAGTTACTTGATGCTATGGCAAGGCTTGTAAATTTGTCAAATTGAATCAAAAACTTATTTTTGAACTCCTACCATGAGTCAATGGAGACATTAGGGAGCATCAAAAACCATTGGGTTGCTTTGGTTCTGAAAGTTGTCACAAATACCCTACATGCCACATCATTTTGGACAATGTTGTGGATCCTTAATAAGGTTTCAAAACATTGTATGTGTTGGTGGGAATCACTAGTAGGGTTTGTGGGGTCGTAGAACAAATTTATATTCTAAAGTGATTTTGGGATATCACAATAATTAGTGAAGTTGAAGGAATTGTTGATCAAGGGAGTCGGGGGTTGATTGGTTACCATCCTAGTCCAGGTTCTCCTAGGAATAAAACTTGAAAAATGTGAGGTTTATCATTTCCTTAATATGAAGAGATGGATGACTGGTTGGTTAGAAGCAAGGGAGAGTTCACTCATAAAACAAAACTATAAAATATAATTGTTAGAATAAAATTATAAAATTGTGTAAAAAGAAAAGAAAATACTAAAATAATATTTTTTTAATAAAGAAAAAAACACTAATATATATTGAAAGAAGAATAAATGTATAAAATTGCAATACTTATAAAATTAAAAAGGACAACAGTAAAATGAAAAATTTTAAAAAAATAGATTTAAAATTTCATAATTAAATAAAACCACCTTACCTATCCTAGGACTAAGGTAAGGACCGCTAAAACATAAATTCAAAAATGGGACTAGAAATGATGGCTTAAAAAAACAAAAAAATTTAAAGAAAAATGGATGATGAGACTCGAAAGTTTTCAAGAAATAAAGGGCTCAAAAATTCTTAAAAAATATTTTTCAAGGCAAGGGCTAAAAGTAAAATTTTTAAATAAAATAAGTTTGAAACAAGGAAAATGAAATTTTCTAGAAATAAAAATAGAATAGGGACTGGAAAAGGATAGAAAATAGATACTTCAGAAAAGAGATAATAAAGGTTAGAGAAATGGCCCTCCTTCTAGTACCAAAAAGGATGTTGATGCATAAATTTTGGATGCACCAACACTAGGAAAGAAAACTCGTTTTTAGGAGATTATTGCCTAGGGCGCTTCTCATATGGGTACCGCTAATGCTATCGGTCCATGACTACCGATGGTGTCCACTATTGGGCAGGAACACCACGATTTCCATGAAAGAGGAAGAGAGAAAAAGAGAGAGAGACTATCAAGGGAAGGTACGGCCTCTCTGGTGCCACTACCATAGTTGGTACAATGTGAGAAGGGAAGACTACCCATGTGCTACGGAGCCAAAAAAGAAATGAGAGAAATCATTTGCCATTCCGCCAACCCCATGCACTACCTGCGACAATTCGCATAGGGTAGCAACCGTGGTTGCTCAAAGCCTGCCATTGTCTACCACCTCTAGTGCACTACCATAGAGAGAAAGACTGTCCACCCACATTTGCACCACCAACACAAGCTGCAGGCCCAAAGAATATGGTACATCTCATGTTCTGCCTGTGAGCTACATTTCCTGCATTGTTATAGACAAAAATAAGAGAGAGAAAATCCTCCTGCTATTGTTGGGAGACCCTCCAAGGATCTAATTTTGAGCCACTAGCTCCTACCTTCAACCCCCTCGAAGACCAGCCGAAAGCCTCTAAAATAAAAGAAAAAAAAGGAGGAAACCATTGCTTTTGGAGAGGAAGCCCCTCCTCAAGACTAATAGAAAGATCCCCTTTAAAGATTGCCTCTACTACCATTTTATAGCTACTGTGGCCACCCATAATGATGCCCATCATAACCTGCAGCCGTAATGATCACCACCACCCATCGATGGTTATTGCAACCACGTCCACCATCACATTTTATTGTAACTGCCACCATCAATGATTCAACCATGTCCACCGCCACATTTTATTGTAACTGCCACCATCAATGATTCATATCCCACTGTCCAATGTAACTACTACCACTTGCGTAACTGTTGAAATGCTCTAGTTCCCACATTTTGAAATGGCTACACCACCACCTTACGTAATTGTTGGCGTAATAGTAGTCATGTTCTTCTTGAAATGCCCACCACAACAACTCACGTCTATCTCCACCACCTGGTAATCATGAATGCCCAAGTTCTGGCCTATTAGTTACTACCATTGTGGCCACTCAATGCACTGATAAAATAAGAAATATTTAAATATTAACATCCCAATATAAAGCTTGAAATAAAAGCACTAGTGAATAGTATGTGGATACTAAGAATCTGAACTTTGAGAAAGCAACATTGCTAGAAAATGCCTCTGATGCTGTAGTTAAGAATATTGACTGAAATGAATAAATTTGGCAACTAAAATATTTCAATTACTCCTGATAGTAGTGTAGGTGATGTGAATAATAAATACAACCTTGATCATTTTTATTCAAAAAATGTAGTGGGCCCTAGTAATTCTAAAATTATTTTAAGTGAAGAAATTTCTTAAAATGTAAGATGTACAGGGGCAATTTCTATTTCCACATCATCCAGATTCATTTGTAGAATTGATTAGATTACTATATAATAGACATTCGGAAAGGCAATGGCTAACTTAGAAGAATGGTTTTCTTAGTCTTTGCAGTGAAAAAGTAGAATTCTACAAATCTAAAATAGAAATAGTTGAAAAAGAAGTTGATATAGAACATAATATGGTCTTAACAGATTTCAAGTTTGTTTTTCCAATTGCAATAATGATCTATAAGCATTTGGATGCATAATGCTACGAGAAACAAAATACAAACTGCTAAAGGTGGATCAATGATCTAGAAAATTAATCCTTAAAGTCCATTCATTTGCTACATTTTCTCAAAAAAATTTCACCAAAATATCTTATCCTTTTTTTATTCATTTTTAACTACTATTTACATGACACACAACATTATGTTTAGATATTATTGATAATGGTCCCATGCTTAGCATGGATGAGGTTGGCCTTAACAACTACGAGCATGCACTAGGAATAATAAAACTTGAATGTAGGAATCTAAGAAAAACTATCAAAAACTGAGAACTAAAATTATTCTTTCTATATTTCAACCATGTATCCAAGTGCAGTATTTAAAGGCTAGATCAGAAGAGGCAATATCAAATATCTAACATTGCTTCTTGGGCTCCAATATCAAATATCCGATATCGGGGCCAACCAATTCATGACTCATCATACCCCCATAACTGAATGAAAACTCGTCCTTGAGTTAAACAAAATAAGGAACAAGTTCTTTACAAAATATTGGGAAGGTATGGAATTATTAACTAAGTTAAACATCAAACAAAACAAACAAGTAAACTTATACATGTTGTAGTGGTGTAGTACAAAAATGGAACATAATATTACAGGATACACAACTAGGGAAGCTCATGTAGTTCTTGGTGGTGGTGGCTCTTTCATTAGGTGCTTTCCTTTATCACCAGGCTTGTGAAATTTGTAATGATTAAGCAATGCCTAAAACTTCTCCTCTTTCATCTTAGATCATGTACCATGTAGGCTCCTAAATCAATGTGTGTTGGTGTTGATACATCCTAAGGACATGGTAGCTACGGAAACATTTGATTGGCCTTCATGTGCCAGGTTGCAAATTGTTGTTATTCTTCCTCAAAGGTTCTAGCTTTTTTTCTCAATTTGTAATAATTTGTCGATATTCTAGCTAGGTCTGAGGTAACATCCCTCTATCCATGGTAGCAAGCTTTGATCCCCTCTAATTCTGATTTTATCATATGGAGCTTCTACAAAGCATCTTTCCGATCTGCAAACTCTTTTTCATACAATGCATAAGTGGTCTCTACCTACTTCTCTAGCTTGTTTTGAGGTTGACCTATTGTTAACATGGCAAGGTTGGCATATTTGAGGTTAGCCAATGCCATGTATTCTTTCAAATCTTTGATTTTCAAGTCTTTATTCTTTACTTCTACATGCTGGACTAGTGCATAGATATCTAGAATTGGCTACCACTTAGGATTTTGTGCTAACAAGTTCCTAATATGAGCTTTAGCCATCTAGATTTCCTTTTCATTTATTTGATTATATATGCCTACATGGTCAAGGAAGTGTTCCTTCCGTTTTTCATGCTTCTTGGCCTCATTCTGCCACATGTTGATTTCTATTATAGACTTTTGTCGAATAGTGCAAACCTCCTCCATTGAGAGGGTTTTGTTTTCTCTAGTCAATTTATTGATGTCCTGGTTGATCCTCACTAGTTGGTCTCTTAACTAGTGGACATTCTCCTAAAGAACATTCTTTTGCTCTTTAATTATGGTCAACCATGAATTTTTAGTGGTGAGCTACTTGTTTTTCTCTTGTGTGGTAGTCAATGCCTTTTTATATGCATAGGATTGTGCATCAACAATCGAGGCATTCCAAACTACCTTCTCCTTTTCTTATTCTATAGTTGTGCTCTCCTCAGTTAGCTTGGCTAGTAGCTCTATCTTGAATTGTTCTAGCCAATTAGGCACAACAAACTGAACAGGGTCCCATCATTTGACTCTCAGGGCAGCCAGCTCTTGTTGTAACTTTTTCACTTCTACTTCTGCATGCTTTGCCTTGACTTTAGTCATAACCAACTTTCCTTTGGTGGCTATGAGGTCTGACTATGCCATAGTGACATCACTAGGGATGTCAAACAAGGTGATCATCAATTTCCTTTTCTATAGTAAATGATCAAGTACATCCTCATGCATCGTAGGAGTCATCGAAGTCTTAGCCAGCATCTGCACATCTCTAGTTCCAATAAGATCTACTAGGGGTACAATAGTCACATTAAATGATTTTTTGATGTGATTCACAATCATGTTTGCTACACCTACTACATCCTAATGTTGTAATGCCATAACTGTGGCACCTTCACCAATTTTAAGCATCACTTGGAAGGATTCAAAATTTCTAGAGATTTACCTAGACCACTAGGATCCTCCTCCTAATTGTAATGAGATCTTTCCTCTTATTGAATCAATTGAAATGATGGGTTGTATAGCATCATTAATTACTCTGAAGAGATTAGACTCATTTCTACTTCCCCAACTGACAACCTCAATAATTATCTATAGATGTTTCATTAAGGGTGTATAATCTTGTAATGGTGGTGGTAGAGCTTATGCTTTAGGGCACTATGTGGCCTCATGTCATACTTCTATTTCAGATTTTTCTTCCTTCTCAAGTTCTTGTTCTTCACAAAGGTCTTTCCTTGGTGCTATAGGTTTAAGCAACTTTGTGAAGGAAGTGTTCTAAGCCTTCTTGGGAACATTAACTCTACCTAGCTTAACCCCTTCATTTGGCAAATTAAGGGCTATTGTAATTACCTTGATTAAGAATGAGACATTAACTCCACAAATGTTCATAGTGGTTCCTTCGTATTTCTTGTGCTAGAATTGGTGGGTGTACTAATCACCACTATCTAAGAGAATAGGCCACAACGATGATGCCTGGAGTTGTGTTTGAACCACTTCTAGGGCAAACGCCATGAATGGACTAAAGTTCATCTCCATAATGACTATGGTCAACTTGGACTTTTCTTGGATGATCGTAAGACATTTAGGGGGCAATGTGATGTTGTCCCTACACAAGAGCTAGTGGTTCTACTACCTCTTCTTGGATTGATTGTCCAGTAATAGGAACCTCTTGATGGATGCTAAAAGATTAGACTTCCTATTCTTTGTGCTCTACCAACTCACCATGTTGTCCCCTACCACCTCTTGGGCATTTGGGTGTTCTTTGTGAGTGTTCTCCCTATTCTTCTCTTTTTGGGACCATCTACAGTCAAACTAAGATCAAGTGTTACTGAGGTGTTTATATTTACCATTAATAGATGTATACCATACTCATGACCTTATGTTCATTAAGTTCTTTAGTTTA